>PZKB01000053.1:0-201658 GCA_003852855.1 Penicillium sp. MT2 MMC-2018
CCCCCCCCCCCCCCCCCCCCCCCCCCCCCCCCCCCCCCCCCCCCCCCCCCCCCCCCCCCCCCCCCCCCCGCGCCCCCCCCCCCCCCCCCCCGCCCGCGCCCCCCGTCGGGAATCGATCGTCAAGAAGCATCACATCATCCCAATGTACATAATCGGCAGGGCGGCCTGCAAAGTGCCTCAAAGCTCTCACACATTCTTGTAGAGCAATAAAGGCTCGCCGACATTCTCAATTTCAGGAATGGTGCACTTGAGGTCAAACGCCTTGGCCAGGACAATCTTGAAGATCTATAGGAGGTAAGCCACGGCCTGTATAGCTAGTGAGACTGAAAAGGGATACAAACCTTTTGGACGTTGATACTATGACTGGTACTGCTGAAGATCAAGCTAGCCTTCATAGCCTTAGCAAATCGTTTAGCCTAGAAGCGGTAGTTAGAGAGCTGATGCTTAGGTAGATGTTTGTACAGCGATCAACATACCTGGAGTGAGATCTCTTCTTGGTCCTCGCGGGGAAAGTTGACAAAATGATCGTATTTGGTGCCAACTAGGAAAGGGATAGCTGTCTTGTTAAAGCCCCGACCCTGACGGTACCATTCCTTGATGGAGTTCAATGTACTCTTGCGGGTAAGGTCGAACATGAACAGAATGGCCACGGCATCGTTGCAAACGAGGGGCAGCATGTTGACAAACTCGCGTTGGCCACCGAGATCCCAAATTGAAAAGGTAATCTCAGTATTGCGAATTGAAATAGTCTTCTCCATAAAATTGACACCTGTGCGGGCATGGTCAGAACGACATCGATTCGTGTTCAATTGAGATTAGCATTTCAACACATACCCAGTGTCTGGATGTAGTCCTCATCCCAGCTTCCTTCCACATATTTCACCATCAGACTCGTCTTGCCGATCTGAGCATCTCCAACCATGCCGACCTTGATGACGACACTATTCTTCGAGGACTGGGCGGCTTGTCGTTGGGTAGTTTCTGCAGGCTGTTGCTGTTGAGGCAGGCCATGTCGCTCTGGGCCACTGGAGAACCCAGATCCAGGCCGGGATGGATGCAGCTGAGGCTGCGGGTTGACTGATGGGGATGATGCAAGGCGAGCCGCAGGGTCAACATCTTGGTGGGTGTATTCGGGAGCCGAGTGATGGAAGTCAGTCGAGCGTGAGTGATAGTGCGCCTTGGAGTCGCTGTTGTAGCCATTGTCAATGCCTACACGACCAGCCGACTGGTCGACTGGAACGGGCTCCGCAGCATTGACATGGACAGGCGCCAGCGCCGGGTCTTCGAGGGCCTGCTGTTCAGAGGAGAGGGCTTCCTGCGGTGCTGGTGCCTCGGACACTCGGTCCTCCGCAGAAAGCGGGTGTGGCTCTGCAACAGCAGGGACCTCCGAGGCAGGGTGCTGCAGCGGATCCATGGTTGATGATCGGAGAGGGAAGAATCAAAGAGAGAATAAGGAAAATGGAACGGTTGAGTTAGAGGCCGAGGTCGAGAGTGCAAACTATTCAAGGCAGCTCGCGATTAGCACTTGCGGGGAAAGGAGACCTTTGGGTGATATATCACCAACCAATTCCGTGTTTTGGGCGTCCCTGGGCCGTCCAGCCAGACCAACTCAACCACAGCGCAGAGACCAAAGAACCTTTGTTACCTTCTTCCCTAGCAGAGGAGGAAAAAGGCCCCGGCAGAGGGGATTGGTAGTCGGGTAAGATGCGAGCGAGAGGATCGGGTACGGCGTAAACAGTGCTCGGACGGGTAGCGGGATTGCGACGAGAGGAGGGGAAGCGAGAGGGAGTGAGATGGCCAGCCACGGAGACAAACGAGGATGAGCAAACGCAGAGACACGAGTAAGCGAAGCGACTGTTGCAGAATCGTCCAGGCAGAGTCCGGGCCAGTCGGTGTTGTCAGGTCCAATTCCAGACGAGTCCCAAGTCCAAACAACTGCCTCCATTGCCCGCCCAGCTGGTTCAGCTCGCCTTCACCTTGCGGGAACTGCGGGATCTGCGCTAGTCCCCGATAGGCTTAGCGTACTTTTCGGCAGTGGCCCAAAATTTACTGAAAAAAGTTCTTATCGGCCATCAATTTCCCCCCCCATTCCTATATTTCCCTCTTGCTCCAAGGGCTTTCGTCTCGTTCACAATGTCCAAGAGAGCCGCGGATGCTTCCGACGAGCAGTCGGCCGCGCTCAAGGCCGGCGAACGCCCAATGGTCGACGCTCCCGCGGACGAAGTGGGGGAGTTCGAAGACGAATTCGAGGATGAGTTCGAGAGCGAGGACGAAATCCTCGAGGCCGGTGTCGACGGTCGCCCGGACGCTGAGCGTGAGGAGGAAGAGCGAGGTTGGTCTAGCCCGCCCGGTGCCTTGATTTTTCTTGCAATAGGTAGAATGCAGCTAATCATCGTTACTCAATTGCGCAGAGGCTATGGATGTTGACAAGCAGACTTTCATTCCTGGACGGACGAAATTGGCGCCTGGAGAGACCCTGTCGCCTGATCCCTCTACATACGACATGCTGCACACTCTGAGTACACCCTGGCCTTGCCTGTCCTTCGACATTGTGCGCGATACGCTCGGCGATAACCGAAAGACTTTCCCCGCAACCGTCTATGCCGTTGCTGGCACTCAGGCCGATGGCTCTCGGGCCAAGGATAACGAGCTGATGGTGCTCAAGATGAGCGGCCTGAGCAAGATGGAGCGGGAAGGTGAAGACTCGGACGATGAGTCGGACTCGGATGACGATATGGGCGAGCCTATCCTCGAGCACAAGTCGATTCCGCTCGGCTCAACAACCAACCGCATTCGCTCCCACCAGACTCCCTCCCAATCGGCAGATTACTCCAAACCTCCCCAGACCCTGACTGCGACTATGCTTGAGAACTCGCAAGTTCTCATCCACGATGTCACCGCCCATTTTGCCAGCTTCGACGTGCCTGGCACTGTCCTCCCTCCTTCCGCTTCCAAGCCACTCTCTACTCTCCGCATGCACAAGTCTGAAGGTTATGCTTTGGATTGGTCACCGCTCCAGCCTCTTGGTAAGCTTCTGACCGGTGACAACGACGGTCTGATCTATGTGACCACCCGCACTGAGGGCGGCGGCTGGGTGACGGATACTAGACCGTTCACCGGCCACCAGTCATCTGTGGAAGAGCTACAGTGGTCTCCAAATGAGAAGAACGTCTTTGCCTCTGCCAGCAGTGACGGCAGTGTTAAGGTTTGGGATGTGCGATCCAAGTCTCGCAAGCCGGCTGTGGACGTGCATATTTCCAACACCGACGTCAATGTTATGAGCTGGTCGAACCAGACTTTCCACCTGTTGGCAACTGGTGCGGATGATGGTCAGTGGGCTGTCTGGGATCTGCGCCACTGGAAGCCCAACGATGCCGGCCGAATTCGTGCCTCCCCCGTTGCGTCCTTTGACTTCCACAAGGAGCCTATTACCAGCATTGAGTGGCATCCAACGGACGACAGTGTAGTGGCCGTTGGCTCTGCTGACAATACTGTCACCCTGTGGGATCTGGCTGTTGAGTTGGATGACGAGGAGAGCCGACAGGCGGGCATGGCTGATATTCCCCCACAGCTGCTCTTCGTGCACTATATGGAGTCTGTCAAGGAGGTGCACTGGCAAGCGCAGATGCCGGGTACATTGATGGCGACCGGCGGTAACGGATTCAGGTATGTGTTCAACCCTCGAGTTGTGTCTACCTCTGTGCTCAAATACTGACCTTTTCTCTCAATAGTGTCTTCAAGACTATCAGTGTCTAAACGAAAACACCCAATCCACCTTTGCACTTCTGCATTCAAAATAGGAAAAAAAAGGTTCTCATGTGTGATGTCCTGCTCATATACCATTCGAGTATCGCGATGTGCGACTCGTCTACATAGGTCTTGGAGTTGAGGCCCTGTCATTACGACGAAAGCTGGCGGGGCGATGAACAAAACAAAAATCCTATGATCTTCACCTTCATCTTCTATCTGTGTTTACGTTTGCCGGCGCAGAGTAGATAGGTCTGCATACTTTAACGAGTTCCCTTTTGTCCATACCCTGGATCATTCTTCGAACCAACATTCTGCCTGTGTCGTAGCTCGGGCGATGGAGCCGGACTTGGTCAATGATCATAGGAAGCATCAATCTAGACGGGACCATCAATTATGCCAATCCCTACGAGTAGCGAGGAATGCAAGTCTTCATTAAGTTTGCCCTCGTCTTCTAGTCTTCAGCCGAGGCTTAATGATAACCCTGGGGTAATGTTATCCGGGGCATAAGGCATCTCAACAATGAAAACATCACGTAGACGTGGCCATAATAGCTTTGTTTGCTATTTTTATATCCATGCACGTGGTCTATGTGCGGACTGAGCCTGCTATCCAATCATTTACATCACACCTGCCCGTAATGCCGATGTGCTTTCGCCAACTGACAATCCTGAACATTGCGACCATGTCTCATTCCAGCACCTCTACTATGGAGATGTATCTTGCTTAGAGTATGTCTTCGCAGGGGATATCTGTAACTGATCTAGCTGCTGCTTCGGTATCGTGACGATGGCTCTCTCATCTACCAACGCCAACATGACACGATGAATAAAACAGGTGGCTACAAAGGCATATGTATGCTCCGGATATATGGAAATTCTTCTCTCCTTAGCAGTGCACATCAAGGATGTATGGATGAACCTATACGGATGGGCCTACATGTCATACATGGTCCTAGGAAGTACGTACACGTGGATGCTACTTGGAATCCCTTCGATCACGGTCAAATGCGAGTACTTCCTTAATCAGATGGCCTGTTGTATGACCAATTCTCAAACTGCGCCAAAACCTCTTTACCACCTAACGTCTGCCCTGGCCCCCGATCACGCAGAAAATCCGCAGTCTCCTGGTCTCTTAATCTTACGGCCAAAGCTAGTGGACCTCCTATTAACCATCCCGGCAGTCCATCGATACATCCCGAGTGTTCGACGTCAACATTGGCGCCATGTGTAACCAGTAGTTTAACCAGATTCGTGTGCCGACGGCGGACTGCCCAGTATATCGGTGGTAACAGTTGATCTTGCAAGAGTACAAGATTACACCCGTCAAATACACTTGTTGATGGGGTATGATCACCGTCTTGGAAATCCGGCAAGGTGCCGTTCTCTAGTAGGACCTGAACTATTCGCCCATCGCAGTATTCCATGCTGAGTGCCAGAGCCCGCGCGCGGTATACTCGTGACGGTAAGCCAACGAAAATCCTCGCCATTTCCTTGTGATTTTTCAGTACCCTTTTAGCAAGGTTTTATGGCCCTCATCCCCAACGTCAAAGTTGGGGTTGGCTTTGCCTCCATCCAGAAATAGATTAAGAAGTTCAGCATCACCGTTGTCTACAGCCCAAAGCAAGGGTGTATATGCACCGGCAACGGGAAAGAGAAAGTTGAGGCTAGACCCAGTGTCCAAGAGGGGTGACAGAATGTGCTCGTAAAGTGCAGATCCTGTGGCCTGTTGCAGCTGGGACGGCCTTGGCCGGGTAAGTTAGGGCCATGGTGGAGTAAGAGAAGCACTATTTCCTTCAACCCTCTGGACGCTGCAATCTGGATCGGATTGTGAATCTTGGTCAGATTGTGCGCGGCTATGAGCTTCCACCTAGTTTGGCGTGCACCTCTGCTAAGCTTGGAAGGTTTGCGCCTAGATGCGGATGGTTGTGAATCACGGCAAGGCATAACAAGGAAAGTCCTCTAAGTCAATCATGGCAACGCTGCGTACTCTGTCGATAAAGAGCTCCATGATATCTAGATGCACATTCTGGACAGCTAGACATAGGGGTTTAGGTAGAGGGCAGTTGGATAAGTGGCCCAGGGTGGTTTTTCCGTATACTCTCTGGGCCTCGCCATTGGAGATTTCCCCCGCGGATATCTGGACGCCGTAACTAAAGGCTTTTTGAAGGGTCTCCATTACTCCGTGCTCAGCCGCCCACGCTATAGCAGTGCTGTTGTGACATAGTGCATCCGCTTGATATAGGAATGGGTCAAATATGGTTTAGAAGTGTCGGTTGACGCAGGCTAGTGCACGGAAAGTGGGAAGCGATATTATTTTTCGTCCAAATTCGCATTGACAGAATCTCGTGTGGGGGCGACGAGAGAAACATTGGCGCCAACTAGATCACATGCTGTTTAGAAAAGACGCGGAGCACGAATTTCTAGAAAATGGGCCCCTCAAGAAGTGAAGACAAGCTTACTAAGTTGCGAATCTTCCCTGCAGTCTGGAGGCGACGTGTGCTTGATTAAGCTACTTAGCCCAACTAGTCTAATTCGCTTGCACCATGTGCCGCTGGTTGATCATGTATAGAAATGAACGTGATAAGTTTTATCTCACGCTATTCCATGACGCTTGTTCCTCTCGCGAGTTGGCAACGGAGAACAGAGCCCATTCAAATGGAATCGTGCGAGATGGGCAATGGACCTTGGGTGACTCGGAGTCCTGGCATGGAGGCTCATTTGGCATTAGAATATGGTGCAACTCTTCTCTCGAACGATCTCAAGCTTAGCGTGGGTTCTTGGAATCTGTAGGTTTGCTGCCATGTTATTTTCTCAGTGAGAGGATACTGTACATAGAGGTGTCTAACAAAACAAGGCCCTTAGGAAGTCGAATGAGTTGAAGGCGAGTCAATGGCATCGACCTTGAATCCACGAATAACATCTCAGAGCCTGGGGCAAAAAGTGAATTTGATTGGAATAGCAAGAGCTTCCACGAAAATCCTTCGTTATTAAGATGCTTTCTTTAGCTCGGCCTTTGAAGAATCTATCGCAAGCTATGCCCACCAGATACCAGGTTAATCTGGATTGACTCGGGACTTGCAAGCATGTTTGGGACATATTGCTTGAAATCCATCTATCAAGCTTCCGTCTTCTGGTCTCTTCATTGGTCATTTGCCGACCTCACCCTTCAATGACATAGGTACTCGCCACTCTCACATAATGCCTTTGAACAACCCTCAGCCAAGCCCTCTGTTCACTCACATCGTATAGAACATATCCCCGTAAGCAATTGTTTATATGTTTTCGAAATATGCCCAGGCGTCGAGCGGGCGCGTGCCTTATAAAAATTTAACCCAACCTGTCTCAGTCAGTAGTCGGGTGTGAGCAAGGCTGAATCTGGACACTATGGAACCGAGCAGGTGCCCCCATCCCTCATTTTCAGAAATCAACCGTCCCCGAGGTCCTGTCCGAACAGCTTCCTGATAGCGGTTCTGTGTCTCTGCACTACCAATCAGACCTTTCCTGGCCCACCTTTACTTCTATATGGCGGAAGTCATTTGTCTTTGCTACGCGTATGCCTAGTATAGATGAATAGATAGATCCATTTACACGGGCTCAATTCTCGCTTTCGGCGGTAGGGAGCCTACCTATCCTGCGCTTAGTCCAAAGAGCTGTTGCTGATGGCCATCACAACTGAGAGCTATTAAATCAATCAGCAAGTGGTGACTAAGTTGCTGCTTGCGGAAATGATCCATTGTCCCCGAACTCATCGATGCGCTATTTGTTGATCGTTGTTACTACCGGCGCCGTACTGGGCCCGAGTCGGGTGCGACCATGTAGGGCCGGTCGGTTCTAACCTCCAAGCTACTGTTAACAAGTTAACTGCACGCTGGTGGCAGGTCGTGGGGCCTCGGGTTAGCATTGATGTGGGGCTCCCAATTGCCTGACACAACAACGGGGCCAGCGGTGGGCGATGATTTGCATTATTCCCAGTCCTGAGTGGTCTTGGGAAGGTTGGCCGTGGCGAAGCGATGAAATGGGTGGATTTGGCGGCGATACTTTTCATTCGTGTTTTGGTGTCGTGCACTGTGCCTCTATTGTCTGTGCGAAGTTCCTGGGGTTCATAGGAGGCTGTGGCAGTGTTAGTCGCTGGGTCTTGACTTTGTCGTTGCGAGCTCTGGTTGGAGGGGAGTTTAGAGTGGGAGGGCCGAGGTATGACCTGCATGAAGGAGGCGAATGCGCGTCGGAGATGGAATACCAGAGAGTTGAGAACTTGAGAATGAGGTGGATGCCGTCGGCTACCTACTGATCTACCTAGCTGGGGCCCATGAAGTACATTAGCTGGGATGTACGATCGGTTTCGTCTGTGGCGCTGCAGGTCAGGCAAGTCGCAGCGTGGTTGTACTTCTGTTGGGAGATGCTGGAGCGTTTCAAGCTTGAAGGGAGCGCTTGTGGCTCAGAGGTCATCGATGGACTCCGACCATGCACAACGCCGCAAGGTACCGGGGGGTTTTCTATCCCTCATGTGATGAGGTTTATACTTTTCTACAGTAGTCGATTTCTTCGAACTGTACGGAGTAGAGCTGGAGCTATTGCAGCTTGAGGTGTACAAGTACACGGATCAGCGCCAGAGCTAGCGGAGGCCGGCAAAATGGCAACATGTTTCTGCCCGTATGAATCTTCTTTGAAGATGTGTATCGGAGTAACAACAATGGTATGATTCCATGTATTCTCGAAATACTGTACACAATTACTTGAATACCCAGAATACCACTAATGCATGACGAGAAAACCGGTCAATCACATCAGATCTAGCCGCTCTCGCCATCCAACGCCTGCACGTTCCGTGGGTGATCATGCACTGCGACCAAGTAAAGTTCATCATCCTGCAGGCTTGCAAGCTAAGCCCGTTTCTGCGGTCGGCATTTCTCCGGTGCATTCGATCAATTACTGATAAATTGACTTGCCCTCGGAGGTGTTAGCTGGTGATTTCTAAGGTAACTAACGATTTAGAAAGCTAAGCCCGGACAAATGGGGTTTCTTGCTGGTAGCTGGAGATTTTTACCGGTCTTGGCCGAGCTACAGTACTCGCAAAGGGCGGCGTAAAATAAGCTAACAAAGTACTGTACAGAGGCTAGATCAGCTGGCGAGTCATGAGCAGGCGAGCCAGAATATCGTACATACCCATATCCTTTACTATCCTTTCCACATTTTGCACAATCGTCGTACTCTTATAGGAGAATGTCGCGATCCCCATCCGTGGTCCTTTACATTACACCGGCCAGGTCCAGTCCGTGTTCCTTTGGGGTCGGTCCACTTAGCGGAAACAATTGGAGTCATGGTCAAGAAAAGCGCTCGAGTTACTCAACAATGTAGTATGTACGATGTACTACTTATCGCTCCTTATGCGCCGATAACAATTATGATACTGTCAGTCTGTAATTCATTTCGTCCTAATATAAACTCTTCACTGACATGAATCGTTAGCGCTGGATAGCCTCCCGAGACATGAGTTTCTGGGCGCAGATCTATACATCCCGCAAGTCTCCGCCTGTTGGTACGACTTGCCACCACTGTCCTGGGACATATGCCCTGACTTGTCTGTGGCCTGAACGCGATCATCAGGCCATTGGTTTGATTTCCAGTTATCGTTCAGTGCGCAGTATTATCACCCGACGCTAGACTATGTAGCTTGCTGATCTTCGCCGCAGGGACTAGGAACAACATCGCGAGCATTGCAGATGATAGTACACTAGCTAGAAGACACCATGCATTGGAATACAGCTTTAGCGGGTCTAGAGTAGTACTGTTGATCCATTCGGAAGCCTTCTTCCACACCAATCGCTGCCAGTGGCGACCTGCATGATACTACTGTACGTCGCATCATGTCTTCTCTTGTCGTATTATTATACCAGCCGCGGAATTTGCCGCCCACAGTCTTGATGGGCGCTCATACTTCTCTCAAAGTCCATGAGCATTATTCCTTTGTGGCTTAATCATGAGGGCCCTGTTTGTACTGTAGTATTGAAGTGCTATCGTCACAGACGCCCCACTTCGGGCATTTCAAATCGTGTCGGAAAATGTCCCTTTAGCCGGTACAAAGGACGCGCCGTATGAATCAATGGGTTGGGTACTATCAGGATCCGGTAGGTCTAGATACAATGCTATAGATGACGTTTGCTGGGCGGCTGTTCAAGTGTACATCTTCGTCTGGGAAGCCTGGAAGCCAGGCATGTTATCACGAGTTACCTGTATTCGAAACACTTTACGGGCCGCACTGGTGCGACGATAGTTGATTGATTTTACACGATCGGCTTCGCCGAGATGCACGTCATCTCCAACTTTGACTATCCTGGATCGGCACGACTGTTGCCAGACCGATCATGATCCTTCGAATTCACCACTACATCTGACCGGTAGGCTCTCGCCCGTGCGTCGTGACTTGTACCTTGCAATCACAACATTAACGAAAGTGGACTGTCGACTGCAATGACGCATAGAGCCAACCAATCTACCTTAAGCTTTAGAGCCCCCCATGATACATGACTGCCTGCGACTTAGATAATCTCAACACGAATGTCCTGTAAGCAAGTGGCTAACATCTGCCTCATCTTCCCCAGATTACGCACAGACTCAGACCGACCAATAGCCTGGTCACTACTAGCAACTACATAGTCTCAGTAGAGGATTTACCAGCACCGAGGGTGTGAGGCAGGATCTTACTGCAGAGTCATCGAGCTTTGGGTATAGATTCTGCAGGTTTACTCGGGGCCAACAGGCGCGGCACGGTACGCCTGCTGGGTCTTTCTTCAGAGAATTAGCAGCCCGCCTAGCAAGCCCTTAGTTTCATTTTTCAGATCTGACGGCTTCCTGCAGAGACAGACTTATTAGCAGAGGGAGAAACAGTGGTCCTAGAAAAAGACGGCTCAAATTCCGGAACGCATACCCGGGGTCAAAGCGGAAGCAATACAGATTGCAAGGGAACCAGAACTAATATCCGAGCCGCGAGGATTGATTACATCCCGCGCGCCATCGACAGACTTGATGCCATCGTGCAGTGGTGCACAAGCTGCGGGCACAGACCACAGAGTGATCAGCTCGAAACCCCGTGGCACAGATGGACGGGATAAAGAATGCATCGGAGAATTTCCGATGGCTTGTTTCTTTTCTAGTCATTCGGGGGCGGTGCCTTGGGTGCTTAGACGAGGATGGTTGCAGCATCGTGCATCTCAGGGATGCAAGAAGGATGCTTAGGCGCATACGGTATGTATAAACTTGAAGGAGAGCCAGGGTTTCATGGCTCGTGATTCAGTTCGAAACCAGGATGCTTGAAGCGGGCGCCTGCAGGTCAGGCCAGTCGACTACCTGGTGTATGTACAATTTTTAGTTAGCTTGGGCGAGCTGGGTTTCGTCGGAGTTTTGTCTGGGGTTATTAGAAGGCTGCAGGTTCCACCGTCAGCGATCACCCGCAAAGCGCGGTTACGCAATAACGTTTAGTGTGGGATGGCGTCGTCCCTGGACGTCGTCGACCCAGCCAAGCTCGGATGATGCAGGTGACCATCTTCTGGAACAGGGCTACTGTACAGACTATGATGATTCTTATTCACAGCCAAGGCGAATAGCGGGCTGTGACTGGCGAGTGCAACGTTGGTGCTGCCCGATGGATGTAAGCGGATTAGAGTGGAAGAGCTTGCGAAGGATTGACTTCTGCTGGAGCATGGGATCTTTTCAAAAATCGAGTTTCCTTTTCAGGCAAAGATTCCGTTTGACCTCATCATCAGAAAGGACAGAGAACATACTACCCTATTCGTCTCACAACAAGCAATGACATCGCAGGTTAGTCTATCTAAGATAGGCCTTAGGGTAAAGAGTTCTGCAGTATTCACTGGACAATATGTACATAATTCGATTATGCTCATCTAGCATGGTTAGTAGCAATATGTAATATGAGAGATTGACTATTGCCTCTCGGATCGATTGGAAAAAGCAAAACTCAATGACTTGATCCGGGGTAACTAGTGTGGGTAAGCACCCCCAGGGCCGCTAAGCACTGAAGGGTATATGCTCATGTCCAGTATGGCTCCAGGTACAACACTACTAATCGAGCAGAAATTCGCTCATCGGGTCATGTGGTGGAAAATAAGCCCTTGAACAAGCATCCGACAGTCCGACGGCCAACGGGCTAAGTAGAAACCAGCATCGTGCATAGGATGCTGCGAATACGGCGTACAAGGGAATCGCTAAACGCCAAAACGCCCGAATCAGAACTGGTGATAAATATGCTGTGATCTATTCGCTCTGTATATGCATCACTCTAACGCGATAGCTTGCTCCATAAACGTTTAGTGATCACCGCCGATTATAAAGCACATGGCCAAGGTCATAATTCTGCTCTTCAATCAAACGGTGTAAAATCATTCCGTCCGGCGGACTGCTTCCCCCTGGTTCCACGCTAGTGCCACCCCCAAGATCATCTCATCCAGGTTGCAGCTTCAAAGCTGCATGATGTGGCTGGCCGTGCGACCGTTTCATTCGTTACTTGGCCCTCCTTGAGTCATTTCGGTCACCTGCAGCGCCTCTCAGACTGGTCGGCCCGCCTAGTCTGGGCTCTCAGTCTCAGCCTCTCACAGCGCATTGGCAGCTCTGGGACTCTGGGGATTTTACAAACGAGATGGTCCGTGCGGACAGATGGAAGAGAAGAAGATTGCTCCGGGAGATGGTGAAGTCTGGGGTTGATACGAAGGAGTGGTCTTGAGTTTATGCTTGGTCCCCATGCTCAGAGGACGGATGAGCCTCAGTGCCAGATCCGGGGTATCACATCGAATGCAATGTAAAAAGGTTATCATGAATTCTTTGTTTTGTTTCATAATGATCACCTTCCTTGTTGAATCGGACTTCAAATTGACCGAGGGAAAACAAGTACATATTCCAGTACTACACCTTGAACTCCGAGAGTCGTGGTTCACCGTCTCTCCGCCAACATCCGATCCGAGACCTTTCCCCTTAGAACTGCCCCGAAAGCAGAATAATAGCCAGATCATCTCAACTCAGGGTGTGCTCACAACGGAGTACGGTCGACTTTTGTGAGAAAGATGAGAAATAATTGACTCAAGCACACCAGACCAACCATCGTTGTCGATCGTCGCCAGGCTACACAAAGTCACTACGGAGCACAGGACGCAGAATCGACCCCAGAATATGCCAACCCCAGATCAAGCCGCATCAACCACACCGATCTGGCGATGGATCCAGCGCGCCAATAAAGCGGTGCGCTCGTCTATTGCCTCGTTCCGTGCGATGCAAACTCAAATCCAGCATGGGCTGCAACGTGCGTCGGCCAAAGGCAAAAGGGCAAAAGGCGGTTTAACCGATGGGCGGCCGAGTCAGCTTTCTACTTCTAGAAGGCTTAAGGGTTAAAGGGGGCACGGGACTGGGAACGAATAGGATAATCCGGGGTGGCCACAGAGACCCAAGTCAGGCACAGCCTTCGGCTGGATCATCCATTGGGTCAACAAGCCCAAAATTCCTTTCTTTCCGCATGCATCGCCCTTTTCCACGCGCCCTCCCATGGTATGGGTCTTTTTGCCACGCATTATCATGGCACTTCTCCTCCAAGACAGGGCCCAGCCATATGCATAGCACGGATGGTACCAAAGACGACCCCAACGGCCTCATTGCCAGCCAGTGAGCCACATCCCCCAGAAATTGCAGGTCAGACTTCAGCCTAAGCCAGACGGACTAGGACGGAAACCAGACTGAATCAGCGTGCCCAACAACACCCAGAAAGGGTTTGACCTTACCAGTAAGTTTGCTAGCCGGCCGATTGCACGGTTTCAATTGGCAAGCATTCCAAGCGGTCTCCAGGAAATCCCCCACACGAACCCTTCAGTCGCGGCCTTCCCCCACAAAAATGGCGCATGGCCCTCTCTTAAATTGGGGGCCTCCTGTGCGGATCCTGCCGCCCATTGGAGCTCTGCCCCAGCCTCGTCGGTGGATCTCGATGGGTACCTGGCCACATCATAGACGGTCCATCACGACTGGTCCCAGAAGTGACAGAGGCCCTAGCGCGCCTAGCGCATGTCCTCCCACACCTCCCAGTTACTGGGCCATCCTGGAGGTCGAGGTTGCTGGGGTTGTTCGCGCTTTTTGGGACCGTTGTCGATCGTGACCGCCCAGTCACGAGGGCGGTTTGATTATAATCGCCCTCTTCGTATTTGGTTTTGCGAGCTCATCTCGCACGGAGCACAAGTGCAGATTACGGAATGTTCGTTCTGTACGGAGTTGAGCTTGGCAAGATGAACGGGGGAGTTTCTTAACCATTACTCCGTACTTCGCAAGCGAATAGCAATGATGCGTTATTATGCCTTACGATCATGAAGGATTGCCACTCTCGATGAGATCGATTTACTTCCCTTGAGAATGTGACTTGCCTATCGTCGTAGATGAAAAATAGTCAGCTAACAGCTCTATTCCAAGATGGGGTGTGGTACCTTGCCGGAGGAAACACGAGGCATTTTTAGTGTCAACCATGTCCTCCAGAAAAAAAAGTGTACTGCGAGTGTAGTACCACCTTCGCACCCTCGAAACCACAGCAATGCTCTCGTCAACCGAAACCCAGGCCTTCCACCCACCGGTGCCAATCTGCGGTCGACTATGACAATTATGTCTTAATGCCAACCTGGTGACATTCCATATCGGAGCTATTCTTGTCATTCCCATCGTATCTCACGGTATCTCTTATCATGGCGCTCCACAGTCCACTGGCTTGTTTCAGCTCCCAGAGCGGGTCCCGTTGCAATGCCCACCTCGGTACAAACCCTGGAGTAAACAAGAGAAGACGACTTTTAAAACCATACGTGACGGGTAACATGATACCACACCCCATACTGTGCACTGTTGCAGGATGCAGTGCAGCATACTTCCACTGACAGGTACAGAGTTCAGACACACCCACCCTGGGGATCCTATACCCAGCCTATCGCTAGCATACACCGACAAAGCCACTAACATCCAACCAGGCAACTGCGTGGAGGAATTCCACAGGCAAAGCCAATCGCCCGAGAGCTGGACGATGAAGCAGGCCTTAAGGACCCAGTGAACTGGTGGGCTGGCCGCCATGCCGGCCAGTGCGTGGCGGGAAGATTCAAGGCTACGCCGGTTCCGGCAGTTCCTTGGCTCATCGTTTCGGGTTGACCACTCACCGTCGGCCATTTTGTTCACCTGAGATGGACGTTGTCTGATCCTGAATGGCCCTGGCTGGCCCTGGCTGCTCAAGTCGACAATCGAGGCCAGGCCATTGGCTTCCCAGGCCGCATGTCCGTGTGCAGGACTCCACTTGCAACTGGTGGTATCTGCGGTATTATGGAGTGTGCTTAGTGCTGTGGGCATTAGCCGTGCTGCCGTTGTATGATCGGAATCATACCGTGTACGGAGTCTCAGGTAGCCGTATCCGGTAGGTATGGGGCTTGTTCCGAGGCAATCGCAGTTCCTGGAGGTCCCTCGTTATCAGTCTCGTATAGGGCATATATGAATGTATCAAACTGTAGTAGTATATTGGACTAGAGCACCGAGTATGGCGTGGTGCTCGCTCTGTATTATTATCGATCTTGTGTTACCCGCTTCAAGGTCTCCAGCGAGATAGCGGTAACCGCCACTACTGCCACGCCACCTCCCATGGATTGGAACCTCGCTCATACCGGATTTACCTTGCCTCCCATCCATACCATCCTTACCATACACCCCGGCTGGACCACACCACGTTTCCTACCCTAAACTCCGTCGGGCGGGCTTGGCTGTCTTTTGTAAGGTACATACCGAGCCTGCCGGATAAGTTACTCGTAGTACTACGGCAAGCACTCCGTACAGCGAGCACGACAAGTACTTAGGTACCTGGAGTTCCAGCAATAATGGTCCCCAGTCCAAACCGCTCGTTGCTCGGAGGCAATTCACTTCACGTCCTCAACTTCTCCAAACCTCATTCCCTTCATCCTTTCCTCCTTCAACCTTCAACCTTCATCCTCGACCTCCCATTCTCTTATCCCCTGACTTGCCAGCTCCATCCTCATTGCGCCACCTGTTGACCTTATCTGCAATTGCCCGCGCTCTCGGCTATCTCCGGCGTCTCCAACTGCCCCGTGCTCCGACCTGCCGTCGTGACAAGAGCCTCCAGTCAACCTTGACCCTGCGACCTTGCTGCTTTTCAATGGAGACCTGCGAAGTCTAGGTACTCCGACTCGTTTCATCTCACCTTCCCAGTGAGTGATCCCATCGGCTGCAAGCCGCCTAGATATTTGCCTCTCCGTGGCAGGCAGACTTAACCCCGGTTGCCTTACTGATGCTCCGATTCCCGTCCGAAGGCTGGAAGTTTAAACGTCTTTCACACATCTATCCCGCCGGTCGCAGATCTTTGAATTCCTTTGTTTCTTCGGACGCCCTGAAGTTTGCGGTCTTGCCAGCTGAGACGCAAAACTATCGCTTGATCCGAGTACCATCTGTACATTGCTTCTTCCCGCTCGCAATCATCTGGTGGGTCCTTTGTCCGCTACCCCCCCGGCGCCGTCCATGATAAGCCTCGTCCGTTACCTTGGATGAGGGCAATGAACCACACCGGTCTTTGAGCGCAATCATTTCTTCTTTCCATTTCTCGCGCATCCTTAATGGAAAGGAACATGCTAACCTGATGCCATTCCGACCGTGCAGTTCTTGATGCGACCTTTTGTGTAAATCTATCTACCAAGTACATCAGTCCGTGCTTATCGTCACTTCTGGGAAAAGTGACGCCTTTTCCGACCCACGAGAACAGTTCGACTTCTTGCCATTTCCCCGAGTTCTCTAGTCGCTCTGGCCTGGGAAACATCCGCGAACATATATCTTATATTCCTCATCCCGAGACCAGCATTGATCCCGCTTCCCAGGGGTCAAAAAGACATACTTTCTTAGGATGCTACTAGATGCTATGGTTGGCCACGAACGAGACCAAAGCCCGCAATTAGTGGACCTCGCCAGTATTAACGAAATTCCGGGAAACATGCCTGGTAAGTCTTTCTCTGAAGCATCCCCGTTGATTAACTCACCGAAAATTTCCCACGCATTCTGAACTCTTCTCTTTTCATCGGTAGCTCCATCGAAGGAGTCTAAGAAGCAGCCTGAGGCCAATGGCCAGACCGGCGCCAATGGCAATATCCCACCTCCCAAGACAGACAAGCCGCGGCCTCATGTTTGTACTACCTGTGGTCGCTCTTTTGCGCGATTGGAGCACTTGAAGCGTCATGAGCGCTCGCACACCAAGGAGAAGCCCTTCGAATGCCCCGACTGCGCGCGATGCTTTGCTCGGCGTGATTTGTTGCTTCGGCACCAGCAGAAGTTGCACATGACAACGACTCCATCTTCTCGGCCCAGAAACGGTCGCCGAGAGAGTACGGGTGCTGCGGGTGCGGGTGCGGGTGCCAATCGCGTGCGCAAGAACTCCATTGCCAATAGCTCCGCCTCGATGCGCCCTCGAGCCAACACGATTAGCCACATCGGTACAACGGCCCTGGGTCTTCCAGATGGGAGCAATCCGTCATCCGCGCCTGGTCAATCAGGTCATGCATACCACCCCAGTCTTGGAACGTCATTGGGCTCAAGTGTGGACTATCGAGGATTCAGTTCCGGTCATCCACCAGTCAATGGTCTGCCCAAGCTGGAAACTTCGGGAATGCCCATGGATATGTCCGGTGGATTGCGGACTGCTCCTGTATACGGGAGCTTCGACCTGGGTATTGACGGCATGCTGATGGGCCATGGCAGCACCATCAACCCCGCTCAACTACACTTTGCAGGTTCTCCCCAGGGCTTTGGTGACTCCCCTTCCTCCCCATTCGGCCATCAGCACCAAGGTATGGCTCATTCGGACCCCATGATGGACGAGGAGATGAACTTTGACTGGATGAATGGGTTCGATGCGGCCGTCGCGCTGGGGAACGGCAACGACTCTGTCATCGACGAGTCCTCGCCATCGGCCATGAGTACGGGTAGCCAGAGCGGAATTAGTGAGGCGATGCTGGACGGGCCTAACCGCATCCCCATCTCTGATGGCTGGCACAACCCATTTCCCGGGCACACGGCAGCGTCCGCTAACCAATTCGCGATCGACTTCTCGCCGACGACGCTGAACGAATTGGGGATCCCGCCAGAGACCGTGTCGCCCAAGTCGCTGATGGCCCAGAACCCCTTCGCAGAGACCTATGCCACCCCTCCATCCATGACCTCGGTCGGCCAGCCCATCGTGGGAGGACATTCGCAGAGTATGTTTTCATCCTCAATGGCAACAAACGGAGAATCTCCTAATCCTCTCAACGTTCCTTTCCCGAATAGTGCCCTACGATCTCAACATTCCCCAGTCTCAACGGATACCTTTACAGACTCCACTCGACAGGCTCTACTAGCGAGCATGTCCCAACCCACTGGTTTCAATCACCGCAAGTACTCTCAGCCCGCTTCCAGTCTTCTCAATAGTCGCGAGCTGTTCTCTCGCTCAAACGGCTTAAATGGCTTCAACACCTCCGGTCAACTACCCAGTACCTCGGACATGCAGCGCTACATCTCGGCCTACATCACCTATTTCCACCCTCACTCGCCTTTTCTTCACATTCCAACCCTCAACTTTCAGGCCCCCGAATACACGAGCAACCTGCGCACGCCGAGCGGACATCTCAACCTCAGTTCCACCGGCGTGGCGGGAGGCGGTGGCTGCCTGATTCTCTCGATGGCCGCCATCGGCGCCTTGTATGAATACGACACAGCTGCTTCCAAGGATCTGTTTGAAGCGGCAAAGAAGATGATTCAGCTATACCTGGAAGAACGACGAAAGGCCGACATGTCTGCCGCATTAAGTCGTCACAATTCTGTCCGCGATAATTCCGTGCATAACACGCCCCTGTGGCTAGTCCAGGCCATGCTTCTCAACGTGATCTACGGTCATACCTGCGGCGACAAGACGTCGGCAGACATTGCCAGCACACATTGTGCTGCTCTCGTTAGTCTGGCCCGTGCTGCAGAGCTCACGCATCATCTGGATCCCAAGAACCTGCCACAAGATCATCTCAACACTGGATTCACTACTTCGGACCCTTCGGATGCGGAGAATTGGATGTCTTCGTCATTTGGTCAGCCAAAGGAACGGCGCGATTGGTTGAACTGGAAGGTTGTCGAGGAACGGAAGCGTACACTGTACGCAATCTTTGTTCTCTCGAGCTTCCTTGTTTCAGCATACAACCACGCACCCGCTCTCACAAACTCCGAAATCCGGTTAGATCTCCCTTGCGAGGAAGACCTTTGGGCAGCCGAGTCGCCTCAGGCCTGGAAGAGGATGGGTGGACAAACAGCCACGAAGAAGAGTGTTTCTTTCTCGGCCGCTTTGACCTCCCTCTTGACGGCCAGCCAGCGCGAACAGCAGAACAAGTCTTCAAATATGTTCTTTAGCGGCAGTGGCATGGATGACCCAACGAATGCTGAGAACCGGCCAAGTACCTTTGGCTGTCTCGTTCTCATCTACTCGCTTCACAACTACATCTGGGAAACGAGGCAAAGGCATATGGGCCGGCAATGGACTGCACAGGAGACCGAGGCGATGCAATCTCACATCGAACCAGCGCTTCGAGCATGGCAGGCGGCGTGGGCGAGCAACCCAGTGCACAGCTTGGAGCGACCTAATCCATTCGGAGCGGGCCCGCTCTCCGCCGACAGCATTCCATTACTCGATTTGGCTTATGTTCGGTTGTTTGTCAACCTGGGTCGGTGCAAGGAGGCGTTTTGGCAACGTGATTGGAACGGCATGGCAGATGAGCTCGCACGAGGAACGGAGGTCTTCCACCAAGCCGATGGACCCATCAACGACGTGTTAGATCCCTCTCTCGCCGGGTCACTCGATGTGCGGCGGGAGTCTGTGAATGACTTGGGTGTTGGCGAGCTGGCAATTTCCCAGATCCCGACTCAAGAGCAGCCCATGCAATCTCTTTCGAACGTATACAAGACGGGCCAATCTAAACGCGAGAAGCACCTCCGCAAGGCAGCTTTCTATGCTGCAGACTCCATCTCCATGTCCGACCGCCTTGGCAACACATTCGCTGACTTTTCCTCTCGCGAACTTCCCATCCAATGCGCAATGTGTGCCTTTGACTGTGCCCAGGTCCTCGCCGAATGGATCACTACCGTTCAAGAACGTGTTGGCCCTTACCTGGGTATCCTTGGTCGTGATGACATCGACCTGACCCAGGTGCCGGGGGTCATGCTTCTCGAAGACGAGGACTGCAAGCTCATTGAGAAGATCAAGGAAATCCTCACAAGCATCGAGACAAAAATGCAGCGCACCGTGCAGAACAGCAACTCCATGTCTGCGCTGAGCGTGATGCAACGCCTGCCCAGTGTCGTCGAGGGCGGGTACGGGTGTAAAATACTGATTGCCACGGCAAGTCTGCTCGATCGGGCGGCTGTGTGGCCGGTGACGAAGCTGATGGCGCGCTCGCTGGAGGCGCAGGCCATGCGGATGAAAGAGCGTGCGGAGCAGTCGTGCTCGCACGCCGTTATGATGACCTCTTAATGATGATCTTTCTTTGATGTTCCCCTAACTCTCTATATTTCTATTCATTGTTTTTATGTTGTCGAATTGTGTGGCAGATGTGTCATGATCCACTAAAGATTTGAGGGGAAGGCAAGGCAGGGCCAGGCTTCGTTTGCACCTGTCTCATGTTTGTCTATTCAACAAACTGAATTCTGTTATCCAGAGCTACATTGTGTACTTTTTTGGTTGCTGTTACTGCCTCTGCGTGATGTTGGTCACATCCCTGCTTCGATATTGATACGATACCCCCGATCAAATCTATCATAGACGAATGCCATGTTATGTCTTTGTGCTACTTATCATCATTCCACAATTTGGTTTTGCGGTGCAAGTGTTATCAGACCGAGAACTAGTTTGCTTTAATTCATGGATGAGTTTGTTCTGTATTCAGGGTTTGAATCTCCATGATGGATGCCATCAAACCAGTCGGGAGTGTAACTAACCTTGGGTTGTACTAGGTAGTAACGTTAGCCTTCCAAGTTTGAACTCAGCGCCGTAAACCTTGGGCTCGACCTACGCATGTACAGCATGCCCATCGAAACACGGCAGATCAGCAATCTCACGCTTCAGTGAACATGATTCCTCCAGATAAGTTGGCTTTCAGTAGCGTTACTGCTCCTCAAGTCCGCCCCCAAAGAGAAAGTAGGCAGTCATGAGCGTGCGTAGTCTGGACTGCGTAGCGGCCGGTGGTTAGCTGGCAGTATATGCAGAATGATCTACCCCCGCCTCTTTCGTCGGCGACCTCAATAATTCCCTCCTTCCTAGCACATTAGGTTGTACATGGCATTGCACACTATATATATTCCATTCCGTACATGGTTTAGCACGTGGCTAACCGCCTGTCTTCCTGGTTGCGGCGCTTGAGGCAGCCAGTTACATAATCCTCCACCGTTGCTGGGGCACCTTCACGCGTTAAGTGTTGCTTTTCGCGTCAGGCGCCAACTCTGTGCCAGCAACGACTTCCACCGCCCTTTGACTCGCTCAGAAATGACGAGAGACCAGCCAGAAGCTGCCTACCCCGCTGCGTCGCTGCAGCGTGCCACCGCCGCAGCTTCGAGACCTCTCCGCATCACCGAGTCCAACCCCAACCACCTCGTCCAGATCCAGCCCCGATGCCCTACAAGCGGGCTATCTCGCCATTCAGCCTTGAGACCTGCGAGCCTGCAACCAATGATATAATCAGTGATGAGTTACCCGCTTCCGATGACGAGCTGAGTGAGGCCGAGCGCGCCGCTAAGCGGCAAAGAATCGAGAAGCTGGCAGAATCGTACCTTCATGGCCAGCCGCTGTTCATTCTTTCTGCGTCTCTACGGGGTCCATTCGATCAGGGGTGGAGGAATCCGTGGAAAAAGGATCGCAGGGCGATCGTCAACCGGCAGGCCGACACGCGGGGGAAGAAGCCTATACACAACACAGGGCGTGTCATACGAGAGACCGACTTGCGCCAACCGAAGTATCGAGAGGATCTCGCAATCCCTGCACCGGAGATTCCAGCAGCTGCCCGCAGAATAGCCCCGCTACCTTCCCTGCCGGTGCCAAATGCCAGTTCTTCCAACACACCTCGATCTGCGCCAAAAAGACCTCTTTACGCGGTAACTCAAGACGAACACAATCGAGTGACACCTCGCTCAATCAAGAAGCCAAAAGATGCAATATCATCGCGCCCCGATGACGCATCGTTCGCTACTGCCGGACCGGTAGATTGGCTGAAGAAAGACCGGAGACGAATGAATTTCACGCAATTTGAACCTCCCAGCTCCCCGACGCCCAAAATTGCATCTCGACAGGCGGAAAATAAAGCCAAAGTTGGTGCGTCACGTACGCTAGAAGTTCGAGTTCCCGTGACGCTTTCACTGAAGGGGAATCCGAAGACTCCTGCAGTTGGTGAGGAGGCGATAGTGGCCGAACCTATGGACATCTCGCCGGATGGTACTCGGGGAGTGGGCCCGATGGAGCGAAATCATGAGATACTAGCGGAGAAGTCCTTGGCGGTGGGAAATACACGGTCTCATCAGGGCTCTCCTGGTGCGAATGGCCATGCGGCATCATCCATTCGTGTCATCTCTTCGTCGTCTCAGCTGCCGCGATTTGAGTATCGAAGGTGGCATGCCGGCAATAATAGCCCCCTGACAGAGAAACAGTCTCCCGTCACAGCCACTAAATCTGCCATGACAAATGTTTCTGTCGAGAAGCTTGCGCCTTCGCTGGCAGCCTCTGAAACAGCCCAGCATGCCCTACCTTCTAAAGATGGCGGGGCGGAAGTACAAGATGTACCTGCAGCAAGCACCGTTGAGAGTGCGCCTGTTCCTCGGGCCGAATCCGATACCGCCACCCGAGTAGACCAGATAGGGGTTTCCGATGTGCCCGCTGTCAGTGCACAAGATGACGCTGCACTTGAGCCAGACGCTCCTGGGGAGTTCAATGTGCCATTAGAGCAATCAGCTAATGGCGATGCCAACGTCGCTAGCGAAAGCTGCCTTGCCCAGACGTCAAAGGACCTGAGATTTGCCGGAGAGGCAGGTATCTCAACATGCATTGATACCGACAATCCACCACCGACTGAACAGAGTACCTGTGACAATCTGCCCTCTGCCCAAGTTGTACCCGTTCCTCCAGGAATCTCAGATCGCATACCATCTTTACATTCCACTGCTATGATCAGGCCAAATCCGGGTCAGAACACGGAAGATAGTTCAGACACGCAATTGTCGACACAAGCCGCCCTGCTCCATGCTCAGAGGTCGTTCCAGGAAGACCTGGAAAGCCCCGAGCCTGAATTCATTCATCCCGCTGAACCAGAGGATACCGTCTTAGGACCGGACGAGGAATCGCTCTTGGCGCATGAAACGCCGTATAATGTCCCGCAGGCAGCGGAGAGAGCTTCGAATACAGGGCTGCGCAGATTCTCGAAGGACAGGATACAGGCCATGAGTACTCAATGCATGATTGATGCCGTCACGCCTTATACCTTCAGCACGGAAAAGAAGCCCAGGGCTTCCCGAGATATCTCACCCGATCGAGCCAGCGAGAGAGCGCCCCGTGAGCCTCATCTTGCTAATCTATTCGCTCAATCGCCTCGAATACCCTCACCTTCTCAAGACAACGAGTACCACACGGCCTATTCGAGTCCTCACAACCGAGATACACACCCAGACCCCGCGTGCACTCATCGTTCAACTACACAAGGGACTCTGCTTCCCTTCGCACTTAGTGGCTCGACACCCACGACGGCCCAGGACGGGCAAGGAGCTCCACAGGGCGCGGAAAGCTTTGATCTCAACCAGGCCATCGCCGATGCTGGTAGCTGGTTGCAACAGAGCTTTGACTTTATGAAGGACAAGAGACGTCCAAGCCAACCCACGAGACCGGCATAGCTGCGGGACATGTGGAGTTTTTCTTCAGATTGAGCATAGGTTGACGTGTTTTCGGTTGCTTCAAGTATTTGCTAGCATAGCGGGTTGGTTGGTTTGCACTGATTCCCTTCGTTGTTTTGATGATCTGAACATTACGCTTGAGCAAGGATTTTGCTACGATGGATGAAGTGATGTCTTTATGATCTCAATACTAGACTTTGGCTTGAAATCCTTGGCGTCTTTTTTGCTTGTAATTTGATTGACTATAAAACCTCCCGGAGGAGCGAAGGCTAGGATATAGAGTTTCCAGAGCTGGAGTATCTAACCTTAAGCTTCCTGGTCTTCATGTTTCACTGAGCAAGCCTGTTTTCCCTCTCTTGCCTCCACTTCTCCCCCCACTTCCATTCAATCCAAACTAGCGGCGTGAACAGAAAGACAATACCACTGACGATGAAAAACGCTCTCATCGCTTTGACGGCACCAATCAGAGGCTGGATGACGCTTACTCCCACCGCACCAAGCAGACATCGACACAAGTTGTTCAGCGCTGTCGCGCTCGCTGGTCGCTCCGGAAAGCAATCGATCAGCACAGTCGAGTTGATATTGAATATAGCAGTTGCCGAGAAGGAGATCAGAAATTGGAGCATGAGCGGTGCGGCTAAGTTCGGACCGAATCGCTGTCGCAAGTCATTGAACTCGAAACTGGGTCCGTACAATGCCAGGCAAGCCATAAGGACAATGCTAAAGGCCGGCATGAGTCGTAGACGCGTGCGCACGTAGGGAAAGTCGCGAATGTGGGCAATTTTATCTTCTAATGGGATGCCGTGTTCTGCCTTGTAACGTGCCAGTGCTCGATTGAAGGTCTGGTCCATGAGCCAGCCTGTGCTGAGCGAGCCGAGGATGCAGCCTAGACCGTTTGGGAGGAAACATAGGCCGATTTGCCATGGCGTGAGAAATGGGAAGCCATACAGCAGCATGGTTGTGGTGGACGATGTAACCATGCTCCATGCTGTATAGGCCACAGCGCCCCAGGCCAAGAGCGCAGCAATGTCCTTTTCAAGGATGTATGCCAGTGGGCTGAATGCTTTCTTGAAGGATATCGGTGTTCGAGGCTTTGAAGGACTGCTCATTTGAGCTTCATCGGTCCAGGGTGATGGGGGTTTGATCGCATAGATGAAGGGCTTTTGGAACCCAGAGACAACTATGGTGCCATTGCCTGCGATGCTGCGCTGTGTTTCCGGGAGGAAGATCAAGAGCGCGCCAAGGACGATGAAGCTCAGGCTGAAAAGCAGCCAAAATATGCTCTGAAAGCCCCATACGTTATTCAATGCGCCTCCAATGATTGGTCCAATCGCTTGGCCCGTCATGCTGTTGAGGTATTAATCAGAGGTGCCCCATTCCCGCTGAGGTAGAGTGTCTACATACCGAACGCCAGAATTTACCCCGATGAAGCGGCCACGTTCTTCGGGGCAGGCAATATCAGCGATGACTCCAGCACTAATGCTGATAGTTGCCGCAGATCCTCCAGCTTGAAGGCCACGCAGCGCCATCAGCATTGGGTAGTTGGAGGTGAATGCCAGGGCAAGATTGGCGATAGTATAGATAGCGAGAGTTATTGTGAATGTGAGGCGTCGGCCCCAGGAGTCGGAGAAGGCACCTAGGAAAGACGGGGCAATTCCCTGGATCACCATGTACACCGTGATGGTAAGAGCCACAAGAGAGGAATTTACTCCCAGGGCCACAGATATGGTGTCCATGGCGGGAAAGTAGATATTCGAGGACAACGGGGAGAACGAGGCTGCTAAGGAGACCAAAATGACAAGATTCCACTTTTGCTTGTTGGACAAGATGTGATATGGTTCCTCAGATTGGAACGAGTGAGGTAGTCCAGGCATAACGCCCGAGCTATGGTTGGACATGATCGAAAGATCTGCGTGGCTTGTAAGTTTTGAATGCTCATGAGCATCGGGAGTAGCGGCCAGGGAAAGATAAAATCCGATTGCAAATGACGATGTCGAGAGTGGCTTCCTGCAAAGATTCTTTAAGTATTACCCCCTGACACTTGCAGATTGTAAATAGAACTTTTCTTGCCAATGCAGGGATACAGAAAGCTGGGCACTAAGAGAGTAATTGACTCCCCCTGTCGTTTCACCTGTACTCCTTGCCATGTTACACGCACAGGTGCTAATCAACTGGCACTGGCACGACAGGGGGTCTGTGTGTGATCGTTTTTCAAATAAAGGCATCCATGCATATGGGAGCACCCGTTTTAGCCCTGATGCCTTTGTACCCCAACGAGAACTCTTCGCAAAGCCAGTACCCGTCGGCTTCGGCCGGGTATTGAACTTGGAATTGGTGTATACCTTATGATGGGATCCCTTCGTGCAACATTCTTTAGAAACACTCCCGAGAGTCCGAGACCCTTGATACTTCCCATATCACTCCGAGACATCCCCGGCGGAACAGGTAGATAGAATGACATTGACCAGTGAGAGAGTGGAGGAATGGCGCTGGCGTAACGGCTGAGGATAATCGCCCAACTGGAGAACTTCGCCCCTATCTGCACTCTGCAGTGATCGGAAAGCACACTTCAGTATACCTCGTAGACTCAACCTGAGAATGGGCGCCAACATAGTTCCATGCCCGATCCACTTCACGGTAGGCACATTGCGTCATCAGCAAGGAGCGGTTGTGAGCTTGCGCGTCCACCTGAGCCCAATTCTGAGCTCTTCTTTGCAACCTTGACATTATTCCGGAGCAGATTCACCCCCATCTTCGCACGAATCATCCAGGCACACACGAGGTCAGTGATGCTTTGAGTAATTATTGCCAACATGGGAAATCTTGGAGATTGTATAATTCTTACCCACTACTGTATACGAAGTCAATGCTGGTTAGACTTGTTGAACCAGGGGCCACTCCCTGTAGCGCACATTCGAATTCGATGAGTCAGGCTCCTGTAAAAGCACCTACACTTAAAATAGCAACAAGTCTACCCGTTCTCGGCACCAAATGGAATATACCACTATCTAGCGTCGTGGTGTTGACTAGATGTAGTATGTAGTTGTTGGTTGTTGGTCGCTGGTTGCTTAGAGTGAGGATCCGCAGGAACCGCGGCGCAGATGGCCCGAGCGCCCAGCGGGGGAAGCTCCAGGCGGCGTCCATCGCGGCATCGCCAGCTCCGCTCTCCGACGTCAATGCCCACAACCCATGGCCAGCAGCCCAAATGGCACTGACATCAGTATGAGACACCCGATACTCTGTCGCTAAAGGTATGGCTAACACCCTCGCAGTGGAAAGCGTTCAACTTTATCGACGTCACTCCCGTCAAGTTGCCAGAGGACAGCTCCGCGCTGTTCGGGGTAAGACCCCCATTCCCACCCCTCGTTGCTCGACGCATCTCTAACGACTAACGACTTCTCTAGAGCGACTTGTCTAGCCTTTGCACCGGATCCGCCAATCTCTTCCTTGGTACCGTCGATGGCTTCGTGCACATCGTCTCTTCGTCCTTCCGTGTTTTACGCTCGTTCAAGGCGCATGATGTTGGGTCCATTACGCACATGAAACAGATCAGTGGAACTTCATTGCTTGTAACGGTCGCGGAGGACTTGTCGAATGAGCCGGTGCTCAAAGTCTGGGCTCTCGATACCGAGAAGAAAGATGGCGGGCCGAAGTGTTTGTCGACTGTGGCGGTGCAGAATGCGAGAAGGCAATTTCCGGTGGGCTACTTTTGGGATGACAAGGAGTGGGGATTTTGGGAAGCTAATTCATTTTTCAGATCTCTGCATTTGCAGTCGTCGACGATCTGTCGCAGGTAGCAGTCGGTTTCGCAAACGGATCGGTAACCATTATTCGCGGCGATTTGATCCATGATCGTGGCGCGCGACAGCGCATTGTCTTTGAATCGGAGGAACCCATCACCGGTCTCGAAACGCAGAACGGAGCTGTGACGGTTCTTTACATCTCGACAACGAGCCGGATTCTGACACTTGTCATCGCGGGACGGGGACAGGGCCAGCCTGCACGTGTCTTGGAAGACACCGGTTGCGCGCTGGGGTGCATGACACTTGACAAGGAGACGGGGCAGATCCTCATTGCTCGGGAGGATGCAATTTACAATTATGGTACTCGGGGCCGAGGCCCGAGCTACGCTTTTGAAAGCCCGAAGACGTCTATCAATGCCTTCCATGACTATGTGGCTCTGGTTTGTCCGCCCAAGGCAGGCTCTGCTAAAGGAGACCCATTGCGCAAGTATGGAGTCAACCCTACAGAGGAAATTCTCGGCACGACAACGTTTACTTTGCTTGATACAGATCTGAAGTTCATCGCGCATACCGAGTCGCTGGTCTCGCCGATGAAGCACATTTTCATAGAATGGGGAGATCTTTTCTTGCTCACCACGGATGGAAAGGTTTGTGCCTGCTTATGCAACATCATGTATATTTTGCTAACGTTCTACAGGTTTTCCGGTACCGCGAGAAGAGCCTTCAGCAAAGGCTGGAAATCCTCTACGAGCGCAATCTCTACATCTTGGCCATTAATCTCGCACAGAAGATTGGGATCGATCCCTTGCAGCAAAACGCCATCTATCGCAAATATGGAGACTTCCTGTACCAGCGCGGTGACTATGACACGGCTATGCAGCAATACTTAAGGGCAATTGACAACACCGAACCGTCACAAGTTATTCGAAAGGTAAATTTCACCCAATGTGTTGGAAAATTTGCCGCTAACTCCACCTCAGTACCTGGACACACAACGTATTCATAATTTGATCGAGTACCTCGAGGAACTTCACGACCATGGGCGTGCGACAGTGGACCACACTACCCTTCTCTTGAACTGCTACGCAAAGTTGAAAGATACTACGAAGCTGGACTCATTCATCAAGGCTCCTGGTGAGCTCAAGTTTGATCTTGAGACAGCAATCGCCATGTGTCGCCAGGGAGGCTACTTTGAGCAGGCAGCATTTCTAGCCACGAAGCATGGCGAGAATGACATGGTTGTCGACATCTTGATTGAGGATTCCAAGAAATACGCCGAGGCTGTGGAGTATATTTGGCGATTAGACCCCGAAGTGGTATGTGAGGCCTGGATATGCGTTTGGGTCGTCACAAAGGTGAATACTGACCTCATTAGGCTTATCACAATTTGATGAAGTACGCGCGAGTACTTCTAACCCACTGCCCGGATGAGACGACAGAGCTCTTCAAAGTATACTACACGGGCCAATACCGACCACGAACCACCGTGGAGCCACCACCAGAGCCGCAAGAACAAACATTAAGCGCTGTTCAAAGTCTTGCTGGGCTTCTCCCTCTGCGATACGTGACTGGAGGTTCGGGCTCACAAACTCAGGGTCCACCTCCGGAGGCTGCCCCTGCCGAAGAGGAACAACCCGCGAATCAGCTACCACAATACGAAGTTCCCAAGCCAAGAACCGCATTCTCTGCGTTCGTTGACCACCCGCAAAACTTCATCAGTTTCCTGGAAACGCTGGTGCAACAACCTGAGCTTAAACAAGAGGCTAAGATAGATCTCTTCACAACCTTGTTTGAGATGTATCTAGATGCCGCAAAGTCCACCAAAGATACAACTCGAAAGCAAGAATGGGAAGGAAAGGCTAAGAAATTGATTGAAGGCAAAGATGTCAGTATTATGAACGCCTCCTCGTTTCTCTCTAAACTGACATTCCCCAGATCCCTATCTCTACCTCCAATGTGCTTCTCCTATCGGATCTCTCAAACTTCCGCGAAGGTTCCACCCTTGTTCGGGAGCAAGAAGGCCTGCGGCTCGACATCTTCCGCTCTTTCACGTCTGCCAAGGACACACAGGGTGCCATCCAAGCGCTGCGACGATACGGACCCGATGAGCCGCAGCTCTACATCGACGCCTTGACGTACTTTGCGTCGAGTCCGCAGATTCTCGAAGAAGCAGGCGACGAACTAGACAAGGTCCTGCAACGCATTCATGACGATGGTCTTCTTTCGCCCCTGCAGGTGATCCAAGCCGTCAGCAACAACGCCGTTGTCACAATGGGCCGACTGAAGAAATACCTCGGCGACAACATCGCGCGCGAAGACAAGGAGATCAAAACCGTAAGCGCTAACATCCTAATACTGCCTTGTCCAAGCTTCCTCACTAACATCCCACAGAACCAACGCCTAATCTCAAGCTACAAATCCGAGACAGCCTCCAAACAACAAGAACTCACCAACCTCGCCACCCAACCCGTCGTCTTCCAATCCCGCCGCTGCCAATCCTGCGGCGGAACCCTCGACCTCCCCACGATCCACTTCCTCTGTCGCCACTCCTTCCACGAGCGCTGTCTCAACCGCGTCGACGAAGACGCACAGTGCCCCGTTTGCGCACCGACTAATGCGACGCTCCGGGCTATTCGCCAGCGGCAGATCGACTCAGCAGATCAGCATGATTTGTTTAAGGCGGAGATTTCGAGGTCGAGGGATCGCTTTGGGGTTGTGAGTGAGTTTTTTGGGAGAGGGGTGATGAGGGCTTCTAGTACGATGGATGGGTGATGCCTTGCCCGGAGCTTGTGGAATGGCTGGTGCGGGGACGGATGTAGAGAAGATTTGTTACTTGTTGCGTTTTGATACCTCGGGTTCGACCTAAACAATGCTTTTGCTTCTACACAGGGACCTATCAATGTTTGCTTCGAATCTATCTGTAGAGTTTGACTTCTGTATGAAAATTTACAAAGTGATGCAGGCAAAGCCCAAGTTGAATATACAAAATTCAGATGCATTGTATGGACAGCTCCGCTCCGCTCTAGCAAAAAAAAAACAGTCATGAGAAACACGAAAAGCCATGGAATACCATCATCATATCGAAGTCGCACAACGCTCCCCTTCGATCGTTATATACCCTCGGAGCAAAAGGTACTATGCACAAACGGGGCAAGGAAAAGCAAAGAGAAAGGAGGAAAAGAGATACCGGGGATAGCAACGCGGGATGAAGTGTTTTCATGTACATGGATAGCTTTGTAGCAAAGGGAAGCATTGCATTCAAACCAGCCGGGTCATAGACAGCCCGTCTTTGACTCTAATGTTCCCGCCCTTTCTCGCCGCCCCATGAGATGCGAGGTCGATGGCCCGGTTTGAATTTGCCTAATCCCGAGCCAGACGAAGACGGTTGCTCGCCGCCGGGACTAGCCTCGGACGGCCTGGCCGCCTCGGCAAACTGCACTTTACCCGGCAGCTGGCGAGGTTCGCCATTATCCTCGCTGTCAGACTCGGCAATGGCGGCGTCGCCCTCGCCCTCGGAGTCGGAGGTATCGTTGTGGATTTCGCCCAGGGCAGCGAGACGACGACGCCGCTCGGCGGGGGTCTCGCCAGTGTCGTCGTCGACTTGGCGGGGTGGCGCAGTGAGACCGGCCTCTTGACGCAGGCGAGAGGGCGGGATGCGCTCTGTACCGTCGTCTTCGGAGTCACGGCGGCTGCGGTCGCGAGTGCGCGGTGCAGGGCTGAGATTGCTGCGGCGTTCTTGAGCGTAACTGCCGCGGGTGAACTTGGCCAGGGATGTTGCCACGTTGGGGCCTGGCTCGCCTCGGTTGTCGGTTGACTCGTCCTCATCACTCGCGTCGCTATCGGTGGCAGATTCCGAGATGAGGTCCTGGCCTTCTGCTTCTTCGGGGATTGCGCCTGTGGCGGCAGAAGCTGCTGCGGCGGAGAGACGGCGCTCTTGTTTTTCGGTTTGCTTCACGTCTTCACGGGCAGCTTCTTTGACAGAGGCGGGGGCGTCGGTCTGCTGCACGATGTCACGGCGGGCCTTGGGATCGAGCGCCTTGATTTGCTGGAAGAATTCGTGCTTGTTCATGCGGCGACCCTTGGGGCCGATGCCGATGCCTTGAGAGTCAACCTCTGGGTTCTGGGCAAGCGTGAATCGCAGACCGTCGTCCGTGGCCCAGTCGTCGGTCACGGTGCGAGGCACGGGCTTCTTCTTCTGGCCGGCTTGCGAGGACTCGCCCTCTTCTTCCATGCCGAACCAGGTACCCATGCGCTTGAGACCAGCCCGAATGGGCGCTTGTTCCTTTCCAGGCTGCGGCTCGTCCGGCTTCGGCTTGGGCTTGGGCTTGGCGGCCTTCTCGCCGGATGGGATGGTATACTTCTTGATCACCTCGCCATCCTCGTCTTCAACGATGATAGTATTGCCGAACTGGTATGCGTGAGCAGAGCGAGCCTTTTTCTCACCCTCGGCAGGTTTGCCCTGAGGCTTCGGCTTCGGTTTGGCTTCCTCCGGCTTTTCCTTGGTCTTCTCCTTTCCGAAGCTGGTCCAGTTGGACCAACGAGATCGAGCCTTCTCAACGGCATGCCCGGTCTGTTCACCAACGGCGTGTTGGATCTCTTCACCTTCGGTCTTCTCATGAGGCCGGCTTCGAGATGGAGCGAGCACGCCAGACCTGTCCTCCTCGAGTCGCCTGCGCTGTTCCTCGATGTGACGGGCCTGTTCCTCGGGGGTGAGGTGGCTAGTATCCTCGGTCTTGAGCACATTGCCCTCCTCATCCTCGATGATCATATGATTACCCTCTTGGTAGACTTCAATTTCTGGCTCGCGGCCGAAGCGATCCCGCTCAGCAGTAGGCGGCGAAGATCCACGTTCCACGCGGTCGCGTTCCTCAAGCTCCTCCTTCGGCTCTTGGTCGAGTTCGCTCTCCGCGCGCCGTTGGGGCATGATGGCAGACTGGCTGATTGGACCTCCAGCACCGTCAGTGGGCTTGCGGCGCTTCCGACGAAGGGGCTTTCGAGGTGACTGGGTACCCTGAGCCTCGGTGTCCTCCTCGCGAACACGACGCAAGAAGTTACCAGGCATGCCAATGGGTGGCAAGGTACCAGGGGGATACTCGGGCAATCTCTCGTCAGAAGAAAGCTCATCAAGCTCATCCGCCTTACGGAAGGACATGGATCCCTTGGCCAGTGATTGAACACGTGGGAGGCGGTTCATCCATGATGGGCCTTCCTCGTTGGCTTGCGTGTAGGACAAGGTAATTGTCAGAGTGTTGATGCGCTTGCCCAGTGTGAACACGGCGATGGATGAGCCGTGGACCAGGATAGACGAGATAACCATGAACGTAGTGATAGGCCAGATAAGCATGACGACGTTATAATCCGCCGGGAACTCCAATGAAGACGCCTTGAGCTCATTTTCAGGTAGCGGCTGTGTGCTATCATGTTCCAATTCAGCTCTCGCGAGAATCGCAGCAAAGATGGCACCGACACCAATTGGACCAAAGTGACCAGCGAAGAGCGCTTCACGCCAAGTTTTGATATCCGGTATAATCGGTTTGAGTAAAAGCATGATGGGAATGCGACGGAAGAAGATGACCAGTATCGCAATGACGACTAATCTCCAGGGGGTCAGGCCGAGTTCCGGAGCGTTGTATTGTTCCCAAGGGATGATGGATCCGAAGTAGACAAAATATGCCAAATTGAGCAACAGGTCAATGACGTTGGAAACGTGCGACTCTTCAGTCTTCTCCGTAAACCATCCGTCATTACTGAAGCCAACTCCGCAGGAAAATCCGATGAGCAGATCGTCCATGCCCAGCGAGCTACCTGCGCCGGCGCAGAAAACAGCCAGGACGAAGTAAAACACAAGAAAACTCTCACGGTCAATCAGACCCTTGCGCTCGGCATATTTGATGGCGTGGCGAGCGGCATATCCAACGACGAAACCGAAGATTGCACCAAAGATACATTCATAGAGGATGGTCACACAGAACCAGTTCAGCGATACCTTGTTAACATCGGGTCTGTAACGCAGGATATAGAATGCCAGGTAGATGAATGGGAATGCCATGCCGTCGTTACAACCGGACTCGGCGGACAAGAGGTCACGCAAGTGCTTGGGCACACGCTTGGCGAACTTACCCTTACCAACGACGGACGATGCCAGGACAGGATCGGTGGCCGTGACACAGGCTGCGCATACTAGACTCTCCAGCCAGCTGAGTGAAGGTACCATCCACCAGATAAACAAGCTGGTAATCAACCAGCCCCAGGTCATGACGGGAACCAACAGCAGGCTGACCGACTTCCAATGACGCTCCATGTAGGCCTTGGGCAACTCGACGCCGACGGCGAAACATTGTACAACTAGAACAATACGCGAGCACTCCAGAGTGATTTTGTCGACATTGCCCCAGTCATGGGGATTAAATAAATTTGCGGCATGCGGGCCAAAGATGATGCCGCAGAGCGTCGCGACGGTGGCTTCGCCAATATAGAGTTTCTCTTTGACGAAAAGCGAGCACAGCATGAACAGGCCCGTGAAGCCACCGAGGATCATGTAAGCCAGATGTGGCCGATCGAAATCAAGGTGATCCCATGCCATGGCGAGATCGAGACCGTGGCGGTCTCAGGTTGCCTGCGATCGGGTATGTACGACGCACGTTATCGTGTCGTGGTTGTCCTCCGCTTATCTGCAAGGGGTTCTTTTTTACCCCAAACTACGGCACATTCAATTACCAGTTGGATTTCCGCCTCGAACGTCGTTGAGCCGAATAGCTCCTCATGCCTTGAAGAGACGGTGTGGTGGGAGCGGAGATGGGACAATCGTCGGGCCTGATAAGGCTGAGTTTCGAGCAGCCTGCGCGGTATGGAGCACGCCTGTCCGTCCAAAAGCTCGGGTTTTTCGGAAATACCACCGGCGCTGCGTGGTGTCCGAGTGTATTCGGGTGTCCGACGAGAAGTGGAGAGGGAGGCTGGGAAAGCGTTGGCAGCGGTTGCCGTTCGCTCGTTGGATGCTGGACCGTGAGAATCGAGACCAGCCCGGGATGAGTCTAATGCAGGCAAGTGCCGCAGTGAGAGGGAGGCAGAGAGGAAAAGGCGAAGATGAGAGCCGAGCGAGGGAGTGTCTTGGGGGGAATCTTGGCCGATAGACGAGCCAGACGATTGCGCGCTGGGAGAGATTGCCCAGAAACGAGTCCAACAAGAGTCTTTTTGGAACCGGCGGGACTCGTCAGCCGAGACTTTTGGGCCCCACTGGCCAGGCGGAACGGGGTCTTGGCCGGGCGGAGGAAGCAGGGCTTTGGATCTGAGAGATCTGGGAAGCAATTGAGAAGCAGAGGTGTGTGTCTCAGATGTGTCCTAGGCACAATTGATGTTTGTGTGTTTTGTGGGTGACGATGATCGGGAAAAATGGCAACAAAGCCGCCGCATGCAGGCATCACTGACAGTTTATACTCTCGGCGAAGTTCAGCGCGTGGGCGTCGATCAACTCCGGCATGAGACAATCCAAAATCGGAGAATGGGGCATGGCGTATCCAGCTTACCGTACCATACGCATGCGGCCACGGTCCGCGCTCTCTCCAGCCCTTCCCAAACTGGTTCCAGCCCTGCAGCCCGCCAAGCCCCATTTACTCTTCTTTGCGCCGTGATTGGACTACAAGCCCAGTATCATCTCCACTATTGGCGGCGACTGCGGGGCCTTCTGGAAGAACGGCTGGTAAATGGACGTCATCGGACTATTGTTATGTATTAAATACCTGGGCGGGCTAGCACTACAAGTACACGCCCAAACAGTGGATAGATCATCTACACAAAAACACAAACGCTACACCTGAATAGGATGTACCTGAAGCTTAGGCACGTTATCCTGGTATGCATCGATACACCGCTCTGAAAGACATGGATATGATTCTCGGAGTACATCAACTGGAACAGCAGCAAAACATACAGTCCAACAATGAGGGGGAATTGGGCAAAAGATACACGAGCGCAAACCGCGGTAAATCCAAACATCCAACGAAGCACTGACAAACACGTAGGGGCGGATTCAGGCAGATTTTAAACCGCCGCAAACCCCAGGAATGCAGAACGGTCCAGACTCACAGTTCGGCTCCCCGCCACTCCGTCGAAATGGCGGAGAGCATGCTGCAAGTCCCGAGAGAGAAAAAAAAAGTAAACATCAATCCAAGCTCTTCACTAACCCGGGAACGGTGCGGCCCACGCGGACCACGCGCGTATAGGAGAAAAAGAAACCCCACATCGGGTCGGGACTGGGCCTGAGCCTGATTTCTTCAAATTTATGTACGACAGTCCCGACCAGTGTGCCTTCGAGAGAAGAGAGCGTGAAAGTCAAATTTTCTCCCGCTACTCTCCCGTCGGCATTCCCTCGATCTCATCGCTGAGTCGCCGCCAATTGTCCGCCTGCAACTCGGAGTACTTGACTCGTTCCTGGCTCCAATCCTGGTGCAGGCGGCTGATATGATACTGGCTCTGCTGGAAATGAGCCAGTTCATCACGGATGCATTCCTTAATAAACACACCCCGAGCGTGCTGCTGCACGATCGACTCTTTGTCCTGCACGATGACCGGGATTAGTTTTTAGTTTTTGGCAAAGCATGGGGTTCGGCATTGGACCGTGGAGCGTGCAACCTACTTTGAAAATAGAGTCTTCCACCTTCTCTTCCTCGCCAGGCTTCACGGTGCCCGACGGTCGTGCGCGCAGGTCCTGCAGCTTGCGCTCGTTCGCCTCGATGCGCCGCTCGAGCTGTGGGATATTGTTCCGCGCCAACCGATCGCGCCGGTCGAACATCTCACGTACGCTGACCAGACAATCGCGCTGTGCCTTGAGATCTTCCAGTATACCGTCGTTCCAGGCCCTGGCCTCATCCTCCAACAGGCTTTGGCTAGCTGAGAGGTGTCGGGCAGTGGCGGTGATGCCGGTGTTCAGGCCTGGGATATCGCTTGTGTCGATGGCGTACGTGTCCTTGGTCACTTCGGTCAGGGATTGAAGAGCGAGTGAGAATCGCAGGTGATCAGCAGCGAGGCCGTCATTGCGCTTGGCCAAGCGCTCGAGCAAAGTGCACAGGTTGATATAGATCTCAGCAGAGCGTTTCACACCGCTGCGGACAGTCTCGAAAGTATCGTTGAGATCGGCGGGCAACGAGTCTTCGAGATCAGGTGGAAGGGTCCGACCAACAAATTCGTCCTGGACTGAAATTGTCGCCTGTTTGCGCCATACAGAAAGTTCCTGAAGAACAAGTCAGACATTTCTCAGGGGGACTGGATGTGTGGCAAGTATACGATGAAACGTACTGTAGGGACAGTCAGGAACATCACGACTAGTTGCTCCTGGCCGAGGATGGGATGCCGAACGAGGGAATTGGTAAATCTAATAAGTCCACGGCGCCGCTTCTCCAAGAAAGAATTTGAATCCGCTGATAGGTGAGTACCATTCACTTAGAAAAAGGTGAGCAAGCAACTTGGGAGGTGCTTAAACTGGCGTAGAACGTACCTGAAACGCGCTTAGGCGGAAGAAGAGGCAACTGTCGGAATGGAAATCGCTTCTGCAAGCAGTCCAATAGCCATACGAAATCGCTGTACCGACGCACGACGGTGCTGCCCCGTCGCGCAGACTTCACCTCGTAGTTCCGATGCTGAAACATGAACATCCCCTCTTTCTCAGGGAGGAGTGTGATTGTGACCGTCTCTGCCACCTGGGGGTTTGTAGAGCGGGTGATACCCAGTGATCGACGCCGAGGCGCGATGTCTCCAGTATCATCACTATGAGGCCCAAAGCCACCGAGGCCGGGACGTGGAGCAACTCCAAATCCGACCTCGTCCGGGGTAGGCTCAATGTTGGCTCCCCACCCAGATCCTGAACTACTTGGTGGTGGCGGCGGCGCTGCTGCCTCAGGCGGGCCGGCGCTACGACCCTGCTCAGGAACCTCATTCTGGCTTTGCACTGTGTCTTCGACGGCCCGGGAAGTTGACCAAGCGTCGGTCGTGGAGCGCATACTTCCGTAGCCGTTCATCGCCCGCTGATCAGAAGGTTGAGATTCGTGATTGTGGTTTCGATGTAACTCCGGGCTGCCCCAAGGGTCAGAATCTAGGCCGCCCAGAGACTCCCGTCGCGAGCGACGAGAACGTGCGGAATTCGGTTCTTGAACTGGAGAGGGTTGTGCCGGTGGTGTGGCTGGCCGTTCAAATACACCGCTGGATTGAGAGTTATTCGCTGTTCGAAGTCGGTCCAGGAAACCGCTTTTCGGCTGCGGGAGTCCTAGATGACAATTGCATAGTCAGATATTGGAGCCGGAAACAGTAATGCGATGGGTTCAATGTGAGAAGATAGTGTTCGCGCAAAGAACTCACTCTTGCGATGATCATCAACCGAATCATAAGATAGATCTTCTCCTTGCTGCGCAAGACCAATCAATGCTAGCAACACATTGAACTCACTGCGACCCAGTCCACCCGAGCTCTCGTGGTCACCAGAAACCACGAGATTCAGGATTTTGCCTTGGTCCGACGCACTCAACCCACTGCTGGACAAGAGCTCTCGGATTGAGGTGAGACCGACACCGGCGCCGACCCTATCTCCGCTATTCAAAATGAGATCGTAAGCGTCAACGTAGCTCTCTGGAACGTCAGAGACGGGAAGCAACGTTCGGACTAGGTCGCGTCGAGCGGTGCGCTTCGCAGTGTTGTTTTGGGGATTCCAGGGCGAGGAGGAGCTGTCGTCGCCGGTGTCATCCGCGAAGAGGGAGGAGCCACCCACCGATTCGTCTGCGAAGAGAGACGACTTAGGCCTCGGGGTGGTCGCCGCAGAGGGCTCTTCTGGTGATGTTCCGAAGAGGGACATCTGGAGATCGCCACTTTGTGCGGGGGGAAAACGGGGGATGGGAGGATGTCGGAGCAGCAGGTGTGGAGGTGATTGCTGGTCGCAATGACGAATGTGCTTGACGATCAAGCGGAGCTCGGTCGCAGGTTGGTGGCTGGGCCGCACAGACCACAGTGGGTTGAAGCTTGCGGTGGAAGATTCGCAGAGAAGCGAGGTCAATCCTTCCTCGATGGATTGATTGCTCGCCAGCTGAGAGAAGGTAATGCGAATGTCCAGGCTCTTAGACCTACCCCCAATCCCCCTGGCTTGGCTCGATCCTCAGGCCCAGCGTGAAGGTCAACAAAAACCATGGAGAGACCGTACATTTCTCGAATCGTCACCATCGCGAGTAGTTCCTCATGTGAACATAAAGTCTTACAGCTCCACTATAGTATCAAGATTCATCTACAAGATCATAGCGGTTGAGAAACCACAATATCCATTCTTCACAGCATCACGCAGGCCTACATATGTGCAAGTACTCGACTTTCACAAACGGACGCTTGGGAGTAGAGCTCGTTATTGCCCATCTACTTCAGTAATCTACAAGTTCAACACTCAAATTGTCTTGGAACATGCATTCTTGCCATTTAGGTAAGAAGCATCTAAGGAGAGGATAATTCTAATGTTCACGAGCCCCATCCAGCCATCTCCACCAGCAATTCTCGACAGAGTTCCACCCAGCACTTGATATCCTCTTGTCTGTCCATGTGGCGATTGTAGCTCAAGTCAAACTCTATACATCCCTTCCGGACTCCCACCAAGTCTTCAATCAGGCCAAACCTGCACGCAGACTTGATGAGATCTGAAATTGTTCCATCAAAGTCATCAGAGTGTCGGGGCAACGCGCCAACCCGCTCCAGTTGCTGGTAGAAAACAGAGTAATTCACGATCTCAGGGGTGGCCGGTGTTTTAAATTTCTCTTGTCCTTCAATGTCGGTATAGCGACAGGTAGAGTATCCCCAACCATGAGACGGCATTTGGCATGTACTGCATGGACAGCCTTAAGAGCGGAGACCAAGACGGATGTGTTCTCACAGGGTACTGGGCAGGACCATATGGTGGTGAACCAGCCCACGGTCCGGGAAAGATCAAGCGATGAATCCCAGACCTCTCGGCCATGAGCCTCGCAGTGGATGTCGGGGGCTGGACGGGATCTGAACGCGCGGACAAAAGATAGCAGTAAAGCAGAGTGAAAGATCTCCAACAGCGTGGCTGGGAGTCCGTCCAGGCATGGGCTCCCACCTTGCAAAGAAGCTGTGGTCTTCATGTCCAGAGTGAAAGAGACAGTTGCAATGTCGCCCCAGGTGTTTCTGTTTTCGATATCTTCCCAGGATCCATCCGCACTGGATAGAAGGTCGAATGGAAACACATCTGCTGGCAAGAGCTTTTGGTTGCCATATTCGGCTTGCAGGCGACACCAATCGGAAAGGAAGAGACGGAGTGACCGAGAGTTTTGCTCCTGTGCGAAGGGCTTCTTCCAAGTCCGCAAAGATAATTCTCCAAGAAGCCAGATCCCTGACCAAGTGATGAGCCACCAGGAAAAGATGCTGCTGTCCAGAAGGCATTTCAATCAGGTCGGCTCGAAGAAGGGGACCATTGACGATTTCCAGAGACTGCTGACTATTGGAAATGAAGCGAACAGTATCAGCGGTTGATTGCACCCCATGAGACTGCAAGATATAGGATTTGTCAACATCAACTTGTATTGCTGCATCCAGTCACCGTTGCATTCCTGGCGAAACCGAGCACGAAGCATCGCATGGTGCGCCACTACAGCTCGCAGAGCAGCATCCAAGTTCTTGACCCCAACCGTCTCAGATAGACGGAGAGAGAAACACTGGTTGAAATAGGTGTGATTTTCGTGGATCGTGTCAAGATCGTGTCAAAGAAAAAAGACTGAATTGGCGAAAGACTAAAGGGAGCGGTGATCTCTGAATCGTCGCCTCCCATGACCATCAGAGCCGCTCGAATATTGCAAGATGCAATTTCCTCGATGGATTTATGGGCCACGATATCTGTCACAGTGAGGACAAGACCGACTGCATTGGCTTTTGCTGCCACTTGCATAGCACTGATGAAGTCGCCACCCAGGCGAAAGAAGTCATCATCCATGCCAATTTGATTCGAGTCAATGTTGGGCACCTGGGCGCAGATGGAGTGTAACTTCTGCTCGACTTCGTTGCCAGGAGGACGTTTGAAAGTGGCTTGAGTCTTCTGGGCCGACGGGAGGTAAGAATTGATCTCCTCGCGGGCAAGTCCTCCGGCCACTCCGTGAAACTCTCGTCGATTGATCTTGCCCGTGCCAGTCAGAGGAGTTGCGGCCAGGGGAAGCAAGACTGTGGGAACCATGTAAACGGGCAAAGACATCCGAAGCTTGCAAGTGGATGTGATGCTGCCACAAGGAAGCGTTCAGTCCGAACAGCGAGACACGTAGCCGCGCGGCGGTTGCAGGCTTCGCCAGTGAAGACAAAAGCAACCAACAATGCTTGTGCTTCGGAAATTGAAGGTATAATCACTTCTGCGACGACCTCCTCAGCACCAGGAAAACATTGTTGCAGATGGTACTCAACTCCAGTCAGCTCTACGCGTTGACCACGCAGCTTGACTTGTGTATCACGTCGCCCAACAAAGCAGCTGATTCCGTCGTCGCCGCATCAAACCAAGTCTCCGGTCCGATAGAGCCTGTCGGTTTTACCACCAGGCCGCCAATTCTCGAGCCAAGGCGGGACATCAATAAAGCTCGCGCGAGTCAACTCTTCATTGTTGAATTAACCCAGAGCAACGGCAGGACCTTCGACGAGCAATTCTCCAATAGCTTCGATGGGGGCGAGACGATTGAGATCGTTGATCACCGTGATCCATGCTACCTACAATGGAATTGCCAATATTATCCATCAGGCATTTGCCAGCCAGTGCTTCGGCTTCGGAGGACACGGATTTAGCTACTGCGCCCGGGTAGAGACGGCTTATAGAATACCCCGACGGTGATTTATTAACGGTGTAATCTCATCATGGAGCTCGCACACCGCGCACTGCACTGTGCAACGCATTCGGGCGGGGCTGGCCTTATCAAATCAGTCGGGAGGCCCTCCCGTTTAACCACGCGATCTATATGTTCCTCCGCAAGGGTGAGGGAACCCAAAGAGTAATAGTATCGAACTGGATGTCGGGATGGGTCCCCGAGGGTCGGGTTTGTAGCTCCAGTCCAGCTGTGCAGCCGGCTGTATTTAAGTGTTTGCGAAAGGAGAGGAGACGGCTGGCCTACATCGCACAGTACCATCTCTCTGGACCTTTGTCTCTCGATACAATGAAAATGCGACCCGGAACAATCACCCGCTTAGCTGGCCTCCGTAGCCTGCGAGTAATATCCAGAAACGGTGGTTCTCGGCGGTGTTTGACCATGCTGCACCCTCCAAAATTTGAGAATGAAAAGATGGTGAGCTTGCAAGAAAAACCAGCCTACTTATTATACTAACAGCGTTCTCAGCTGAATTATGCCAAGGGCTCACCTGAACGAGCTGAGTTGACAAAGACAATTCAGAAGATGAAGGGTGAATTCCCGGTCAAAATTCCCATCCAGATCAACGGCGTCGAGGTATGACTGCTGATTATCTGAGCTTGCTATCCACTTAATCTAATACCTTGATCAATGACAGATTGAAATCAAGCAGTCCAGGGCTCAGCTGAATCCTTCAAGGCACCAGGAAGTCGTCGCAAACTATGCATCAGCAACACCAGCCCAAGTCAATGCATCAATCGATGCCGCTTTGAAAGCAAAACCACGATGGGAAGCGACCCCGTTTGAAGATCGCGCGGCAATTTTCCTTCGCGCTTCGGAGCTCATCACTGGCAAATACCGCTCGGAGCTGGTTGCAGCCACCATGCTAGGCCAGGGCAAGAATATCTGGCAGGCCGAGATTGATGCCCCCGCCGAGACAGCTGATTTCTTCCGCTATTATGTCCAAGAAGCATGGGCACTTTATTCCCAACAGCCCAAAGTCCAGCCCAAAGGAACCTGGAACAAGATGGAATATCGCCCTTTGGAAGGCTTCACATATGCCATTGCGCCCTTCAATTTTACCGCTTTGGGAGCGACACTTGTTGGACCGGCTGCGCTGCTGGGCAATGTTGTTATTTGGAAGCCTTCTGACTCGGCACTGCATGCTAGTTGGTTGCTCTATAAAATATTACTGGAAGCTGGTCTACCAAAGGATGTCATTCAGTTCCTGCCTGGCGATGCCGAGGAAGTGACCAATGCTGTCCTGAAGAGACCCGAGTTCAGCGCCCTTACTTTTATTGGATCCACTGCCACGTTCAAGGGCCTGCAGAAGAAGATTGGCGATGGTATCGGCCAGGGTATCTACAACTCCTATCCTCGCGTGATCGGTGAGACAGGCGGCAAGAACTGGGGCGTTGTGCATCCCTCTGCCGACGTCAAGAGTGCTGCTTTAAACACTGTCCGTGCAGCTTTCGAATACCAAGGCCAAAAGTGCTCTGCCAACTCGCGCGTGTATGTGGCAGAGTCTGTGTGGCCAGAGTTCCAAAAGATTCTCGTGGAAGAAACTGCGGCCCTGAAGGTCGGGCCTGTTGAGGATTACGCAAACTTCATCAACCCAGTGATTCACGAACGATCTTTCGACAAGTTGAACAAATTTATCGAAGATGCAAAGATCGATCCAGAACTAGAGCTGCTTGTAGGTGGCAAGGCCTCCAAAGACGAGGGATTCTATGTTCACCCTACTGTCTACCGCACAATAAATCCTCGACACGAGATTATGTCTACCGAGCTATTTGGTCCCATCCTGGGTGTTTATGTTTACCCAGACCCAGAATGGGAGCAGACGCTGAAGTTGATCGACACAACGTCTCGCTACGGCCTGACTGGGAGCATCTTTGCCAAGGATGTCTATGCCAGTCGACAAGCGCAGAATATTCTCAAGCATGCTGCTGGTATGCTCTACCTGAACACTAAATGCACCGGCTCAACCGTGGCACAGCAGCCTTTCGGTGGCGGCCGCGACTCAGGTACGAATGATAAGACTGGCACCATGGCGCATCTCCAGCGATTTGTTAGCACTCGTACTATCAAGGAGGAATTCGTACCTTTGGAAAAGGTACAGTATCCTTCCAACGAGGTTTAAGAAAGGCCTCAAGCTCGATGGTGCAAACCAAGCCGTCCGGTTAAATTAAATCTGTTTTAAGCATACATACCTAGTCACTCCAAATAAAGTCGGATCATGCTTTCAAACCAGTAAATTCCGAACAAATGACCACGGAGTCACCTCCTTACTAAAATAGTCAACTTCACGTTATTGGGTAAGAGCCACGCAATAACAGCATGTGGAGCTTAAACGTCAGATCTTCTGCAAGTATCGATGAGACAGACTAGAGAAAAATCCGCATCTGGCGATCTCATTGAGTATGCTTGATCGGCCTCCGTCAGAATCATGATGCAACATTGCCAATGCTTCAATCCACAATCCCCGGCCCGGTATTGGAAAAAGAGGGGAAGTGCGCAGAAAATCACTATCGAAAGCCTATCAGGGAAGGGAACTGTAACCCGGCAAATTGACCTGGTTGGATGCGCCTCCGCTCCGATGGCCTCTCACCATCGGAAGCTATACCGACTGTGGTCCGGTGACCAGCGGGGGAGCATATCGGCAGGCGAACGCGAGCGCATAAACACAAGATAGCACCGGGGCATATAAGAAGTTTCGATAAGGGAGAATTGAAGGTACAGATATTCCCACACGGAAAGTCCTTCCTCGCGACCCAGACACCCCACAAAAGGCAAGAGGACGGCACGGAACCAAATACGTCCCAAGATGGCAGCCGTCAACGTGCTCGCACGAACTACGTCAATTTACCATGCTACGTCAAAACCCCGCGTTTTGTCGGTCAAGCAAGCAACATTTCGGCGATATCGCTCGACCAAGCAAGGATTTCATGATGCGGCTATTGCAGCACCAACCAATCAACCTCTGGAGGTATCAGCGATGGCAAGGCTGCCAACAAGGTTGCTGCTGAGATCCTTTGTCTTGACATCTCTCATGTCCTCCAAGCTATTTCTCAAGCCTGCCTTGGCAATCCTGAATGTGGTCACCAATTCCAAGTCAGCCCTCCTCAACCCTGACCGAAACTTTGTTCTGAACAAGGTTCTCCGATGGACCGTCTACGATCATTTTTGTGCCGGGACCAATCGCGAGGAGGTCTCCCGGACAGTGGCAGAGATCAAGAAGATTGGATACCAAGGGGTTATTCTGGGATACTCTAAGGAGATCGTGCTGGATCCGAACGAGAAGCTGGCCCACGATGACACCGGGTCTGCAACTTACAGTGATAAATGTTATGAGATGATTGAAGAGTGGAAGAACGGGACACTCAAGACTTTGCGCATGGTTGGGCCTGGCGATTTTCTCGCAGTGAAGTATGTGACACCCTTCCTCGATTTCATGTTATCAACCCGGTACTAATCGCTCTACAGACTTACAGGAGCTGGGCCCATTGCAGTTGACTCCATGGCGGAACGAAAACCTATCCCCGAGACCATGGCAAATGCGATTGATGAAATCTGCCACGCAACGAAAGACCAAGGATCAAGGCTATGGCTGGATGCCGAGCAGCAGATCCTGCAGCATGGACTAGATGACTGGGCGATCGAAATTATGCGCAAACACAATCGCTCGGAGACTCCATTGGTATACAACACTATTCAGGGATATTTGAAAGGGTCCAAGGCCAATCTCGATCGTCACATTACCTTGGCGGCGCAGGAAGGATGGTCACTTGGCATCAAGCTGGTTCGGGGGGCTTACATTGAGCATGAGACACGGTCTCTAATCCACAATACCAAAGAGGATACCGATCGCTCATACGACTTAATTGCGAATATGATGTTGTGTCGAACCATGCCTGACAGTATCAAGGAGCTCAAGTTTCCCAATGCTGCGCTCTTTCTGGCGACACACAATGCTGCAAGTGCTGCCAAGGCAATTGCCACCCATCAGAATCGTCTTCTGTCTTGCCAGCCTACTGTCCTTCTTGAATGTGGTCAGATTCAGGGTATGGCTGACGAGCTGAGCTGTGAACTGGTGCAGAACTATGAGCGGGCGATGAAGGAATCGAATGCTGCAAACGTGTCGGTGCCAAAGGCTTTCAAGTGCATGGCTTGGGGCTCGGTAGCTGAATGCATGCAATATCTTCATCGGCGGGCTATCGAAAATAAAGGCGCTGTGGAGCGGACACAGCACATGGTAACTGCATTGCGACAGGAGCTGCGTCGGAGGATTCTTGGGTGATATTCATATGAGCAATTTGTCAGGGAATAACAACACATCATGATAAACGAGCTTATTTTGATTTCTGAATTTTGATAAAATTTTCCTCTGAATTAAGGTTGACTTTCATCGTGGAAAGTATCCGGTGATCAACGCCCTTCATGCCTCGGAGTCTTTATCTCGTGGCATCCCACTAGTCTGAGTAGAAGATGCCAAGATAGGCAATGGTCTTACAGTACCAGGCATGCAGGAGCTGCTGTTTAGCCTGTTTGTATGGCCAATGATAAGCTGATAAGCGACGATAAGTGGACCCAGTTGCAGATAACACAAGTCGGAGGACCATCCCGACTTTCGGTTGGCGTCAACCCCGCAGTTCTCTGCAGCTCCCCGTGTACTTGATATCGGAGCCATACGCCGGTTGTTCTTGTTCTTTTGGAAGAACACACCCTTCGGCTCTACAGCCCCATATGCCTACAACACCCAGCAAGCTGAAGGCGAAGAAGTGCCAAAAAGCGCAAGTTGCACTGAATGGAGCTGTGGATGCTTTTCCTAACTCGTGATTTGCAGATGTGTACGATGTCGGGGCATGAAGGTCAAGTGCTCGGGTTCCTACCCCTGCACACGATGTGCTCGGAAAAAGCAACACTGCCAATTTCCTACAGAGGATGTGCGGGTTTCAGTGTCGGAGCGGTAGGTCGCTTTCTACATTGATGTCGGGGGAGATGACTGAAACGCCCATGCAGGTATCTCCGCCATCTAGAAGAGCAATTATCTCAGAGAAGTAGTAACCAGTGTCATCCGGATGTTTCAGGTCATGATGCTCTTGTTGGATCGCCTTATGTTGGGGAGAGTGACCTTGATCTCTCTACGCCTCATCCTCCATTCCTCCTAGAGAACCAGCAAGCCGTGCGATGGAGGGAAGCTATACACGGTATTTGAGTTCTGTCATTCACCTGTGATTGATCGAGGCTGACTTGATCTAGGTCAAAGCTTGGACGCTTCTCTGCATCACCCGTCTGCCACTCGTCTACATCGAGCGCAGACAGGGGAAGACCCTGATCTTGAACAGGATGGACGCCGATCACGGTTTTCGCGAAATCCACTTGTAGATAAAGATCCTTCATTCGCACAAACTCCAGATGGGCGATTTTGTAAGTCGCTTATCGGAAATAGGGGGATTACTCTGTTAACCAACGATTAACAGGGTACATGGGACCCACCTCATCATGGTCCTTCTGTCGCCGCGTTTTGCGACTCATTGGAAGACATGTGCCTGAATCAAATTGCCCACCAGATCCGTGGCACCTAGATGGAATGGCATTCAAGCTTCAGTGGAGACCTTTGCCACCAGATGAAATACCCGATGTGACGAATCTTCCACCACTTGATTATGCCTTGTTTCTCTTTAACACGGTGAAATTTTACTTTGGATTTCTCTCGTTCATGATTAACGAAGAATCCTACTTTCGGGATTTGCATGAATTCTACAAGAACCCACCTGTGAAAGCTGCCTCTGCGAGATATTGGTATGTCCAATATCTTCTGGTCCTTGCATTTGGAAAGGCTTTCCTCACGCATAAGAATCCATCTGGAACTCCTCCAGGCCATCAATATGCGTCAAGGGCAATGGCATTATTACCTGATCTTTCTGGTATGCATGAAGATCCGTTAACATGTATCCAGGCACTCAGTCTTGGGGCAGTGTATCTGCAATCCATCGACATGAGACGAGCAGCGTTTCAACATGTGAGTGATTACTCTAACACCATGAAACTAGAAGCACTAAGTAAATCTTAAATTCCGGTGCAGATTGGGCAGGCATTACGCGGCTGCATTATTGAGGGAATCCATCGGCATGTCCCAGAGGAATTAGGAGGACCAGAGCTCTCGAGCCGCTGTAGGACCATATTTTGGGTGGTCTATATGCTGGACCGCGAATTCTCAGCCTTGATAGGGGCGCCAAGCTCCATCAGAGACGAGGATATCACAGTTCGCTTGCCAGCAGATGTCGAGAACTCAGTTGAACACATCAACCTCACACTACACGTGCGGCTTTCCAGGCTGATGGCTCAAATTTTGACAAGTACGAAACCTGCATTACTTTCAAATACCCTTTAGCTAACCGATACTCAAGCGGTCTACGGAGTGGGGGATGAGTTCAACGGAACGCTTATTCGAAATACCCAGTCAATCCTCCACAGCATGGCAAAGTTGTCGCATGATCTCACGGCCTTTCTAGATACTCACTTCCATGGCCTTATCAGCAGAGCTTCAAAGATGGCAATCCGACTAATGCTTGCACATCACCATGTGAGTGAGACAAGAGCGGCCAGTGTTGGTCGATTCTCAGGCTAACTGGCCCAGTGCATCGTCCTTACCACAAGGCCTCTCGTTATGTGTGCTCTCAATATGCATATCGAACGGACTGAGAGCCAAGCATCTCAAAGTATTGGTTTGTCTCCACCAGTCGCATCTCTCCTGCAATGTTGCGCAGACTCGGCTCAGACGATACTCCAAACACTTCAAACGCTTGCTGACGATGACTTGTTGGGTAAGTGTATATTTTCCTCAACAGGAAGAGACAGTTGCTAAACCGAGACCTGCAGATGCATTCCTACCGTTTCAAATTGAAGATGCCTCCTCATCAGCCTTCGTTCTATATCTCATTCGAGCAATCGCGCCCTCCCTCATTCAGCGCGATACTTGGTGCGACCATTTGAACTGTGTCTTGGACAAACTCATCGCCAAGGGCAATCCAGCTGCACCGCTGAGAAGGCGGGAGCTAAGGCAACTTGAACAAATTCTTGCACCTTTGACTCCAAAGTCTACATCCAGTCCTCTTCAGCCAGTGAATATCCATCGAGACACACATGACAGTGAAGACACGTATGGATTGGACACTGTCGATGTAGGAGACGGGTTTGAGTGGGATCTGCTGGGGCTTAATTCTTCTGTTAGCTTACCCCCAAGGGAGCTGTTGGATCTTGCAGACCAGTTAGATGTCGAGAGTATCATGCACTCGGTAGGATCCTATGTTGGTTGAGCGGTGCATCATATTTAGTGTGCCCGTGAATTACGAAATAACGACTAGCATCGTATCATACTTTCCATTAATTTCCTCCTTGGCACTCAATAATTTTTATGTAAACAGATTATCCCAGAAGCATGCTTTCAGGCTGCTCCAGATGAGCCTTGACTACATTTAGGAATCTGACAGTCTCGCGTCCGTCAACAATTCGGTGATCGTACATCAAAGCAATGTGTACCATCTAAACACATGATAGTGAGTATCTTGACAGTCGATTGATATCATTGTTACAGTTTGGTGGGAACTACTTACGGGTCGAATCTCAACTTGTCCGTCAATAGCCACTGGTCGATCCAAGATACCGTGCGTCCCCAGCACAGCAGTTTGTGGCATATTGATGATCGGAGTGCGGAATAAAGATCTCCAAATGCCAAAGATGGTGAAACTACCGCCCATCAAATCGTCCATCGTCAGTTTTCCGTCTTGGGCCTGTGCAGAGAGGTCATTCAAATCCGAGAGTTTTATTCTAAATTGTGTGAGAGTTCGTTCGGACGGATGACGGTTTCTGCCCCATGGCGAGGATATGAGAGCGCAAACCAGCGAGAGAGCAACAGAGTCCCAGAATTTACAACCAGCTGATGGCATGATGCTAGACGAAGGGTTCTTGAGGGATCAAGAAATCTCGTATGAAACAGCCGTACTACACGCTGTCTGCTTCAGGGCCACCAATGCGGTGCATCTTTGTGGTAAGTCCTCATGAATAAAAGTGGGCCAATGGTGAAATGTTCAAGTAGCTTACTCGAAACGAATGCATAATTTACTCTTTCTATTGAATGACTTCAAACTCCATGTCATACCTCGTAAAATTCCACATATACGTTAGATCCAGTCGGCAAGTTGAAGCCCACCCGTTGCTTCCATTGTAAGCTGGAGAAATGTCGGTTGGACGTCCCGGGATCGGCAACCGTCTCCGACTTTTTCATCTATCATTTTCATCTTTTTAGTCGTTGGTTTCCAAGAGATCTAACAGGCAAGAAGGACTCGTATCTTACACCTGCGGCGCTCGTCTGATATTGAAAACTCAGAATGCTTCAGACAAAACCTCTCGCACGGTTTCTGTCCCGGCAGTAAGTCATTAACTTCTCCCGTGCAAATTACAATCAACTCAAACCTGACTAGGCCCTGTAACTTCGTTCGCAATCAGTATCGACTTGAAAATCGAACACAGCAAAACGTCCGGATGAGCTGCTCTGCGGCGGCAGTCGCAGAGAAAGATGACGTCGCAGCAGCCCAGAACAATTACAAAATCGTCCAAGAAGTTGGAAATTTCGAAGAAAGGGAAGCCAAACGTCCAGAATTTGATCACACCAAGCCAATCGAAGTCACAAAGTCACCTTTTCCAAAATGGCACTATGGCCACGGAGTTCCCGACAATGGCCAAAGCTTGGCTCAACAGCACCGTGAGATTGACCCCTACGCGGCCGATCGGCCCATGATCAACAACTATCGCCTGCTCGTCTCGGGTATCGCGCCCCGGCCGATCGGGTTCATCAGTTCCGTAAATCCAGAAGGACAGAAGAATCTTTCGCCCTTCAGCTACTTCCAACTCATTGATCATGACCCACCAAGGTTCATCGTTGGCTTTTCCTCCCGCCCAGGTCGAGTCAAGGACACCTTTCGCAATCTCAAAGAAACCGGCGAGTGTGTTATCAACACGGTTTCGGAGAATATGATTGAGGCGGTCAATGCTACTTCGATAGATGCGCCCTATGGTGTGTCTGAATGGGATGTCTCGGGTCTTCACGAAGCACCATCAACTACAGTCAAGCCTTCCCGCGTGGCCGAGTCCGTCTTCAGCATCGAGGGCAAGGTGGTCGATATCAAGGAGTTCACCGATCATCAACAACCGGGCATGAGTATCGCAGCCAATGTTCTGATCAAGGCGACACGATTCTGGGTGAAAGAGGGCTCCGCAAATGCGGACTATAGTCACATTGACCTCGAAAAGTTGCGGCCTGTCGCGCAGCTGGGTGGTGTCTCTTATGGTCGGATTACGTCCACCTTTGAGAGACCGCGTAAGAAGTGGGATCAAGAAGTTTCCAAGAGCGAACTGTTGACCAAGCTCGATGCTGAGAAGCCCGAGGTGAAATAGACATGTAAGAGATATTTATAGATACTGTAGTATAGGTTCCAGCGACAATAGAGCATTCCATTCGACAAGACTTCGTCATCTTTAAGCGACCTGTTTCGAGCACGGCTGCATAGACGATAGCTCACTCTTTCGCTTCGTGGACTTGCAAGTCCCTCAAAATAATATCCAATCCCGTAACATGCAATCTCTGAGTCCTGTTTCCATCTGTTTGTAAGCATGGTCAGGTAACCTGAAGGCAAGAGGGTCCACTCTGCATACATCACCATCGGACGCTGGTTCCGACAAATTTTAATGCCCGCAACGGATAAACTGCGCAACTTACCGTCAAAGGTGAGGATACAATACTTTCATTCCAGCTGACCAGGTTCTCTATATCCTCGAAATTTCCTAGGTCTTTCTCAAGTCATAATGTTCATATCTCGCAAAGTTTCTGCCGTGAACCGACTGTTTCAATCTACTCTGTCGATGTGGTCAAGATCGATGGCGACAACAGCTAGCAAGAAGAAAGAGTTCCTTTGCATTTGCCTGACCGGCCCAACATTCTCAGTCTGAGAAGACAAGTCGAAGGGTGATCTTGATACAGTCTTCTTGCCAAACCTCTTGTATGAGAAGTTCTACTAATGCAGCATACCAGAGGACATTATGCAGGGATTCAACCATTAATTGCGCAGGGAAAGCTCGTGGACAGGGGTGAGCTTATTCTACTATGATCCAACCAAAGAAGTGCCATACGGTCTCACTCATGGCCAAACCGCAGGTGCAATCTTCAAGCAGCATCCCGAGAAAGGCAAAGATGCACAGTTTTTGGGAAGCGTGGTGGTATACGCGGCGGAGAATGCTGAAGAGGTGCGGGATATCATCAGTAAAGACATCTATGCCACGAGCGGGGTGTGGGATCTTGAAAAAGTTCAGATATTCCCAGTAAGTGGCGATTCCAGGACACCCTATGCATGGGAATCACAAACTGATAACTACCGTGATCCATCCTTAGTATGTTCCTGCGGTTCGGCAACCTCTTGCTTAACCGAACTTCCAGGAGTTCACTGGAGAGTGAGCTCTATCCTATCAACCTTGGAAGTCTTCTCGAGCGCACTTAATCGAATATTAATCTACTTTCACTTGGGAAGGGGTCTTGATCCTAGCATCTCATCCTTAATTGGTCCCTGAGGATCGATATCATATAACTAGCCATCATATTCAGTCGCCGGAAGGAGGCTCGCTGTTCCCTCCAGAAGACTCAACCATAGGTTGAACGTGAAAATAGCCCATATCAAACAAGATCTTCTGCCACTCGGGTCGACCAGTGGCTTGGACTCCGTAGTAATTTGTATCGTCTGGGAACCACCTTTCCTTGCGAGTGGAGGCCTTGTCCCCTCCTTCCAATGCTGCCCGGCTGGCACGAGTCTTCCTTTTCCGCTTATCCCCCGTCTCTCCTTGTCCTTGCGACCAGGCCGCGAAAAGATTGTCTCTGTATTCTTTCAGGCGACCGTCATATTCCATGATCGCGCGAATGTAAGGAGCAATGTCCTCGGCGATAGGTGCAAGGCCATTTTCGAAAGACGGGGCAAGTCGACCAGTTGGTATAGGCATAGAATAATTCGCTCGCATGATGGGCTCAAAGACCTTGCGGAAACCCTTGGCTGTCGACAGGGAGGTGCTTTGGCGTGCAGCAGACTTGGCCCAACCGTTGAATATCCTACTGGCACAGGCAGATTCAACATCCGCAGCCTTGGGACGGAAAACTCGAGAAATAAACGAGTCAAACGTCGTGCTGATTGAATTGCTCAAGGAGGAATATTCAGGAAGAAAGTCGGCCTGCAACAGCGGAGGGGCGTCGATGTAGTTGTTCCGATGCGATTCTGTAATTGGCGTAGAGGAGGTATCCAGGACGTCCTGATAAACCGTTAGCTTGATAATTAACTAAGAGTCTTTGAACGATTCGATCGTACCTGGAACATGTCCATAGGGCATGCAGAACAAAGGATGTCGAGAGAGCTCCTGAACTCCAAGTAGTCCCCTTCGCGACTCAGCAACTCCATCTGCTCGAGTTTGGTCATTGACTGATGTTTTCGCGCAGGCAAGTGCTCCATGATACTCGCGCCGGCTGCATCCTCGACATCCTGAATACTAAGCCCCCACCATCGGAATGTGTTCTCCAAAGCCTGTGTTTCTTTTGCCAGAGAATCTTCACCGAGGAATGTGTCGCGATCAAACCACCCCATGTAAGGCTCGTAGGTGCTCATACTGAGAACTCGCGCTCGTTCTCCATTCTGGTCCATATTAGCCCCAGGAGGCCAAATAGGGAGAATCCAATCCAAGCCTCCTTTTTCACTGCCGACGGCCATCTGGCACCAGAAATTCAAATCCATCATCGACCTGCGAAGGTCCATACCGGATGCGTTATAAAGCTTGTTAACAGCATCTCTCGTCAACACGTGCCCTTCGTTGGCGGCAACCAGGAGCAAATAGTCAAGGGCAAGATTGAGAGGAGGTGGTTGATATCGCAGGATGGCGTGTAGAGACATGTCTTCTGTTGGTATCAGGCTTTCATCGTTGCAAGTGATGATTATGGGTCGCTTAGACTGGCTGATGATTGTCATCACTCCAGTCCAAAATTGGCGATCTTCTTCAAAAAGCAGATCGGCTTCTTCAAGCAGTATGAGGGACTGTTTCTGCTCACGTCCCCGCTTGTATTCAGTCTCGGGCGTCGGGCCTGACTTTGCTTTGGTACCGGTGGTGGGTTTTGTGTTTTTGGTCTTCGATGGCTGCCCTTTGAAGAAACTCATCAGTTTGTTTTGCTTCGCGTCGCCAGTCGCACCATGGTCCTTCAGCTTGGAGCCAGCGTCATCATTGTCGTTCAGAAGATGCACAAGATGATTTTGCGTCATGTCTCCAACTTTCTCAAGCATGTCCCGGGCACTCCGTCGGGTACCAGGATTGATCTCAAAAACCTCGTAATCAAGCTCCTTGGCAACCGCATACACTGAAGCTGTTTTCCCACAACCGGGAGGGCCACTTATCAGTATAGCATTGGTCAGCCGGCCCTTGTCGCCTCCATGCTGGGCCTGGAAAGCAATATCTCCGGATCTAACAAGAGTCTTTGGCGCTGAGACGGTGACATTGCCCGCAAGCTCATCATCTGAGCCCGAAAGAGCATCCATTTCGGATGCTTCCTCCCCGCTCGAGACAATGAACCCATCGAGCTCGTTGTCAGTCTTGCGCTTGCGTCGTTTCTTGTCACGCTTAGTCTTCGTCTTGGTACCCTCTTTAGGCTGTTTGCCACTGTCGACTGCGCTGATTTTCAGATGGCGAAGCCAGTCGCGAAGCATCCGAGCCTCCCTGCCTACTTGAAGGACATCCTCTGCCTTTGCTGGTCTGTATTTGTGGCACCAGAGGTGTGTTTCGTACTTCCCACAATCGAAAGCTGAAACGGATGACAGCAAAGAAGAGTGAAGTTTCTTGATGATAGGCAAAGACGAAGCACACGACATGCGTTGGTTAGGAAGAGACCAAGACATCTGGCTATCAATAACTCTCTGTAGGATACTCCCACTGGCAACATGTCGCCCCGGAAGACGTAGAGCTGGCTTTCTGTCACTAGGAGATTGCAGTTCGAGGAAGGCAGCTTTCCGGGACCATGCAGTGCTTGTAAGAAGAACATTCTCTTCGTCAGTCACCACTATTGTTGGCGATTTAGACTTCTTGCGGTCATTGACGGGGTTCCCAATGGATGCCGGGGTCAGTCGAGATGGTCCAAGGTCCGTAACATGGACAAGGTCTTTAGGTGGCCATAGTGGATGAACCGACTCAGGAAACTTGTTGGTTCGACGCGCAAATCCAGAAGATATGGCTCTTAGCGGCCTTTGTTCCCCCTTGGCTTCGACAGCTGTCGACTGTGACTTCCCTGGGGTGGCCTCATAGTCAGGACTTTCTGTCGCAGATCGGGTGTGACAGCTGTTAGCATCCCGTGGCTTTGGAGGCATCTTCTTCATGAAGAATGGATGTGTCGGTTTGTTATCCTTTTCTTGGGGTTGTGCAGGGCTGCGCAGGGAAGCAGCAGGAGAGGACAGGGCATTATGTTTCAAACGACCGCCAAGTATGTCGTTTATGAGTTTCCCAATATCCCCTTTCCTTGCGATTCCGTATCTCATGATCACCATCTTGCTTTCTGCCTTGCGAGATCGGCCTCGATTACCGCCTGGCTGCTTCGGCGCAGCGGTGTCAGGGGAACTGGGTGGAGGCGAACTAAGCAATCGGCCATTCGTGTTCAACTTGACAATTTTTCGCGGCCTGGACGTGGTATCTTGCGCGGGTGTAACATCTTTGGACGCAGATTCTTTATGAAGAAGACTCGTACTGCCAGTCTGCGGCTCAACTGAGGTTGGCGGCGGTGGGATAGCCGGAGTATTAGACTCCGCGCTCAAACATGGCGCTTCTGGGGCAGTGGAGGTGGGAAGCTTTACTCCCAGCCAACCAGATAGACCTACTTTGAGAGGCTTCTCATTTTCGGATTCCTTGTTCCGCTCGGTTTTCCGGCGCTTGCGTCTGCCACCATCGGGGTCTTCATCTGGACTCAAAGTGATCGCAATTGGGGTTCCAGATAGCCCTAGGGCGTAAGGCAACGGCGTCTGGACGGTGCGATTGGGTCCGAATGATGTAACCGCTGGCGAGGGCATGTTTGATGGCAGGTTGCCGGATTCAGCTGGAGCACCGGGGGCATTTTCATGGGGTGGTGTAGGTTGGGATGAGACAGAAAAATCTAAGACCAAAAGTGAGCTTCGAGGAAGGTTGAATTAAGCAGGTAGCCGCCCATACCTTTGCGAAAGAAAGGGTGAACTACCGGCTGCTTTTCGCCTTGACCCATGACCATAGGTGAGTTGGACAGGACGGTACCCATGCGAGAGATAGCTGGAGAATCATGAAGAGAAGAGGAATTCGCTGGTAAAGAGTGTTGTATAGTCAGTGGTCCTAGGCCATCAGCGATCACCGGAGGTGCAATACCCAGCTTGAACGGGCTATATTGCAATTAAGAAGCGCAACACGTCCGACGCGAAATGCGCGGCGCGTTTAACTGGCTTATGTCAGCTCAAGTACGGGTGTCCTATCAAACGTCAATTAAACGCTAACCCAATCTGGAAGTAGTGGCTGCGGGTCCGGGCCGTTGTTATCCCGAAAATTTTTCAGATTTCCCCGTTGGGATATCTTTGCAGCTTTACCGAAAGGCCCTGAAGTGAGACCAAACCAAAGATGTGGTTGGATTGTGATTGTTCTTCAGTCATGGATTTGCAGTCTCCCTCGGTCCTAGCGCAATTGCCGCGCCCCCTTCACGCTGCAACCGGCAAAACTCGCATCGGAGACGTGAATAGCCTCGCCGATGCCAAAAAGCGCAAGCGCTATGAACTTGCGGTCGCTGTCGACGGCGAAGCTGTCAACATCTACAACGTATGTTCTGTTTCACGGCGAAACTACATCATCTCATGCTTACTTATCTTTCTTCTCCAGATTCAAACGCCCAAGCTGGTGACCTCCTACGCCGTTCCGCCGCAATCCACATTTTCTTGTCGTCCCTGCTCCGTGCGCCGCAAGCTCCCCAAGAAGTCGGCCGTCAAGAGACAGACGTACGCTGCTGTCACAAAGCCCGAACACCAAATCAAGTGTTTCGTAGAGGAGATTGGCAATGGTTCAAGTGCGCCTACGATCTCGTCTTCAAGTGCCACTATCACAGATTCCAAGAGCCCAACGACGTTCGTGGGCATCGTGCCTTTCAGCGGCGAAGACGAAACTGAGTCCGACCCCTTCGATATCCTTGCTGTCCACACCGATGGTCGTGTTCGTCGATTGTCTTCGGACCTGAAAACCCAGCACTGGAGTATTCAACATAGTGAAATCACCAAAGTTTGCTCCACTCACATCGTCCACTCGTGCTTCTTGATTGATCTTGAAGACGCAAAGAAGGGTTTGTTCAAAAGGCGGCAAGACCTGGCTGCTCTTGCTTTCGGAGACTCGCCCTCAGCGGGAGTCGACGAACCTTCTATCCTGCTGATTGTTTCCCACCCCAAGGACGCCGAAACGATTGCGTTGCAGGATGTCAGTGTTCAAATCTTTTCCGTCCCTGCCAATAACAAGTCTGGGTCTCGTGGTGTGGAGGAAAGTCAGCGGTTAAGACACCTGCAGACTATTCAAATTCCTACCCCTGCTGGCCTCGACAGAGTGAACAACAAATGCTCTCTGCAGTGGAACTTCCACTCTGGAACGGCTGGTCTACAACTGTCTTTTGAGAATGGATTTTTGAACTTCGATTTGTCCCAATACTCCCCTAGCGTGAGCTCGCAGTTCGTCCTGGATGAGCGATTTACGTCAATCATGCGAATTTCGCCTCAATGCGTTATCGGAGCAAGCGAATCGCTCATTGCAGTCTACGACACCCAGTATCAGTCCGTGCAGCGGAGCATCGCTGCGAGAGACGTGATCTTGGGTGCTGGGTCCAACGCCGACGGACCAACCATCTTTATCGGCTACTTCGCTAAGCTCGGTCTCGCCATCGCTCTGAAGGCCAACACCCTGGTTGCGTTTGATCTCACGTCTCTTCATGGCCAGTCCGGTCCGTCTCTCAAGCGTTCGCGGGATGGTCTTCTTATTGATTCCATTGGCCGGGGTATCGGATCGTCTGCTTTGCAGTGGGACATGTCCAAGAAACATCGAACTGATAACATGGCGTCACTGCATCTTAAGACCTCAGAGCAGGCCGAAAGATGGAGTCAGTTTACTACGGCAATTGACGAAGCGACGGAGTCAAAAAGGTCGGATTTGTTTGATAAAGCGGTTCTAGATTACTTTGGCACGTCAGAGGCGCCCAAGGAGCTTCCGCAAAAGCATGTTAATGCTGAGTCGACGCTTTTCTTACTGGCGAAGATTTTTGCAGTCAGGGACTCTGCTATTACTGACAAGGTCTCTGCATCCTCTTCATCCCAATTGCGCGTGGTGCTTTGGCCTTCCACCACCTGTGACTGGCTCATTCGAATCGGAAACTTGTCGCTCGACAACGTTGAAATCGCACTGCGGCGAGCTTGCAAGCCACGTATACTTCAATCCTTCCCGACTGGGTCCTTCATTCAGGCTCTCATCGACTCCGACTCGTCACTGAAACGGGTCAACCATGTTCTCAGTGGCGAAGCCCTCGTTTCCTCTGATGAACTGGCTTACGCGCTCAAGTTCTTCCTAAATCAGGCACGTCTGCATTCTGGCGTTTTGGAAGAAACAGCTCGTGCTATCTCAAACGGCGAAATTGCTACCCCTACTCAGGAGCTTACTCGTCACCTCGGAAGTGAAGGGGCCAGTCTGAAAGACATCTTCACCGGCCTCAATAAGTCCCTCGAAAAGATTCATTTGCAGCCGCTGCCCTCTGTTGTGAAATCTCTCCGCTCCATTCTTTCTCGGACGGATCTCATCTCTATGGTACACCATCTTCGTCTTTCCCTTGCTACTGGTGGCTATACTTCCCGCTTCACCGAAAACCCTCCTACTCCCATCACCCTGGACCAGATCACGCCTTCCCTTTCACTCAATACTATTGTTGACCTGATCACTGCTTCTGTGGATGCTGTCGGACCATCTGGTTGGATATCCGCCCTTCCCGCGGTCAATGATCTCGATGATGACCCTGACTCTGCTATGGCTTCCGCAAGCCGTGAGATGGAGCTTATCGCCGACATGAAGTCGGAGGTGTCTGCCGCGCTTGCCGGCGTTGAGGAAGCAACCTATCTCAAGGGCATCCTCCGCGAGTATCTCCGCTTTGCGGATCAGGTCGCCGATGCGTCGGCCACTTCCACGGACACTGCCAAAGTCGACGATTCCGCCACTCTTGCGCCATCTCACTTGATCCGCTATGAGAAGCTCAACGGTGCTGACCTCATGGTCTTCACTCGCCCCGAGGAGGGTGAAGAAGGCTTCGATGGGGATGCAAGTGGCAAGATCCTGCCGCTGTCACTCAAGCCCCCTTCTGCGAATGTTTCGCGCACGAAGATCTTGAACGCTACTGGCGAGGTCAAAGCTCGTACGAGTCGTGAGGTTGGATATCTCCGCCGTAAGGCGGCTGGCAAATACTCTTTCGAGAGACTGGTTATCTAAGAAGCGATCGCGGGAATTTCTGCATTTCATGTGTCATATTGTATTAAACATTTACGGACGAGTATCATACTAGGAGTGTCGAGGTCAATGGACGTCTTTTTATTTCTTGCAATGCTGTTTTATGTCTGCCGCTTATAGAAAGTTGTCCTTTTGAAGGCTGAGGATTTGCTCGAGGCACTCAGATAAATTTAGCATTAATTCAACTGGTGGAGGCAACTGCTTGAGCCTTCCAGTATGAGAAATAACGTTGCAGAAGAGACAGACCTTCCTGGGAATCTAGAATGCATCATGGGCCTGGATTGCAAAAGTCCTCATTTATTGCTTCAATCAAATAATCACCTCCGTCCCGTTCTCTTTGGCAAATATGTGCGCTTCATTCCATCAGGCCTCGAAGTGTAAGGGGAATACCACCAAGAACGGCGGCCCAGTTATCTTCCAACGGGAACCCAAGCTATCTATCTCACTGCGAGGATAGAGATTCAGCATTCCTCGACTTATTAACCCATAACATCGTTGACCAGGGGAAGTCTCGTTACCTCATATCGTTTTTAACAGATCGTTGGGACACAAAAAACTCGATAGGACAAAAGAGTGCGTACTTGGATGACTGGTCACGACAGTGCGCAGGCTGACAAATAAGCACAGATCGGGCCCCCTTTACCTCTGTCCCAGACTCCCGGCCGACCGACCAGGGGATTCGACGAAACTCATCCCAATTCGCGTCTCGATACCTACACCCTCTTCTTCAAACATCTACGATGCCACCAAATCGCTCGGAATCCTGGCGGAAATTAGCTCATCAAGAGGGCAAATTATTATTGGCCCTTGACGATGTTCAAAATGGCCACATCAAATCGCTTCGTGCAGCGGCGAAGCGATATGATATTCCCTACTCGACATTGCATGCGCGCGCCAACGGCCAGAGCTCACGCGTGGATCAGCGCCCATCTCGTCATAAATTGACGCAACTTGAAGAGGATTCACTGGCTGAGTGGGTGATTTCTTTGCATTCGCGTGGACTTACCCCTGGGGCATCTGCTGTGCGAGAGCGGGCTAATACCCTACTCGCGTTGCGTGGCGAAACTCCTCCTGCCACTGTGGGCAAGAATTGGCCATCAGCCTTCATACAACGGCGCGATGATCTTCGCACACGTTTCTCAAGACACAGCAACTACCAAGGCGCCTTCAACGAAGACCCGAATTATTTACGAGAGCACGTTACGCCTGTTCAACAGATTGCCGATGAGAACGGCATTCAACGGGATGATACCCGCAACTTGGATGAGACAGAACCCACGATGGGCCTTGTTTCAGCGCCCAACGTTTCTACACAGATAGAATCACCGCCAAGCAGCCGACCAAGCAGCAGATCTAGCCCGCTCACATCAGAGACATCCAGAACCGTCATTGAGCTACAAAAGCACGCCTCGATGCTTAAGGAACTACTCAAGCAACGGCGACGGTCACATAGCCCTCCGAGCCCATCAAGACACATGCTGGATCAAATTATCAAAGGTCAATGGATGATACTTCACAACACTGCACTTCTTGCGCAAGAAAACGAGAGGTTACGAGCGGCAAATGGGAAGAAACGGCAGAAACAATGTAACCGTCCAGATACGCAGATGCCATACGAAGATGGCCACTCGGTTGGAGGGCAGCCAGTGGAAGGTGATGAGATAGTAAGGCATGCACAAGGAGGAATGCCTACGCAGGCAAATCGGTCAGCTGCTCGGGCCCCGCCGAGGTGTAGTGGGTGCCGGGAAATTGGCCATAAGATAAACGGGTGTAAGAATCGCCAGCAATAGAAATCGAAAGCTCCTATTTGGTCAGTAACTTTGTTGAGTTACGGGAAGACGTCGGTATCAATCACCCCACTGTCGCTGCCCAGGGCTGTGTTGTACAAAAGGCACAAGTCGATCTGGTTCAACAGGCAATCCAGCAGGGCGATACCGATCAAAGATGAGAGTCGGCTCTCCTACTCGCATCTTCTCTATAGAGGGCATGCCTCGTCTTGGTATGTGCATGGCGCATCATCATTGTCAGCGACTCATTGATATTGTTGATTTGCTCACTACATCTTCAGAGAACGAACCGTATCTGCATCTCGTCGCCAATGTTCCTTGAACTTGGATCGGTGTCTCCACGCGCAAAGCAGGCAGTGTCTACTAGAAATCCCTCAATACAATCTCGCAGTCTGGCCACCTGCCACCTGCCCTTCGAAGTGATCATGATGCAGAAGTATGGTTTGAGCGCGAGCTGCGTTTAAGTTCTCTGCACAGTTGGCAATCTCTTGAGAGATCAAGCGGGCGGCAATCCGGCACTTGTGCACGAATTCTTCGAAGGTCACCGATCTTTGGCCTGCAAGGAACTTCACATGGTCTTGGAGTAGGGAAGGAAGCTTTTGGTGCTAGTCACGCTTGCGGAGTTCGATAGGTTCGTTTACTTCCTCAGCGAGGTAGAAGAATTCGACCAGGAAATCCCCGAAATCCTGCTTGGAATCCATCTTGAGAGCGAGCTATCTTTCACGAGCTGCGTGTTGCTGGTTCGGGTCGTGGAAAACAGTTTGGAGGTGGTCAAAGACGTCTTCAACAGTCCGGTATGGGGTGGTTTCGTCCGTCTTCACGCATACGAGGACTGCTGTGTCGAAGAGCCTTTCCTTGGCAGCGACTCTTCACGTATGCCAAAACTGATAGGCGCAGTTAGGGAGTCATCCTCGTTCAGGAGCAATTTCCGTTTCATCTCGGGGTTCCAGCCGTCCTTGAACTTGACATCCTTCCCGTCGCTGAACATAGGGGGATCGGGTATCTTGGTGGTAGCTCTGGCCAGCGCTACAACCTTGGGACGTGACATTGCATTGTATTATTCGAGATTTTTTTTGGTCTAATTGGTCATTGGGTATCCTTCGTTGAATAGAAAATCTATTTGGTTGAATAGAAGTAAATATCGGTCAGGTCATGTCCAACATTTAGTGCGATCGGGTTGTTGTGGACCTGGCCAGCGCATCGGGCTGTCACTGGGGCGCCAATCAGACTATTGATCTTGACCTCAGGGCCAAAAACATCAATGGCTGGTGGAGGAGATTTGTTAAAGATTGACCTGACAACCTTGGTGATAGAGTTTCAGTGAATTAAGCCGCTTTCAAATGGGAACTGTATGCCTGACAAATTAGGATGGAAAGCTGTGGCGAGCAGTCGGAGGACGCCTGTAGCCAGGCCATCACAAAACAATAAACAAGGAGCTTCGGTGGAGCTGAACTGCCCGGACCAACACCTCTCCGCACTCGCTATCCAGCGTTCGAACCTCTTGACTCTCAAACCTCAAGGCCACTTGGTGCAATCAATGTCTCCATGTTGGACTAATCCGAACTCTTTTACTCCCAAGACCCTTTGCTTTCCTCTACGGAGGGTCTTTACGGATCGTGAGCCGACCAGTGTGACGCGCGCCTTTGGGGCCGCATCATAACAAAAACGTCCCCAAACGACGAAATGGGCAACGAACCATGGCTGGACAGTCTATCCGACGACTGGCCATCAGCGCCTGCGACTCCCACGACGCCTGGACCAGCCAAGTCCCTCCTCGCCTCCTCCCCTCGGCGCGCACAGGATTCCCCCAGCCGCATTCCAGTGGCCGCCCGTCGGTCCGTGGCACAACAGTCATCCCCGGCTGACCTTTCGAAAAAGGTGACCAGGCCATGTCATTTCATTAGGAGAGAGCCTCCAACTCCCAAGACACCTCGAACACCGAGGACGAGGACTCCCTTGAAACCACAAGTCAAGACTCCCGCGAAGTCTAGAACAGACACTCCGAAGCCGTCCCCGAAGCCGACACCGAAGCACAGCCCGAGACCTAGCTCGGGTGCGGCTGGAAAACAACCTGTGAACATGGACACTCGCTCCCCACTACGATCGGTGTCAAATGTCTCTAGTCAGTCGGGTAACCAGTCGGGCTACCAGACTACAGACACTGTGCAGATCAAACCGAAGAAGGGTCAGGATGAAAAGGGAGCTACACCGGAGTGGCGGAAGCGCTTGGTGCGCGGGGAGATTTCGGCGGGCGAACAACGCGACCTCTTTGCGCCCATGGGCCTCGAGAGTGTTTTCAAGCCACCGACGCCTGGCTCTGCAGCTGGTCAGGACTCTATCCCATTTACGAGACAGGAGCTTTGGGATTTCACGGACGCGACTTCTCGGCGCGGGAGCGCGACGGCTGAGGACGGGGAAACCAAGACGGCGCCAGAACATTTTGACGGTCAATTCTCAGGGACTGGAATGGAATCGCCAATGGGCACCGTCAACCGGTCGCCCTGGGTAGACAAACCGTTATCCGGCACCGAATTTGCCCAGGAGGGTTATACACAAGGAGATGACACGGGCATGCGAACTGCAAGCGGACTCGAGGATCTTCGCAATGAGGGGATAACACCAATCACTTTCACGCGACCAAATACCCTTGATGGTGGAGCGGCGTCGGAAGTGATCAAGTCTGCGCTGAAGCAGGTCACAAACAAACTTGAAAGTTTGTCAATCGATCCTGACGATAGGCCTGATTCACCGGCTAGCGACAGCTTCCTCTTCTACAACCACAGCGAACCCCGACTCGATGGCTCACCGCGTGACGACAGCCTGCTGGATGTGACGAGTCACTCCTTGCCGCAGGATCTCTCGATGGGCACGGTCGACTTTAGCCGCCGCAGTGCCAGTCGTGCCTTCCACAACCGATTCTCGCCTTCCCCTTTCCCTTCCCACCGCAAATTCCCTTCAGCCCTCGCCCATACCAAAATTCGCAGCTCTCCCCTCTTCAGCCGTTCTCAAACCAACGGATCCCCCGCATTGCCTCGCCCTTCGTCCTCTCACGTTCGTCCTTCAACATCCGGGGATGCTGCATCGAAGGAGGGAACAATGCCTTCCTCGGGCAGTCCCCTCAAGTTATTTGGTGAGCATGACACGTTCACGAATAATCGACTTCTGCGACGCATGAGTCAGTTTGAAGAAACATTTGGTGACGGCTCTGATGGGGATGAGCCGCCCTCGCCATCAGAGGAAGCCCGTCGCAAGGGGGAAAGCCGCAGCTTCCTGAATGCCCGGCATGAACCGCTGAGCGAGATCTCATCGAGACTGAACGAACGACTCGCGTCGCGAAATGCAAACCGTCCTCGCATCACTCGGTTCGGGGACGGAGAACTCGACAAATTTGACTTCTCGGACACCAGTCCCTATGAGAACAAGTTGGTCTATGACGAGGTTCAAGGATTTGGATCTCGGCCTGCTTCACGGAAGCGATCATCAGGTCGGCAACAATATCTACGACGACCATCTCAGAAGCTGGACTCTCTTCGATACGCTAGGTCTGCCAGCTCTGGCTTCACTCGAAAGCCATCAGCTTGGACCAGACAAAGCTATTTCGATCACCAGCGAAATTCCACAGCGTCGTTGCGAACCCGGCGGAAAGAGAATATCGGAATCCCTGAAACAAAAAGAGTTCCCAAAGCGACCCCTGCAGATCCCCGCCCCAAACGCCGTCGAACGATACTGCGAGACAACAATGCCGAGCCTGAACACGTGCTTGTCAATGGTGAATCACCATCAAAATTTGGTGACAGCATGTCATTGTTGCAGAGAAGCTTGTTGCAGCATGGGATGCGTCTTGAAAATGGAGACTACCTTGCGCCTCCAGGGGTCTCCCAATCCATGCAACGTCCAAGAACACCTACCCCAAGTCAAATCCGCTCTTCTCATGAATCGAAGCTTGCACCGAGTGGAGCCTATTCGGAAACAAACTTCGATGAGCATGACTATTCGGATTCATTCTCTCTCGAAGGCGATATTCCCCTCGTCAAAATAACAGGCACTAGCGACTCGTCCCGGAAAGGTTCCATTACGACCCAGGATTACCTCAACGAGGCTACCAAGGTCATGGATTTGATTCGTTCGAAAGGTCGGTCAGCAGCGGGGTTGACAAGTGTGCAGGAGTCAGACCCGGATAGCGAGCAGGGAGATCTCAGCTACGAAGATGAATCCACACGAGAGGCTTTCTCTCGTCCCCCAAGCCGGGACGGGACTGATTTGCGAAAGCAGCGCGAGCCGAAAGAGCTGAACCCTCAGATTTTGAACTACTTGAAAAAATATCAAGAGAGAGAAGATCTGGAATTCGGCGCAATCGAGTCCGCCATGTCTCTGAAAGTGGAGGGTCAGCTCAAGCCAGACAGCCAGCCATCCCGAGGACTGGCACCTGAGCAGAGGAAGCGAAAGACTAGCGGATCGATACAAGATGTGGCGGAAGATATCGCTCATGATCTAATGACGATCAACACCCAGATGTCTGGATTTAGCGTTCGCTCTGTCCCTACTGGATCTTCGCAGAACTCTCAAGCAAAGGGGATGTTGTCATCGGATCTGGTCTCGCATTTGATTCCAGAACAGATCAACGGGTTTGTCTACGATCGATCGAAACATCAGTGGGTGAAGGGCGATGGAGAACTGCTGGAACCTAAAACCGTTCAACAAGACGATCCTGATGACCCTTTCCAAGACATTCCAGACTTGAGTGTGGATGAGCTTCAGGAAATGATGCGAGTCCGTGGCCTCGCCTCTCCTGCGAAGAGTCGGGCTGGGGATCAGCAGAATCAGCGCGGACCACCCAGTGCCAGCGCCTCGCCCGCGAAACCTGATCAGCGACCTCATTCTGGGGATGGATCTGTCAACGCAAGCTCTGTGCAGTGTCGGAATACACCCTTCACATCGAACTCAGGCACCCTAGCTACATCTTGGGGGGCGGAAGAGGTACCCGAGAAGAGTCAGGTTCCGGGCAAGTCCTCTCTTCGAGGTGCTGCTGGAACAGCCTCTGAACAACAGCCGAAAAAGTCGCGCATTGCGACAATCTCCTTCTCATCGCCTCTTGTTTCACACGTTGCGTATCGTGATGATCCGAACGAATCAGACCCCAGTGCCCAGCAAAGGGATTCTGACCATGAATCTTCCGGCCCGACTGATCAAAAAGGTAGCGCACGCTCTTCGGTGCCCTCAAGAGCTCGCGAAACCTCGGTTGCCGGGCAGCCCTTCGTTCGACGACCTGTGTCGAGGATTGACGAGCGTAATGAGGACGGTGGAGACGATCTCAGTCTGGTTCGTCTGAATGATTCCCCGACTACTGAGAACGCCGCTGGCGCGACTGTTACCGAGCAATCGCTGGTTCCCCTCCTTTCCCCCGAGCAAGAGAATAGCTACAGCTTCCACCTCAGCCCCTTGCCAGATTTCTCCGTCAACCAACCAGATCGTCCCTTGAACCTCGAGATGAGCTATGTGGCCCAGAGAACAAATCCGACCTCACTGAGACAAGTACATGGAACGTTTGCACTTGCAACAGAAGACTTGATCAAGCACATCACAGATGTGGAGCCGTATGAGCCATATTGGGAACATGTTCGTCGTTTGGTTCTACGACAGAAGGGACTGATCACCTTGCACAAGCTGAGTCACTTTTGTCCCCGTCTCGAGGATCTTGACGTTTCCGACAATGATATTGGTCAACTGAGTGGCGTTCCCTCGAGCCTCCGAACTCTCAAAATCCCCAGGAATTGCCTCTCCAACCTCACCCCATGGAGCCACCTGACCAATTTGCAATACTTGGACATTTCTGGAAACGACATCGAGACCCTGGACGGCTTCTCCAGTCTCATTCACCTCAGAGAGTTGAAGGCGAATTATAATCAAATCCGCAACATTGACGGTATCATGGAGCTCAATGGATTGTTGAGCTTGAAACTGAGTAACAACTCGATGACGGCTGTGGACTTTGAGGGAACCGAATTGTAAGTTGGGCGCTAATCTGCGGTTTAAATGTAAATGCTAATAGGCTGTAATTGAAGGACTCGACTCCGGGATCTCGACTTGAGTCACAACTGTTTGACATCTGTCCGCAACATTGAATGGCTTCCATCCCTTGCGACACTTGATCTCAGTGCCAATCAACTCACTCGATTTGAGTCTCCAAGTTCGCTTATTAGCCTTCGGGCGCTCAAACTGTCCGCAAATCGATTGGACGTTCTTGACGTTCAAAACTTCTCGTCCGTGAGCCTCCTCTATCTTGATCAGAATTGCCTGTCTGCCGTTGCAGGTCTGGAGCATTGCAACAATCTAGATGTTCTCTCGGTCCGCGAGCAAACGCCAGCCACTCGAGACGATCCCGATTTTGCTCTGAACATTGATTTGGGTCTGGTGAAGGACATTCGAAAAGTCTTCCTGTCATCCAACAAGCTTTCGGATGGTTCTCTTACCCCGTCCACCCCTCTCCTACGACTTCAACTTCTCGATGTCGCTGCTTGCGCGATAAAGACCCTCCCCGTCGAATTCGCCTCACGCTTCCCTAACCTCAAGGTATTGAACATGAATTTCAACTCGGTCGCAGAGTTGGAGCCCTTGGTTGGCATGAATTGCTTGACCAGGCTGACCGTTGCTGGAAATCGACTCGCACGGATGCGCCGCGTCTGTCAAATATTGAGTCGTCTTGGAAGAACAAGCAAAGGAAGCCCTTGTTCCCTCCGCAAGCTTGACATGCGGGGCAATCCTCTTACTATCGGGTTTTACCCTCCGGCTCTCACGGGGAATGGATCAACTGCGGATCGCAAGAAATTGAAGGACCAAGTCAACGCAATCATTCCGCAGCAAGACAATCGCCGGGAGCTATCTGACGCTCTCGCTGATCTCGATCAGAACGACCATGTCGCTCATGCAGTAACCTGGGATGAGGGATCGAAGCCTGATCGAGATGTAGAAGTCAACGACCCATTCACTCTCCCACCTGCAGATCCACGGGCAGACGAGAAATACCTTCTTCACCTTGATCGTGCTACTCGCATGCGCCGCAGTGTCCTGGAGCTGCTTCTTTATGCGGGTACCAGCGGATCATTGCACAATCTCGACGGATTGGAGCTGCGACCATCATTGGGCGAAGACAACCCAGACATGGGCCAAGCCTGGAAAAGATTGGAGGAGCTGGGCGTCCTTCGCCGAAAGGCAATCACGAACAAGGATTAGAGGCTTGGATTGAACTTGCATCTTACGGCATTGGAAGGGGCTGGATCTGTGTTATAAACATTCTTGGCAGCGGGTATGGTGTAATTATCTTTCTTTTGGGCTGGGCTGGGTTGGACGTGGTCGCATTCTGGTGTTTGGTGTCTTCCCACACAACATGTGCCTGGTCGCATTACTGGAGTTTGATTTTTTTTGGACGCTCCGTCGTGGGCCTTGGATACTAGCGACAGCGTTTCATCATTTGAATTGACAGACTTTTAAAGTTCATGGCTCCGAGCTTCGACCGTAATGAACCGAAGCAAGTTCTGGAGGACTCGGTGATGGAGCTACCCCACCTGTAAAATACTAGGATCCCTTTGAGTACGGGTGGCAGTATAGGCTTTGACTAATGAAGGGAGTAGTCATACATGGCCTGCAATGTATGATGGCTACTAATGAAACTACAGAAGTCTCGTCGCTCGGTCCTTTTCCCCTGATCCAAGGCCAGGGCTGCAGGCAGAAATGAAAGAGGAAAGAGCCTCAGTGGTCTACAGAATTTGAAGGTTTTATTGGCTTGGAGGGAGCGGAAGAGCCTACCTAGTGGACAGACTGGATACTTAATAGACGTCCTATAACACAGTCCCGACAGGATGGTAAGGGAACGGCCCGGCTGGCCCGGCGTGTTGGGTTCTGGGCTCCATCTACGCTCCATCAACACGGACTTGGGACATGCGTTCATCTCCTGTCGAGGCTCCTATTGTTCGGGGAATCACGAAGATGCATGATGGTGCATAAGCGTGTTTCGCCCTGTCAAGGAGGATTTCCATTTGCCGGGGGTATCGCTGGAATATTGCATTAGGCAAGAGTCTGTAAAAAACGCGCTTGCTAGGCCTATTCGAGCTTGAAATTTCGGTGAGATTGGGTCCTGGGAAGTGTTGTAGGTTGTGTTGGCCTTACAGGATTGTTCGTGCGCCCGCCCCGGCTCTCTGGGCCTCTGAACATGGCCTCTTTTGGGACTTGTCTTTCTATTATCACATATTACAGTTATAAAATTCTTTTCCAAGGATGATCTGTCATCTTCACTTGTGAGGATCTCTGTCAACATCTTCCAGCCCACCATTGTGAGTAGGTCTTTGTCTCGTACATATAGGAATATCAGGCACCCTCGAATTTAGAAATGGCAGTGACAGCTTCTCCAGTCATCACTCATCATTATTACAACTGCTTACTGAGAGATGTCCTTGTTCTTGTACGGCGCGGTTTTCGTCATTGCGGTCGTCGTCACGTTGGCCCTGTGGGGACGCCAATCAATAACATCTCTAGACAACTCGGAAGTAAGACTAGATGATCATGGTTACTCCTTGTCGAACCCAGGATGCATACTAATTCCGGTTGCACTATATAGAATACTTCAATAGCAACCCTTCTACCTCAATATACCTCCGTCCCCGATGGACTATGCCGACGCATGCCATACAAGTGTTAGTGGATTCAGAACGATGAGTGCGGTAGTACCAAGTGGGCGTTTCTGACAATCTTCAGACCAAGATGATTGATCTCCAGCTGGATGCTCATCATTAAACATCAAGATATCTTCGATTGGATGCAGGCAGAAAATGCGAGGGTATAAGATTGAGGGCAGAGGCTGTGCCAAAAACCGACACTGTCCGCCGGCACACATGGGAGGGACGGCAAAAGTATTCCATTCTCCGATTAGACATTCTGTCGCAGGCGTTCAAAGAGTCTATGTTGAACATCGCATATATTACCTATTTTCTTCTCTTTGTTCGAAGCCCACTATGTACTCCCCTTTCTCTCCATTTTCATTATACCGATGACATTCATCATTCCTTGACTGACTCGCGCTTTTTCTGCAATCAGCTTGCTTGCACGTCGCCTTCAGTAGCCTGGATATTCCCTCGCTCTTTCGTATTCACCTGAGCAAAGCGAGCCGTAAGCTCAATCTCCTGCTGCTTCATCCTCTTCTTCCACTTGTTATCCCGTGCCCGGCAGCCACACCAAATGCAGCATGACAACGCCGTCACTCCAATGAGAGGAAGGCCGATGACAAGGAAGTAGAACAGACCTTGCAAATTCGGCCCATCCGACGGCTCGATACTGTCACTGCCGTACCTGTCGTACTTGCCGGCTGGAATCTCCTCGCCAGGCTTCCATGTCGGAACGAGCATGCTATGTGTCAACAGTGGGAGTGAAGGGGTCATGGTGTAAGTGTCTGACGCAGCCCATTGAACTGTGTAGGGCTGATGCGCGATAATCCCGCTTGTAAATAGCGGCAGGCTCTGGCTGGTATTTGCTTGCCCTATCGTGGGTGTGATGGTTGTGGGAATGCTTTCGTTGAAAGTCTTGTAGCATCCATAGTCCAGCCCGGGAATAGCGTAAGAGCCAGTCCAGGTGTATCCGCTGCGCGGACATGTTAATGAAATTCGTTTAAACGCCCGGTCGCAGATTTGATGTTGACTTGCCTTGCACAACAATAGGCCATGGAGAAGGTAGTCGTTATAAACGTGTTGTACTCGGTGATGGGGATATGCGAAACGCTCTGCTGCAAATCGCAATAGACCCAATCACTCGGACATACGGCCGGACTGAACGTGAATGGCCTTGAGGCGTTGACATTCCACCCATCCGGCTGACAAGATGAGAAGTTTGGGTCGGCCGTGTTTGAGATCAGCATTGTCAATGGGCTTTCTGTGCCATTCGTCTGTACTAAGGTGGTGTTCATTTTCCATAATGACCCGCATGAAGTCGGCTGTACAAATGGTGTTGTCATTGCCGATAAGCTGGCCGAGCGCGTTGATGACGACGTACGAGCGCGTGAAGTAGATGACATGATGCACGTATAAGCAGATTTGACGGCTATGTGATAAAAGCGGTAATCTCATCGATCTTATCTTTCGAGAGGCGAGGCCCAACAAGTGCTTTTCGCTAGAAGGTCGCTGTGCCCTCGGCCATTGATAAGGCGAGCGCAAGCAACACTGGAGAAAAGTTAAAGAAAAATCCAATCTAAAAGGCATGGCTGACAGGCAGGAAGAATTGCTATTAGCCTATTTATGAGTCTTACGGTAAAAGCCTTGATCACATAATTTAATGAGAAGTAAGACGCTAAAGCCCGCCAAGACGAGCCTCCTTCCGTGCGCTTTGAGACCCAACCTGTCAGACAACGAGGCTACCTTCGGCTATACTCGCGCACGAGCTCTGAGCCCGACCAGAGTGTCTAGTGTCCGTCCTGTCAAGGTGACGACTGCGAGTCTGTGCCCACCTGCAAAGAGGAACGTCTGGGGTTCACACTACAGTGAGCACCATGTCAGACATGGCGAGCGCGAAAATGGCCCCCCAATCTAGCTCACCCTGTCTTGTCTCTGGATCAAGCCTCCACTAGGCGACCATCCTACTCAAACCCATCCTCTACCGCATCAAGAAGCTCCTTCTCCCATTCCCGATCACTCACAATCCGATACTCAACAACCCCCAAACCCGAAACTACAATCCAGTCTAGAAACTCCGGATCCGCATTCACATAGATCGAAAAAGCCCAACTCTTCCCTTTCTTCGACGACAAGCCCCACAAGGACGATTTAGCCTTGTGATCTGCTATCTTAAACTTGTCGAACCGGGCTAGCACGGTCTTGTTGGAGTCCAGGAGTTTGTACTTCTTGTCGTGTAGATCACTTTCTTTCCAGGAGAGGGTGCCGTAGCGTGGGTGGGTGAATTGGTGGGAGCTCGAGAGGAAATCTGGTCGTTTCATTTTGAGGTCTGTTTGATTGTGGATCGAGAGGGTGATTTTGGAGGACATGGAGGAGAGGGTTATGGTGCCGACTGGGGATTTGGTCTGTTGAGGCGGAGTGGGCGTTGGGTATTGGTGGTATTGTTGTGGTTGATGGTGATATCCGGTGGGGTACGGGTAGTTTGGTTGATGATGCTGCTGCGGTTGTCCTTGTTGGTATAGATATGGATATGGGTTTGATGGTGCTGGCGGTGCGTATGGATAGCCATTTTGGTTCAGAAGTGGAGGAGGGAGCTGTGGTGGAGGTGGATATGCGGATTGCACACGAGAGATGGTGAGGTTGGGCTCTGAATTCGACGCCAGAACTTCATAGATGGGGGTCGCGGTGCCATCCCCACGTTGGAGAGAGACAGTGAAGGTGTTGTTTGATTTGGCTCGTTGGTACGAGAGGATTTGGACAGGTTGATCCATTTTCGTATGGATTGTTCGGTTGACCTGAATGTCTTGTTAGCTATTTTCTTACGAGTTGACCTGGGTTGTGAGCGATATTTAATCCAACTACAGGGTGCTTCAAGCCAGTGCAATCATATGATGCCTGATGGAATCCATGGGTGGGGGGTTATTCAGCTGAACTTGAGGATCTCTCGAGGCTTGGCTCGGCGTGATTGGACTGCTTCAAGGCAACGATGACATGGAAATACGAGGGTCCACGGCGAGAAAGGCGCAGTCAATCCTAGAGAGTCCTACGAAGAGGCGCAGTCGATCCGCTACCCTGTTACCTGGTACATGCAGTACAACGCTGTCAAACGTCCTGCAAAGGATGGAAGTATCACTAAAAAACATTTGGTGGGGCAAACGAACTTTTTGGCTGATTTAGTAGTGAATTGAAAATATTTGTATAAAAATAATTGGATTAATTGGTAATAAAGAATAAAAATTAGGTGGCTCAGTGAATGTGATTATGTGCCCTCTGCGTCCGCTCGTCAGGTCGAGCCTCATCTTTCATGAGTGTCATGGAAAGTATCTATTATTTGCCTGGAAGCAGGATCTGCTTCTCCTTCTTGATCTGGTGAATGACTTCGATGTCAACCTTCAGTACATTCGCGACAGTATCGGCTGGAGTCAGAGCGAGCCACTGAGCAAGCGAGATATCCGCGACACGGTCGCTCTTGTACAACTCGATCCAGATAAGCTTCTCTGTCTCGGAGGTGTTCTCGATGTAGTGCCCTGGAAGAACGTCAGCATCGCCTTTTTGAACATCATGTACAATCACTTACCGCTGTTGTCAGGGAAGACGGCCGTATCTCCCGCAGTAAAGTCGAAAGTGCGAGCCTTGGAGTCGCCAATGAAAACAGTTGCCCGAGCGTTACCATGGTGGAAGTAGAGCCACTCCTCAGCCTGGGTACATGTCCGGGTCAGTGTTCAGTTCACACTTGATCAGGCGAGAAACCAGCTTACATTGGGGTGCCAGTGGAGCTCACGCAGACCCTTGGGCTCAAGTTCGACGACGGCGGCTGCGATGGTTTTTGAGATTGGGAAGTTCGTGGAATCAATCTTGCGGAAAGTTCCACCGTGGCCTGGAACGGGCTCGGAGGGATGCTTGTAGGTGTGATATACATAGGAGCTATTGCCCTTCAAAGTACCCTCGGGCGCCTTGTCAGCATCCGAACTGACAGTGCCATTTAGAATGTACGGGAACTTGGCGGGAACGTTGTCAAAGACAGAGGCATTCACACCAAAATTCTTGGCAAGGATTTCCTTGGGAGTGTGCGCAATCCAGTCATCGACCATGAAGGTGGTTCTATGATAGTTGTCAGTATGAGGGCATCAGGTTAGAAAAGGCTTCACTGACCCAATCTTCTCAAAGTCACCGTCGTCAAAGGCAAGCAAGTACTCGTTCTCTTCGTCCAGGCCCTGGACATTGTGGGCCACGCCCTTGGGGAAGTACCAGATATCGCCTGTCTCCAACTTCTCAGTTGTGAAGCCGCCATTCTCATCGACACCAGTGAGAAGGAGAGATCCATTATAAACAAAGCCCCACTCGGCCTGTATACGTTCGTCAGCATGAGGAGTTGTGGCTAACTTGATGGAAAGTCTCATACCACTCGGTGCCAGTGCAGCTCACGGGTAGCCCCCTTCTTCAAGTGCTGCTGGGCACCAGCAATATCATGACTCTGTGGCAGATCTTGAATGACCTGCTCGCGGGACCAACCGCCAGGGAACAACCTGGTCTGCGACTGAGAGAAACTCCACTTGACGTTGGGAACGAAGCCATTGTCGGTGGTCGGGGTACGAAGTTGATCTGGGTTCTGCAGATCCACAGCCTTGTTCGTTCCACCTATGGAAAGGCACTTGATGAGTATGAGGCGGAAAACAGTGAAAATAATGGCTGAGTCTTACCTAGCAGCGGAGCGCCTCTACCGTTCTCGGGGTTGATAGGCTGCCCGCTGTTGGCAGGGTCAGATCGTTTGATGAATCTACCGGGAACTGCCAGTGCAGAACCTGATAGAAGGCCAACGACTGCGAGGCTTTGGATTCGCATGGCTTAGAACGCCTGGGATTGGAAGAAGAAATCAAAGACAACGTGCGAATTGGCTTGGCTGGGTCTGGTTGTGACACCTACTGTCGACCTTTTATATACACATTCCTGTAATCTGCTAGTTCATTCTCTGAGTTTATGGCGCCTTCACGACAGAAAAATACCGATCACAACACAATCAATAAATATGGCGATATACCATGATCGTCTCGACCTCAAAGTTCACATCTCGTGTAGTAAGGTAGACGATTCGCTCTCGAGGCCAAAGATGGTGAGAATCAGGGACCATCATTAATTTCAAATCCCGCGCGATAGCCTGCAAAAAGCCGAATCCTCGATCGGCAACCAAGGAAGAAAGAACCTGTTCTCCGCTTTGTGGAATAGTCAAATTGTGGCTGTATGTATAGCAACATTCTTGGCATACTGGCGAAATCGACGAGGCATCATGCGTGCTGACAGGCCCCATGGGGAAATATCAGGGCCGATCAGGGCCCTGACAGAGACCCTTCACCAACTCTAAGGAAACATTATAGTTTCAAGTGGCGGAAGACAAGTTCAGCCTATATTCGATCACACCATCTCTTGTTTGATTCACTGGATCGGGAGTTCTTGCCCCCTCTTGGCGTTCGCGGATCATCGTCCCATTCCCATAGAGTGAGTGGTTCACGAGGTGCCTCTAAGCTTTGCTTTGACCCTCGATCCCGCCCGGGCGGTTTTGGGATTTCGATAGTGCCTTGGTGCTAAATCCCGAGCTTTCTCTTGGGAGCGATCGGGAAGGGTTTGATCGGACTAGGGAAGTTGAAGTATAGACAATTTGACTGCGGCATCACAATGGGACTGTTAGTCAAGGCCAACAACATCTTCCCGCGGTATACAATGGCAATAAATCGAGTATCAGACCTGAGCGGGTGTATTGGGCTCGTTTCCTTGGATTCGATACTACCTATAGAGATCAAAAATCAGCATCCATCGGGGACCACCAGACGAACTACTCATTTCCGGAGTCCTGATCCCTGCAGGAATGGAATGTGCCGTTCACCCTTCAGGAACATGGCCTTGACCCTGATCACGACATCACATCGGCATTAGCTAATTCTTGGCCCTGTATAAGTCAGTGTGATAGCGTGGAGGTAGGTTCGATCTGCCTCTGTTCGAATAGTGTCATCTGCCCTTCGTATCTGGATGGCATTGGACATTCGCCATTTCGCAGATCAAATTCGCCTTGCAACTATTTGATATTCCGCAGAAACTTCATGCCGAAGGACACAAGAGATGGCGTGCTTGGGCTTCAATAGATTTGGATCTGAAATGAAGGGGAAAAAAAGAAGCCAAAAAGTTATCTGTATTCCGTAGGAGAATAGAATGTCTATATAATCCCTGGTATTTCCCTCAAATCCGCTCATCACAACGCACATTCGGGCAATTACCTACCTATCATCTTCTTTACTCATCTTTGATAACCCAAGAAAGTCAAGATGAAGTACGCGTTGGCTTCTGCGGCTTGCCTGATCTCCCTTGCGGAGTGTCTGTCGCTGCCTCCACTTATTCCATCTATTCCTGGCGTCACAGAGCCATTGACGACCAATGCCCCTCCTCTTCCAATCTTGCAAGTTCCCACCCCTCCGCTAGAGAGCCCTCCTTTTACTCCAAGTGACATCAAGCCCAAGAAGATTGGTTACTTCTGGACTGGCTCGGGTGACAAGTTCCACAAGGACTTCCTTGCCACATATAGCTTGGATGATGACACTTTCGGTACCCTGTTGTGGGTGACCGATGTACCCTCCAGTGGTAACGATCCTCATCATTTGGGTCCTTCTCTCGATGGAAAGACCCTGTTTGGTGGCGGTCTGCTCTCGCTGCTGAAGACACAGGTAAGTCACTGAAACCACATGTTGAGGCGTCTCGTCTAATAAACGTTAAAAGGACACCGGGTTCTACTTTGATACCACCGACCCCTACCGTCCCAAGTTCTTGAAGAGCAACCGCGCCATCCTTTCATCTATCGCTGATGAGGTTCGTGCCAAGCCTGACGGTGGCTTCTTCATCACCTACATGGGCTCTGCCGTGGGTACTTCTCCCGGTCGTCTCATCGAAACCGATGCCAACTTTGACATCATCCACGAGTGGCCCGAGGATGTGGAGGGTACCCTCAACATTCTTAGAGAGCAATTCTCTCCCCACGGTCTGAGCATTGACTGGAAGAACAAGCTCATCCTTACTTCGGACTTTGTGGAGCCAATCTCCATCCTCAAGCCTACCACTGGCGTTCGTCGTGCCAATACTCTTCGTCTCTGGGATCTTGATAGCCGCAAGATTATCAACACTCTGACCATTCCTGATGTGAGTATTACAAAATCGCCTGCATAAAGTCTCAATCTCTGACTAGTGGAATAGGGCGGCGGTATTCAAGACGTCAAGTTCATTCCTAACCACCCCGAAGCTGCCGCTCTGGCTACTGCCGTCCATCTCGGCCAGGTGTGGGTCATCTACCCCCTTCGCAAGGATGCGAACGGCAAGCAAGGTGTTATCGAGCAACTCTATGATCTCGGTCCCAAGGCTCGCGACACTGTTGCAATCTAGTATGTCACATCCGACAATCTATGAATAGCAGCAACTGACCTTCCTCTCTCACCAGCACCGACATCAGCCAGGATGGCCGCTTCTTCTACCTGACCCTCACAACGGCCAACCACATCGCCGCCCTCGACATCAGCGATCTGAACAACGTCAAGCGTCTGGATAACCCTGATGAAGACCAGCCCACCGTCGGACCTCACTACGTCAAGGTGACTCCGGACCAGAAGCACCTCGTGGTCACGGACTATTTCGTCCAGACCGGCGAGATTGGAATCATCAACACTCCGGCTGACTTCAAGGCTCTGTACATCGACATCAATGAAGATGGCAGCCTGAGCTTCAACCGGACTATTGACTTTAGCAAGGAGTTTGAGAACCGTGGTGGTGCTAAGCCCCACTCCAGTGTCATCTTTGATTTGACTGATCCCGAGAAACCGCTCTACTACTAGACCTGAAGGCATACCAGCTGTCTTGAGAGGAGCAGGAGCAGTATACGCGTGGAATGGGGGATGTGATGTGGATGGAGAATATACTTAATCTTCGTGGGCTTGATGTGCCTTTCACGCAGCACGCTCTTGTACACATCGGCGCTATTACATTCTTTAATATTGATCTCGTTGGATAAAATTGAATTGATACGTGTTTTCAGTAGAAATTCGAAATTACTACTTCAAATGGCCAGTACAAGTAATCAATACCCCTTGTTTCAATGATCAAAATGATATAAACGCTATCATGGAAACTTCATCTAGATCGAAATATCCATCTCAAACTTCGTTCACAGTAGCCTTGTGTGCAGACTTCCGATCAGGATCCGAACTCGGGCCTGGCACCTCATCACCGTCCATCAGGCCCGCACTACTATACTTCCTTCCAACGACCGTCCCTTTCAGCGTCTCCTGGAATGCCTCACGCTTGGGCAAAAGATACCGGACATCGATAAAGCGTAGCGCACAAGTCATGATAATAACCAGAACCAACAGTGCCAAAGCAGATTGCCAGCCGTACTTGTAATACGGTGCTTGCGACGCAGGCCACACCAGTACCTGAGACCAGGCCGAGATGGCATAATAACCCGCGACGGAAACACCGACGACCAGTGAGCGTGCCTCAGGATCTTGCGGGATGAGATCTGAAAGCCAGGCGAAGATGAGAGGCGCCGTGCCGAGACAGATGTGGGCGATAAAGTAGGAGGCGTAAGCGCCAGCGAGGGGGACTGCGGTCGGATGGGAGGTCCAGATACTCATTATGATGCAAGGGATTATGCCGATAATTCCCTGGACAATAATGAGGGTCCATCGTGTTCGGAGGAAATCAGACAACAATGCCCATATCCACACGAAGACCACATTGATGGCGGAGCCGCCGATCGGAATTGCATTGACTTCTGATACTGTCCATCGCGGCGTTCCATCGGGTCTCTTGAGAGATTTGAGGAAGAGCGAGAAATAAACGTAGCCGTATGTACCCAGGACGGTCGCGATGTATAGGATAGCAATGAAATAGACCACCCAGCCCGAGAACGTACGCTTCGCCCCCGCCCAAGTCATCTTCTTTGGCTCGGCACGACCGTTGCGAGCAAGTCGCTCCATCGAAAGCTCTGCATGGATCTTACGGAACCAGAATGCGCGAGGATTGGGGTTGTTGGGGAGATCGGGGATCATGAAGAATCCTGCGAATCCCCAGACGACGGTGATGATCGAGTTGATTACGAAAAGCCATCGCCATCCAGCCAATCCTGCGTGACCGTCTAGCGTGTCGGAGATTGCCGCTTGCAAGGCCCCGGACATCATTTGACCGACGGCCTGGCAAGAATGGTAGAAGCCCATGCGCTTCGCCAGCTCGGTGGGCGTGTACCAGTACACTAGAGAGTATCAGCACGTCTGCAGCTGTATTCGGACCTTCCCATCCAAAACCGCACGGTTGACTTACTCAGTAGTGTCATCATTCCAGGCCAGGCGCTGCTTTCACAGAGACCCAAAAAGACGCGGAGGACGTAAACTTGCTTCGCGTGAGTAGTCATGGCAATCAGACCAGTCAATACACCCCAAACGATCTCGAGGCCTGACAGCCAAAAGCTTGGTCGAATGTAGGTCAAAATGACCTGAGAGGGGATAAGCATAATGCAATATGCGACATTGAAGTAGGTGGTAAAACTGCGCCTTCGTTAGTTGATCTATTACTTTTGCCTTCCCGAGCAGGTAGTCATACAGGTTCAGCTCATTGCCGTGCAGGTTCAAGTCCTCTTTCATGCCCGAGACATATGCATTGTTGATATTCTGCTGGTCAAGGTATTTGATCACTAAAACGATGAGTCAATCTCGTTCATTTAGTTATCGAGTAATAACTACGCGTCGTACCTTGTGACAAACAGCCAAAAGTAAGCAGGAATGTATCCAGCCGTCGGACAAGAGCCTGCTCATCCACTGTCCGCACAAAACCATCCGGCGTATCCCCGCGCCGAATGAGCTTCGATAGGCCCATCATATCCAAGGCCGAGGTGAGTGTTTGAAGGGGAAAGAGAGACTAAGTTGTCGGGGCTGCTTCTCCTTGCCTTAAGAACCAAAGCCCGCCAAGAAGCGACTGTCCCGATAAGCTCTCACATCCCTGTTGAGCCACATCCGGAGACCAGCATGCCCTTTGCAGATCGGAGGGGTCTGCTGTGACCTTTCTCAGTGTCTTGTGATAAGAAACACGGATCAGCCACCAATCGTTGGCCCTGTGGAAAATATTGGCGTAATCTCGGGGATGTTCCGATGGCTTGGAGACAACCAGCGTTGTCGGTGCTCGTGTGGATTTGACACACGCTGCTCTGAACTTGTCTTACCCCGCCTGGGGGTGCTTAATGCCCGTTGGGGTCATTCATCGTTACTGGCGCGATAGGAAAGCAGCAGCCAAAAGGTGCGGAGTTCTCCCCGCACGAGGGAATTACCCCTTGCGACCATCACACTTGATCGACATCTTTAGGACGTAACAGACGCGGGTATGTATATAAACGGCGTTTTGCTATCTGACACGTAACTTAAGAACTTCTCAGGTTACTCAAGTGGTCGCAACCTTATCATGACCAGTCCCAAAGATGGTTCCAGCAGGAGTCTGCCCAACACCACACCCTGCTTGAGCTATTGGCAGCGCACCACTCGTGCATTCCCCCTTCTCTTTGCCAACCAACATCATCCTGTGCCATCAAGGGCAAAATACATTGTCATTGGCTCTGGGCTATCCGGTGGTCTCACTGCATTTGAGCTGCTAGAAGGCGGCGTGCCGGGCGAGGACGTGGTGATCTTGGAGGCACGAGAAGCGGCGAGCGGTGCCAGTTCGCGAAATGCAGGCCATGTCCGACCGGGTACGTCTTTGTCGAACGAGGTCTTTGAATAGCGTGGAGGCAATAGACTGACTCAAGTAGATGCCTTTCGTGGGTTTAATGCCTACTCAAGAGTCCATGGCCCCGAACAGGCCCTAAAGATCATCGCCGATGAACGGCTTGTCCTCGAGAAGGTAGACGAGTTCGTCAAGAAGCACAATGTACCCTGCGACTTCACTCTGACAACCACCTTTGATGTTTGCATGACAGCCGAGTTTGCCAAATATGAAGCGGAGAGCTTGGAAGCATACAAAGCGGCAGGAGGCGATGTGTCCCATATCAAGTTCTACGGAGGATCAGAAGCCCAGAGAAAGACAAGAATCCCGGGGGCTACTGCAGCATACGAATGGCCTGCTGGGTCCAGCCATCCAGCCAAACTGGCTCATTTCTTGCTGCAATCCGCCATCGACCGTGGTGCAAAGCTCTTCACATTCTGTCCTGCTATAGAGGTGAAGCAAAATGGCTCGACTTTATGGGATGTTCATACCACTCGAGGCGTCATTACAGTAGAGAAAGTTATTCACTGCACCAATGCTCATGCGGCCCTCCTGCTGCCCCAACTGGAAGCCTACATTCGGCCAAATCGCGCACAGGCCCACTCGCTCGTGCCTACGCCAGCTTTTGCAGCGGAGCATACGCTTCAGAATACATTCTCGTTGCGATACAGTCTCCATCATTTCTACTCATTGATTCAGCGCAAGGGAGACGGCACAATCATCCTGGGAGTCTCTCGCTCGAATCCCACTCTAAGCCCTGAGACTCTAGCCAGTCGCTTCAGCGTCGACGATTCCCATTACAACGACGAAATTGCTCATGATGCTCTACAGAGTTTTAACAAGCTTTTCCCCGAGTACACTTCCGGTGGCCAGGGGATATCGCATGGGGAAGGTTTGGATCATGCATGGACCGGGATCATTTCGATGACTACGGACTCTGTTCCCTTCGTCGGCGCGATCGACTCTTTGCCGGGCCAGTACATATGTGCTGGTTTTAATGGTCATGGTTAGCACGGGAATTCTGAGTGCGATTGCTTTGGCTAATACTTCTTGCTCGTCTAGGTATGGCGCGTATATTCACATGCGCTCCTGGCGTTGCGAAGATTGTGCTTGGACAGGAGTGGAACGCGACTGGATTACCAGATTGCTTCCAATTTAGTCAAGAAAGACTCGCTCGGCTGTCCAACGGGGATTTGCCGTCAATCTGGTAGAAAGATTGTGAAGATAATAGAAATTTTATACATACAAGGACTTGCTGTATCAACAATATTCACCTCCCGATTTGTTCTAGTCCAACATACCCAGCTGTGTTCCCATATATTGTGGACTGAGCGCTTTCTGACATGCCAATCTCTTGCATCGACAACGCTGTGGAAGTATCCATCGGCATTGTGCCTATTGATAAAGGCGGATATTCAAGCATATCGAAATGCATATAGCATCCAATTTGAGGAGTCATATTGGGTATGAATCCTTCGTGACTCAAGGTCTGGGAGAGTTCGAAGGGTGTTTCCGGAGATAAAGAACAATCAAACGTATTTTGTGATAGCATTTCCGTGCAGAATGTGTTGTCAGCGAGAGACAAAGATTCGGCTGCAGTGATCTGATCATCCAGGACTTGATCCTGGGTCAATGGTTCCACTGCTGATAGGATGTCGTCTTCAGGCTGGTAATCTGTGCGGTCGACAACAGGACTATCCCTTTGAGGGGGCTGGACACCGTGGGTCTCATAGGCCCAGTTATCCCCATAACCTGCCGGGAATGCTCCACAAATTTCATTGGGCACGTTCATCAGCTGGATCATTGCATCGGTGAGGGGCTTCGGTTCCAGCTGCGGTGGATTTCGTTCTCCAGCCAGGACACGCAGCTCGTTGAGCTCGCCAATCAGTCGATGATTCTCTGTGATAAGATCTCGCATGTCTTCTGCAGCGGCGAGGCACATTTCTCGCTGTTTCTTAAAGTGCTTCAGGCCTTCCTTCACAATGATGGTTTTGACGAGGCGTCGGACAGGCGCCAGCGCAGGTACTAGACGTGCTAGCTCCTGCAGTCACACTCGCATGACGCTCATCAGCCTTTTTCATTGAGCCTGCGTACCGAATGTGTGACTTTTTGTACGTACAAGAAGATCCTTCTTCATATCCTCTCGGCGGCCTTTCTCGAGGGCTAGATTCCGCGCGTTGACATCGGGGGGTAGAGGCCGAGGGCGGCCCCTCCTCTTCGGTTTGCTTTGATGTGTAGAAGGTTGACTCGTCATCTCGTGGTTGTCTTGTATAGTTGGCGAGGCTCTTCCAAGAGAATTTGTAAAATCTGATCTTCGCTAGATCTGATATTCGGTATAATCGTGATGTTGAGGCAGGGTGAATAGCGCAACAATGTTCGCCGAACACTTCTCCGGGGGAACGGCTGTCGATGGGCCGAAGTGGGGGTTGTCGTCGGGCCGTCTTCTCGGAGTCGCTTCCACATTCTATCCAAATAGCCTAGTGGCTTATGGATGGAAAGCCTATTGGATGCGTGGGGCAGTCGATTGGCTCGATTCATTGAAATAGTAATATCGTCAAAGGTTCAGTTCAGGGGTATGACGTGGCCTGGCGAGCTCATTGTTCTCAATCCCCGCAAGGTCCAATCTATACATCGAAGAATGAGAAGGCGGAGGGAATAGCCACTTTGCAATACTTTTGTGAATAGTGGCATCCAAAAAGATTGTTGGTATTGTTTTCAATTTTGGAGAACACGCAAAAACAATCACGGGATTGGAATTGGCAAGATCACCAAGGCCTATTATTCGACCCAGTGGCGGCTCCTCCGCCGGTGCTTGTATGCGACCGTTAAGTTTTAGGACGATCAAGGGTGACTTTATTCTGGGAAGGATTTCATTGTTAATAGCTCTTCTTCTTGTAAAGAGATGTCTTTGGACTGCGACGCCGAGCTATCTTTAATCATCTCCCCACACCTGTCCCGAGAGTGGGAGAGGTCACTCTCCACAGTAGGGTGAGGATTGTACAGTCCATGCATTAGTGCCAGCCAATTCTCTTGCTCATGAGATTTTCCTCGAAGCGACGACTAGAGGACGAAGTGAACCTGCCTCTACGAAGAAGGGGACCCTCGAACTGAAATTGCCGGATAATAGTTGAACATCAAAAACAGTACAACGAGCTCCGGGTCCTGTGACAATTCCCTCTCAAAACAACTTCCTCTGGGAAACGTTCAGATCACTTCTTGACTTGCCCGGCAAACAGGTGATCTCTGACTTCTTGATTACTACTTGAAAGCTTTGCCTCTGAAAAGCGATATTACATTGAGGCTGAAATAAGACTTGCAATGTGAGGCTTACTCGACGTCCGTGGTCTGAGCCCCAGTGCGTTGTTCGAGTCATATATCAGAGGTAACAACTACCAAGCATCGGGTATGGACGTCATTGAAGCAGATTGTGCGGCAAACGCAAGGCTCGCCGTACAATTTCCAGGGTGGGGGGAATTTTCTCTCGCTAGGCAGGACGATGAAATGACCGCGAGTAGCAGGCACTGATTCAAACATCTCAAGAACTTGGAGAACCGTGGTCCGATATACTGAGCCAAAACATGGATCTCACGACGGATTCTCTGCGCGATAGCTATATCATTCGTCTTCCCGGATCAAGACTTGACTTAGGACTCCTGCAATTACAGGCATTGCTCACGTGCATGCTGAGCTATTATATTTCTTTACTTACAATTCGAGTTATCCTGAACTGTAGGTTCCTCGTGTCACCTATACAGCCCAGTGCATCTGGAAGCATAGGCCTCCCCCCCCTTCCCCCGACATCGGCCACACTATTTCTTGCAATAGAAGTCATGAATCCTTAGAAAGCTGAGGCGTGGACTATTACTCACACAGAATAATAGTCATCCATCCATAGGACACATCCAATAGCAATTGCTACAATACATTTCATGTGGCGGGAGCTGCAATGGAACCCCGACGGATGTCTAAGCGGGGCCGATATCGGGCGCGAACTACATGTCATTGACCTCAGCTTGCGACGTATATAAACCAACAAGGTCACAGTAAATCCAACAGCATACAATAAGAATCATTCCTTTTTTATTCAAGAGGTCAAGAAAACCAATCTTAAACCACTGATAACCCTTCTCCCTCCACAAAAATGTCCACCAAAACAGAATCAGCAACATACACCCACGGCCACCACGCCTCGGTCCTGCGCTCCCACAGCTGGCGCACCGCCCAAAACTCCATCGCCTTCCTCCTGCCCCATCTCAAACCAGCCATGAAAATCCTCGACATCGGCTGCGGCCCCGGCACAATCACAGTGGACGTGGCATCCCACATCCCGCAGGGCCATATAACAGGTCTCGAGCGCGCCGGCAGCATCTTGACGCAAGCGCGCGCCAATGCACAAGCCAAGGGCGTTACGAATATTGATTTCGTGGAGGGAGATGCGAATGCGCTTTCTTACGCGGACGAGACCTTTGACGTGGTGTATTGCCACCAGGTTCTCCAGCACGTGGGCGATCCGGTTGGTATGCTGGCGGAAATGAAGCGTGTCACCAAAAAGGGTGGTATCGTTGCGGCGCGGGAGTCGGACTACGGTGTTTTCGTGTGGTATCCCGAGTTGCCTGGGTTGAAGGCGTGGCAGGATATGTATGATCGGGTGGCGCGGCGGAATGGGGGGGAGCCGAATGCGGGGCGGATGCTGCATGTTTGGGCGAGGAAGGCTGGATTGGGCAATGTAACGTGTAGCTGTACGATGTGGTGTTATGCGAGCCGTGAGGATGTGGAGTGGTGGAGTGAGTCGTGGGTTGAGCGGGCTGTGAAGTCGTCTTTTGCGACGACGGCGGTTGAGCATGGGCTTGCGACGCGGGAGGAGTTGGAGGAAATTTCGCGGGCTTGGAGGGAGTGGGGGATGGATCGGGATGCTTGGATTTCGATTCCTAGTGCGGAGATTCTGTGTGTGAAGGAGTAGACTGTGCTTGTCAGAGAGAATTGAGAAAGATGCTATCCAAGGGATCAAGAGTGTTGTGTTGGAGAACTGTAATTGCGCATTGAGCCTAGCCTGATATTTTCAAGCGGACATCGTAAATCTATTATACAAGAAAGTGGGAAGAGATCCCTGTAGATCAAATGCAGTCCATGTCCCATGACAAATGTACACCAAAGACGCCACAGAAATGATTAGAAATTCTGAATGCAAACTCAACCGAAGCGTTGAGGCAATTGTTCAACGGCCTGAAAAATCATTCCTCAGGCTTGTACTCGTAACGGCGCCAATTCTCACTCACCCACCATCGGGTGACATGGGCAGCTTCAATAACCCAGTTCAGGGCATCTTCACCGTGAACTTTGGCAACTTCTTCCAGAAGAGGCGGCAAAGTGAACGACTGAACAGTATTCAATTCAAGCGGGTCCTTATCCACATCGGAAAACCGCCATTCGACATCGGGGACGAGTGGAACAACCAGGCGGTATGGCTTAGGGCCAGACCGTAAAGCAAGCCAGGTAGCACCGGTGTTCATGACGGTGAATTGCCAGTCAAGCTTGCCGTCTTTCTCTGGGACAAGCTCGCGGATCATCGACTGGCCTTCATACAAGGGAAGAAGGTCCTTGATTGCATGGGTGGCTTCCTTGTCAACGGACCCCGATTCCACGAGGAGATCCATGATAGTAGGCACGATCTGCATGGAAGTGACACGGCCATCAATCGTGATTTGGGGGAGTTGGGGGTGTGAGAAGACGAGTGGGACATGGAAGTTGGAAACATGGGGGTTGTCGTAAGGGGTAACACCACCATCCTCGATGAGCGAGATGCCGCTGTCATTATGTTAGTATCACTGCCACAGCACACAAGGTCTTGACGGGTCCACTTACTGATCACCAACCATGACCACCAGGGTCTCATTCGCAACGCCAGCTTCCTCGATAATTTCCAGCACCTCACCAAGCCATTGATCGGCAACCCCGAGGGTGTTCAAGTAGCGGTTCATCCGGTTCCTGCCGTTGAAAATGTTGTGATGCATGAATTCCTCGATTTTGTCGCCCTTGGGCATATCCCAGGGGTAGTGGGTTTGGCCCGTCAAATGAGTGAGGAAGATGCGCTCGTGATGCTTCTCTGCATGCTTCAAAGCATCAACAAAGTAAGAGCGCAGCTCGTGCTCGGGATAGCCCCAGAAGTTGAATTTTTCCGGCTTGTGGCCAGGCTTTTTCTTCCAGTCCTTGGTGATCTTCTTGTCGGTAATCTTATCTTTGAAGCCCAGGGCAGGAAGCAGAAGATCCTGGTTGTCGTAATTATCCGTGATACTCTGCATAAAAGTCGAATGCCATGGCCAAGTCGTATAGTCGTCTTCTTTGACCTTGCTGGTGTTGTTGTCGCGGGACATGGAGTTCAATGCATTGAGGATATGAGGCATGCATGGCTCGTAGATATGGTGCAAGTACTCTTTGTTGAAATCGACCACCAAGGGCGCGATTCCACAAACAGTAGCGAGAATACTTTTCAATGTGAAGGTGTCGCCCGTGTAAGCATTCGAAGCGTACATGCCGCCGCGTGGCTGCCATGAATGGTCACTGTGGTCCCAACCAGCCGATACTCCTGTCAGCCGCTCGGCATTGCGGGACAAATTGGCGAGACGCTGATCTACAATGTCGGGAACGTTGCCACCATACGAGTCGCGGATAATGTCACCGATATGCGAGTCTTTCCGGACGGGAAACACATCGTACCGAGTGCTTTCCAGCTTGAGTAGGAAAACGTGCTTGATGTTCACATCTCCACTCTTGAGTGCCTCGCGCCATGGCTCGATAACATCGCGGTCGAGATTCGAAATCTTCAAAGGGTCGTGTGCCGGGTCATAGTGCAATGCCGTTCCTTCCTTGCCTTCTTCATACCAATCCCTGAACCCCGCAATCTTCTTCGGAGGTAACCAATCGAACTTTGGCGGTGCTGCGAGGGCGGTGTGATTATAGAGCCAGCTGTAATCGTCTGGCAAATCTATCGGGATATCAACGGTGTAAGTGGTCTCGTGTTGTGGCGGCTTCTCGAAAGGCGTGACGATCACGGTCTGGGAGAGGAACGAATACGCATTGTCTGATGGGCGAATACAGCGCAACAGGAGCACGAATGCGGCAGCAGAAGCGACCAGAATGCGCAATAACAGAGGCGGTCGAGGCCGCGACGAGACCTGCGATGGAGTCATGGGATCCTGCAGGCCCAGCATGGCCTCCGATTCACTATTTTCTTCATCCCAGTCCTTGTTGGCGACTTGCGTATAGTTCTCCGGGTCAGAGCTGGGCTTTCGCTTCCAGCAAAAGAATACGGGAGCAACGGCTGCATTTAGAACATGAATAATTGCGCGGACCCAATTGTATAGGTAGGGAGTCGAGATCCATGCTGCCGCGCTGAAGAGAACTTCCATAATGACAATCCCTGTAAGTCCAGCCAACAGTGTCTTGACCGATGCCGCATCACGGTGGAAGGAGTGTGCTTGTCGCCAGTGGATTTCGGCGCCTGTTTGTGTGTAGAAGGAGATGTTGGCAGCAGCCAGACCGGAGATCATCAGACTAGAAGGGGATGGACATTGTAAGTAATCTGCCTACAATCAGACAATTGGCGAGGTTCATTTCATACCTGGCCAGAATGACTACCGGCGCGGATACGGCGCGGACCCATCTTCGGTGAAAGTTGTAGCAGAGAGCCTGCGCGATAATGATGCATACGACATCTTGAAGGAAAAAGGTCGGGCCCCAAAGAATAAATTGACCAGGAGAGAGGGAGTTGAGGTGGGAGTAGATGTGGAGCAGTTTTGCGCAGATCACGCCGATGAGCAGTAGCGAGAACCAGTACTTGCGCGAGGCGGGCCAGTAGACGTCAAACCAGAGCGTGGGAGAAAGAAGGATACGGAGGAGTTCTTTGCAGCGTTGGGACATGCTGAGCTTCATCTTGATGGGTGGACAGCTCCACGCGGGGAGTCTTCTTTCATACAGCAACTAAGCCGAGACACTCCATTCCACCCTGGGCGTAAGGTGAGTTCCCGGTACCGACAAGGGATCGAAGAAGAGGTGAAAAAAAGTCGAGAAGTCGAGATGGAGAGACAAAAGGTGTCAGAGGAAAATTCACCAGAAAACGATACACGAGGTCGGGCCAAAGAATTGCAAGTGATGGGGCCAAGCGTGCTGCTGCCTTGTCTCGTTACAAACACTCCGGACAGACTGGGGCCCAGGATCCATAACAAGATTGGATCAAATTGAAGAAAATTACCTGCACTTCCAATTCAAGACGCAGTGCCAAGAGACTCCTAAGAGCTAACAAGCTAATAATCCTTGTTCATGGCAGGCTATGCGATGGAATTGACAATTAATGAACTTGAATAACTGCTCTCCAGACCTGGGCACAAGCGCCTTTTCCCCTTTCAGGGACCTCGCCAAGTGTCGCGTGTGGACCAAATGTACTCCATGTACCCTCCAGTTGGCTGCAGTAGCTACTTGGCCCACTCTGCGCCTGAAATGCCTCGGAAACAAAACTTAAACCGGAGCTTGGCGACCCTGAAAGGTGTCCAAGACTCGGATTTTTCCCAGATTCAACAACCTCCCAAGCACACAAACTCCAGTCTGACAAGCCGACAGAACCGCCCCAATCCCTCAGATAGATCATCCTAATGCCAGCGCCGCAATGAAGCAGAAACAGACCCTCTCGTCGCCGTCCTCCGGACTCCATCCACTAAGCCCAAATTGTTTCGGATGGTCAGCCTGCTTCAGCCCAGCGCCCGGCCCCACTTCAGTATTAGCGACCACTTTTACGCCCGCGCTATTATTGGCACCATTTCCAGCCAACTTCGGCGCCACCGTCCCTGATCCAGCTTTTGCGGCCCTTTTCTCGCGTGATCAGGGGTCGGATCATCGTATTCAGGGAATCTTGCAGCCAGTGAGCCACAGCCAGTGCAAAGAACCAGTCTTCGACTTGAAAGTTGACGGGGAACTTAACGCACTTAAAAAGTTGGCACCGCCTTTATTCCCATGCCAATGACTTCCTCCTACGCCAGTTCACCCCGCTCCCAGCACAGTTGACCACGAATAAGCTTGGACCCTGAACCTTCCTCCTCAAGGCCAAGGACTTGGAGGCTCCGACTGGCTGTGCCGCACAGCCGCAGGATCCTCGCTGCAGTATGGCGTCAAAGTTACAGACAGCATCACTGATCAGAGTGATTATGGCGTTATTTGTTGTGTCCAAATGAGAAGACAGGTCGCCTCGCCCCCATTACCTGCAACATTAGTTACAAAGTGTGTGCGGAGACCCGCGGAACAGCAGAGCCCCTTTTTGCATTTTCTTGTTAAGACTCATTGGGTTTCATATGATCAGACCAATCAGCTCGGGTTTTACATCCCACGAGTGGAGACGTAGTGTTAAGTTGTACGCACGCGAGCACAAGGTCATTGTTCGCAAGGCTGAAACTCCAAATTGTGCATCTTGATGGTTCATGGAGCTGCTTCGAGCCACCAAAGTTAACACAGACCGACTACTAGACCTATGCACTCGCTTGAAGGTCCAAGACAGGCGGCTTGTCATGACGACGCCGACGAGTACCGCAAAAGGCCAAAAATATTTAACGCATACATTGTCTCCCATATGACCATCTTGTAAACCTTTGGTACTTGGCCATAAAGTTTAGGTAAGTACCGTTCTTACTCAGTAACTTAGTTAGTTATAGGTAACTTATTCACTCGTCATGCTTGATCGTGATTTGTGTTTACTGACCTGGGTCATGATCTTCACCCTCCGAATCTGCATTCTGTTCATTTGTCGGCAGAGACACTGGAGGATATATCTCCCCGGGGCTGAGAAATCCGTGATATTAAAGGTATCCAACAGCACGGCTGGAGTTTGATCATTCCCCCCATTCTGTTCGGTAGAAGATGGCGTTTTATGTAGCTCCCCGAAAGGAAATGTCCACTGGGTAGTGCCCGTTGATGTGACATGAAATCGAGGTAAAGGTAAGCCGGGAGTTGCGAATACCTAGCTAGGTACCCGGTAGTCGGGTGGTGGTGTTTACGGTGATCGCGCAAGGGAAATATAAATTTGAGTAAGTGGATACAGCCGATCCAGAACTTACGTAGGTACATGTAGAACAGAAGGAAGATTTCCAAATTGCTCGTGTACAGAATCTACATCATCATCTTTGCAAAGAGGCCTCTGTGTTATGCCCTTGATAATCGAGTTTCAATCTAAATTCAACTTCGTAGACATCGGTCTCAATGAGTGATAAACTTCACTCGGCACCTCTCGCCAGTCATGTGCGAGTTTGCCAATATATTCCGGCCTAGAGATATATGCTCAAAGGCTGAGAGGCATTTAACTCGATCGGGTCTAGAAATAACCGTAAAGAAAGCGAAAGGGATTTGAGACCGATTTAATAGCTCAAATTGTGACAGTCCAAATCACTATTGGAAGCCCGGTGCTGAGTAGTGTGGGTGGTTGGCAGAATTAGGAAAGCAGAACCGTATCATGATTAGCTCTGTTGCCCGAAAGATCACGCAGGTCTCACTTATGCAGAGCAAAGGGCGACAACTCGCTAACTGATGCCCTACTAGCGCAATCGGTAGCGCGCGTGACTTCTAATCTCGAGGCTCCGGGTTCGAGTCCCGGGTGGGGTTTTTTTGCAACTTTTTCGTTTGCCGAGTCATTAGCAACTTTCTCTAGAAAAATAGATGGATCGTCGTAAGAACTATTTTCGGGAGTAGGTAGAGCTTTGCAATTGAAGTTATCTCTTTTAGTTGGCCATGATACACACCTGGTGCGAGGAGTAGTAGTAGTAGTAGTATAGTATGTCTGGTAATTGTTACCATTCACATGTTTGCTAGTTGGTGCCTGGTTCCTAAGGCATCAATCTTTTATCCAGCTAGCTCCCCTGCCATCTCTCCTTCTTCTTTTCTCATGCTTAGTTGCTTCGTTGAATGCTACCACTTGTTGATTTGGTATCCTTGTGCCTGAGCGTAGCAGACTGAGGGTAGCGTGACCAGTCCGGTAGATAGTGTAGGACCCGGGTGAAAAGGTCGAAATAGAAGAGAAAGAAATTGAAAATAGAGGTGAGAGAAAGCCAAGAAAAGAGCCAGAAAAGCAGGAAAGACCGAAAAAGCACGGCGACTTTGGGGGAAAGCGCCCCCTCGAGGCAGGCCTCATCACAGCGCGTACAAAATACAAGTCTCCTTACTTTGAAAATTTCCCTTGCGCTATCACGTCTGCCTCCACGTTCTTTTGACCCTGGACTCAAGATTAAAAGTCCTCCTCTTTGTGGTTGCTCCCACAAAGGTGGGAAAGAGTATACATTTCCTTTCGACACATCATGACAATCGCACATACAAGGTCGTCGATAATGAAAGGACCGGCAGCTGACCTTAATCTAGACTTTCTCATCAGGGAAACTCGCGACGCGCCGAGAGACTTAGATGGTATATTAGACTGAGCTTGGATCCTAACCGGCTGATTGACTGGCCAGCAGGATGAGATCCCGGATTTGAAGTACTAGCGAACGGCTTCAATGCTCATGCCCGTTTTATCCAGTGAATAGCGAATACACGGGTGCCCTGTTAACAACCCATGGTGACAGTGCATTCTTCTTCGCCACCTATAAGCAATCTTCAAAATTCACATACACGAGATTCAAATCCACAAGTCTGAATGTTACAAGTTTCAATTGTTTCCAGCTTACAAAATAATCACACAATATCTTCACAGACCTCATCCTCGCTCAACTGTTCCTATGATAACACCACCTCGCCATCTGTGCAACCTCTCCGTGAGCAGCAAGCAAAGCCAACTCACTGCTTGAGGGTCAACAGACCAGGGCGGTAGGGCAGCAGGTTGTAGGTAGGGTTAACCTTGGGGTCACGGCCCTGGTACAACAACTGCAGGTTGCAGGGATCAATAGTCATAGTCTGATCCGGGTTGCTGCGAACCAGATCACCATGGCTGATATCGTTGGTCCAGGTAGCACCGCTGTTCGCCTTGCCGGCGAAAGGCTGGCTCTCAGAGCCGGCCTGCACAGTCCACGCACCGCCGAGCGAGTTGGCCGTGAAAGAGCGGAAGTAGCGGCCATTGTTGCCTTGTGCCTCGACGATCATGAGGTACTTGTTCTGCCCCTTGACGGTGTACACCTGCACGGCCTCGAAGATCTTCTGCGGGGTATCGCTCAGGACAACCTCGGAGACGGTGCCGAAGGAGCCTGGGAAGTTGCCGATGGGCATGCTGGCGCGGTAGATCTTGCCGTTGTCGCCGGCGAAGAAGAGGTACATGTTTTGCGAGTCGCCGATGACGGTCTGGTCGATGACGCCGACGCCGCTGCCGGAGATGGTGCCTTGGAACAGTGGTTGCTCTGAGGACCAGCCGTTCGGGTTGGAGGGGTCGCTCGAGGTACGGTAGGAGAAGGAGGTCGAGCCCCATTGGTAGGCGAGGATCCAGGTGTTCTTGGGCGCGAAGTAGAACAGCGTCGGCGCGACGGCGTTATGGGACATTTGGTTCTGGCTCGCAGAGGCCATGCCCGACCAGTCGGAGAAGAGGCCAAAGTTCATCGAGTGGTAGTTGCCCGAGGTGTCGGCCACCGAGGCGTATACGAGATGCTTGCCATTGTAGACCACGTTGGTGAAGTCTTTGATGGCCGCCCAGCCGGACTTGGGCTGTGCCAGTGGGCCAGTGGAGGTCCAGCTGTAGGTTGAAGGAAGATTGCAGCTTGCGGCAACGGTGCCAGCCGATGCCAGGAGCAAGGCAATTGATGACCACAGGTCAGTGTTGGCTAGTGGAGATCGCATATTGATGATTTGAGATTGAGTAGATAAGAGATGAGTTGAAAAAAAGAAACGAAGATGCAAGATGGAGGTTATATACACTCCTTCTCGTCCGGACATTAGCCTATCGATTCATCCAGACGAGGGAACAATGTCTTAGTTGCATCTCACCACGGAGTGCTCCAACGTTTCATCAATTCTTCAGTCGGCATTTCGGTCGTCAGCCCGTACCCGAAATCCTTCAGAAACCCCCACTAGACCCTGATTAACTGGCGAAATTGCGGGGAGAAGTCATCCTGCAAAACGGGGCGTTGCCGGGTCCATCGGGCTTTTGCCTTTCTGGACATCTTGGCCGATGCCGGGTCCATGGCGATCTTGAGATTAGAAGAGCTATCATGGCCCCTAATAAGAAGGGATGAGACTCGGGCTGCGAACTTGGGTTAGTCTGTCGGGTAAAATGACAAACACTATGGATAAAGATGCCTTGGCAAGTTGTGAGGAAGAATTGAAGTTGTTCTAACTTCTCCCTCTCGGGAGAGGGATGCGATTGACGTGCTGAGTCACTTTGAAACACGTCGCCGTGTCAACACAATCCACCCTACCAACATGATTAGTCTCCATCTTGCCTAAAGTCTTCTTGAACATCTTCCTCAAGGCTCTGTTTCGTGGAAGATCTACATGTCCACATTGATGATTGTGTACCACAGCAGCCTAAATATTATTTTCAAGGAAAGTTTGAATCTTTTGAACGGACTCGCTGCATGAGAATTTTGCGTTACATAATTCATGGCTTTGGGTTCAAGCCCGTGTCAGCCTGTCAGGCGATGTAGCTAGCTAAAAGAGGGAGGCCAATATTTCAAGAGGCCCACGCAGTGTTGTTTCAAAACTCCGAGTCCAGAGACTGCCACTGCGACGCAAAGGTCTTCCGAACCCACTCCATGTACCCCTTCCACTTGTGCAACTCACCTGAGGTCTCCGCGGCAGGGAACGCTTTGCTGAGCTCCTTTGTAATCTTCAGGATACCGAGCGATGCCTCCTGCGCCTTCTCCAGCTCCTGCTTCACCGCGTTCTCCTTGGGCTTGAAAGACAGCACGGTGGTGTAGCGCTCGGAAAGCGCGTCGAGTCGACGCCCAGTCTCCTCGGGCGCAATGATCACCAGCTTGGAGGTCATCAGGTTGCTGATTGCGCGAATATCTTGCTCGTCTTCAACACCAGCGATAACTCGATCGAAAATCTCGGAAATGTGGCTGCGGGCAAAGGTGGTGTCGAGGGAGGCGTAGAGGGTCTCGTAGGCGCTCTGATATACACGTTAGAATTAACTGGACATGGGAATGGGACGAAGAGTGAACATACCTTGCGTAGGTCAAGGCCGTCGTCGACCTTGTGCTTGAACGGACCCATTTGCACCTCACGGATCAACTCGGGCTTGATCTGAGTATCACCAAATACGGCAGGGAGCAGCTCACCCAGGTGCGGAAGGAGCAGATTCATCTTGTTGTGAATAGCGGAGTTGAGTGTAGTCAATGCAAGGCGATGGTTACCCAGATCGCGGTCGCTGAGCATGCTGGTGAGCAGAGGCACCATCAAGGGCCGCAGAACATCGTTGTAGGAATCGCTGGAGTCGGCGAGAGTGTAACGGAAGGCGGAGATGACCACCCCACGAACAACGGGGTCGGAGTTGTTCAGGCAATCTTGGAAGTGTGGGATGTAGTTGACGGGGTCAATCAAAGCCAGGCGACCAACGCACTCGGCACCAACCGCACGGTTATCTTCCTCCTCGGATACAACAAGAAGTGCCTGCCACAGTTTGAGTGCAGCCGGGGCAAGATCTGGTCGGACGACCTCCGGGTGTTGAAGCAGCTCCCGTACCGAGTGCAAGAGGAGGTAGCTCTGTGTGTTGGACTTATCAAGACCGCTGAGAATGATGGGGAGGTAGGTCTTGACACTTCCCGCCGCCGCGTTACCAAGCGCGGTGGCCGCAGCGAGCCGAACATGGTCCGAGCCGGAATTAAAGTGAGCAATGAAAATGTCTGGTGTCAACGCACACTCAGCCCCCATACGCAATCCAATCTCACCCAAAATCGCAAGAGCAAGGCACTTGCGACTGTCATCCTTGGCGGTTCTCAGTTCATTCGAAAAGTCGTTCATTGTAACGCCAAGATTTGGTCCACCATGCACCAGGAGGGTACCGATAGCCCGACCGACGACGGAGGAATCCCCAGTAATGCCCACATTCTGCAAGAGATTCTGCATCAACTGAGCGCCCGCACCTTCGTCTCCAATGACCTTCACCAAGAGAAGCAGAGCCTTGAGAACAGTGCCAACAAGTGGTTGTTTCACGATTGAGCAAATAGCGGCAATCAGGGTCTCATTGACAATCGACTTTGAGTTTCCGGGGACAAGCTTGGCGATAATGATCAAGGTCGGCGTGAGGAGGTGGAAATCGGGGGCAGACAACAGAGGAAGGAGAGCGTTCTCTAGAGTGATCATTGTAGCGGAGCTGAGCTGAGATCGGATGCAGGTATTCATGGCTACACTGCGAAGTGCCTCTAAGCATGATCCTCGCAATGCTCGGTCCGACTTCCTAAGATTGGATCCGAGCTCGAGGGTGATTTCGTTGACCCAGTCCGCACTAACGTCCTGGGGGCGGCTAGAAAGCACAACGACATCATCGATGGCGCGCACAGCGGCCAGACGCGTCGTCTCATTCTTGACACGGTCCACCAGAATGGAAAGTCCTTTGGATCTGTGATCGGTTGATAGGTACTCGGAACCCCGTTTGCCCGAGGTCAGGGCCAGAATCACACCGAATACATGGATGGCTCGCTGACGAACTTCCAAGTCGGCGCTAGTGTCGGTGATGCGGGCAAGTACAACTTCATACAGCTTTTCCAGCTGTTTGGCGATCTCGGGAGTAATTGCAGTTGCCCGGGGTGGGGTCAGCGCCTTCACAATCTGCTCCACGGCTCCCAGTGCCTCGCTGCTGACCTTGTAATTGCGTTCGTTGACAGCTCCAACCACACCAGGGACCAGAGCAATGAGGAAAGGGAGGAGAGCGTCAGACAGATGAGTCTCGGCGATGGCGGAAATCAGGCCCAGGGTCTCAATCTGAAGAGAGCCAGCGCTGACGGCGGCGCCCGAATGAGCCGCCGAGCTACCGGCAAGGGACGAAGTCTTCAGGGCGTCGGCGATGAGGTATTCGATTTGCTGGAGATGATCGGCCAGTCCACCGTAGCGAACCAAGGAAAGGCTCTTCAGGAGTACGACGGCAGCCTGTCGCAAGGGCATGGATGCTTGCTTCCATGCCTTGACCAAGCTCTGAACGATCAAAGGCACGGAACGCGCAAGATCGGCCTGAGGGCCTGACTTGGGAGAGGAGGGAACGACAGGTGAATCGATTGCGGAGGAGGTGCCGGCACTGGGCTCGAAATCGACCATGCTGGCATCGCTGTCTTGACGTCTGCGCTTGCGGGAATTTTTCGAACCGCCAATAGTCTGCAGGAAGCCATTGGAGGTGACAATGACGGAGCCCTCACTCGTTTTGTGTACCAAAGCTGTCAAGGTCGAAATCACTTCCATCTTCACACTCTCCTCCCGCTCACGACTGATCCGGGAGATCAAGGCGGGTGCGATCTGCTGGTAAAGGGTGGCATCGTCGAGAGCACGGCTGCGGCCATAGGTTGAAATGAGCGTGTAGAGTAGCTTAGCAGCACAACGTCGGACCTTCCAGCTCATGTCATCGATATCACTGTATCCATCTTCCTCTTCAAAGTCCCCGAACTCGTCGTCGTCTAGGTCGGCCGTGGCATCGTCCTCGCTACCATCATCTTGGGTTCCGCCCATTTCTTCATCATCTTCCATTTCGGCGACATTGGGATCGTATTTCAGGAATCGGAGAGCGGCTCGGCTGGCGTTGGTGATGTACGGCTGCATCTGCTGGTTGCACGAGCTAATCAGGGCCTCCAGCGTGACGAGCGCCGTCTCACGAAGCTCGTCCGCCTGGGGATCGTGGTCTTCCGCCTCGGAATAAACCGACATGGTGGAAGCTTCCAAAGTATGGAGGAGTAATCGGAAAGGTTGAACCTTGCTGATCGATCGGGGTTGGGTGGGGTGTGTTTGGTCAATCCAGCAAGTGGCAGGTTCAGGTTGGAGAAATCGAAGGGAAGCTTGAGCTGCCCCGCTGAGGTGCCCCAGTTATCGGCCACTTATCGGAAAAACCAGTTGGGCCGGCCCGAGCGTCGCGGAGCCGCGCCTGTTTTTTAATGTAGAAAGTCGAAGAGGTCAAGAGAAGGTTGCGTACTCTTTTTGGAGGCAAGTAGAGCTTGGAGGCCACCTTGCTTTCGGGCCTTGGCTCTCTTCTTGCTGCTGGCGTTATCGACTGTTTTGGATAGAGTGGATTCGGCGGCGTTGGAAGGAGAAGCTTGGGGAGTTGAAGCCTCTGCTGGAGTAGATTTCGCAGTAGAAGGAATTGGTGATGCGGCAGCTGTAGACACACGAGATAAAGTCTTGGGCACTGGCTTTGGACCGGTCCGTTTGCGCGGATTGACAAAGCGTTGCTTGCAGCGTAGGCACTTAACGACTGTGGCGCCACCTCCAGAGGCGGTGTCCAGCTTAGATTTGGCGCGATAATTGGCTTTTAGCTTAACCTGAGTAACTCGGGACCAATTTGACTGTCTAATACTACCACATCCCCCACAATGATGTTTCTGTTGGCGGGTGTTGAGCGGTCTTAACTCGTGATGCAAGATCTGTGTATGCACCGAGAGCAGATGTGCAGCTGTCGATGGACTCTGAGATGCGAGGAGGTTGGCTGCCTCATTGAGGAAGCACAGTTGGGCAGCCTCAAGAGGTGCCATTGTTTCCTGTTGAGGAGGATTGTAGGCAACGATGTGTGTGTTCAAAGGGTATGTGAAGAAAGGAAAGCGACTTAATAGAGAGGTGCCAAATTTTGAAGGCGGAACGTATGGAAGAACTGATTATTGCCACAACCTGCCCGTCATACTGCCAGCCCCCCCAAAAAGCACCGCACCCTCCATACGTTGCCTGCACAGGCTTCCATCACCACTTCCCAGAACGGAAATATCTTGATTGCTTCACCAGCGCTTCCTCAGGCAGCGCTGGCCTCGCTTCGGTCGCTTCCCTCACTGGTGCCGTTTCCCACCAACCCCCTTGAATACTTAAACTTCCTCTGCACCTCCCTTGTCCTCCTCCTTCTTTTCTTCCCCACCTTCCTTCCATCCACAACTTTATCTGTCCACACCCACCATCTATCGTTCCTGTGCCCGGCAGGCACAAAATTTGCCTCCCTCGATTAACATAAAGTGACGGATCTCCCGTTCAATACTACGTCACAAGACCACGATGCTCTCTGAGGTTGAGGGTATCCGGGTCGCCGTCGTGGGCTGTGTAAGTTTTTTTTCCCCTCTCTCGCGTTATTCTTCCCCTCAGATGAAGGATGAGACTGATACTGACTGTTGATGATAGGCCCATGGCCGCTTCGAAGAAATCTACGACATTCTGAAGGCCCAAGCTGAGGCCAAGGGCTGGGAGACGATTGACCTGGTCATCATTGGAGGAGATTTTCAAGTGAGTCTTATTCTAGTCCTCTTCATTCTAATGCAGGGTAGAATCGATCTGATGCGTATTAGGCTCTCCGAAATGCCAACGATGCCGCGTGCATCTCTGTCCCCGCAAAGTTCAAGGCAATGGGGGACTTCTGCATGTTTTACGAGGGCACCAGTGTTGCCCCGTACCTGACCATCTTCTGTGGGGGCAATCACGAAGCCAGTAACTACATGTGGGAGCTGTATTACGGTGGATGGGTAGCTCCCAAGATTTACTATCTTGGTGCTGCCAACGTGGTTCGCTTTGGTCCCCTGCGTATCTCTGCAATGTCCGGCATCTGGAAGGGGTATGACTTCAGAAAACCTCACTTCGAACGTCTGCCCTACAACTCCGACGACCTCCACACCATTCACCACGTCCGTGAACTGGACGTCCGAAAGCTGCTGCAGATTCGCACCCAGGTGGATATTGGTCTCTCGCATGACTGGCCCCGCGGAATTGAACATTTTGGTGACAAGGACACTCTCTTCCGGAAGAAGCGGGGGTTCCGTGAGGATTCTGAGCATGGTAGCCTGGGAAATGTAGCGGCTCGTGATGTCCTCGATCGCCTGCGCCCCCGCTACTGGTTTTCGGCCCATTTGCACGTCAAATTCGCCGCTGCGATGCCGCACGATGGCGCAGACCTCGTCAAATCTGATGTGCCCGCCGACCAGCCGGCTGTTTGGGGTGTCCAAGCCTGGCCCCGTCATAACTGGGATGAACAGCAGAGACCAATTGCTGCCATATCCAAGGAGGCTTCTCCAACCCTCACCAGCGAGCATGCCACTCGCGCCAGTGACACCACCGAGAACAACCCGCCGATATCCACGCCATGCGCAATGGTAAGCAACAAGATTCGCCACGCCTCTGGAGATGCCGATAACCGCCTGAAGGCCTGGAACAACTTCGCTGCAGGCGGCGCCCTAGAGTTTGAGCGCCAGATAGGCCTCGAAAACATGAAGATGTTCGAGGCAAATAAGCAGCGTCTCGCGGAATTCATGGCAAGACGCAATGCCGACAAGGAGGAGCCTTCTAAGGGGGATACAGACAAAACAAGCTCTGCTCAAAATGCAGACGAAATTCCGTTGGATTCTAGCAGAGAATCCTCTGTTTCAAGCAATCCATCCCCAAAGAAGACCGCTAAGCTCGACATCGCCACCTCGGACGGCTCTCACGAAACAGACATCCCCGCTGACAAGCCCCTTGTTGATCGCGCTGCCACTGAGGACCTGCGAAGCAAACTGCCCGCTAGTTTTGCCCAGCCTGTCGCTCCCGTTCCGTCAATCAAAAAGAAGCCTGTCCCTGCTGCTATTACGAATAAGCTTACTCGTTTTCTGGCGCTTGACAAGCCCCACAATCGTGATGCCTTTACCCATCTGGTGAAGATCAACCCCATCAACCAGTGGGGCGTCGAGGAGGCCACTTTCTCCGCTCCTCTCCGCCTCCAATATGACAAGGAATGGCTGGCGATCACTCGTGTTTTCGCGAATGATCTGGTTCTAGGAGATCCCACTTCTCAGGTCCCTGCCAACAAGGGCGAAGAATACTATCTGACCCAGATCCTCAAGGAAGAGGCGTGGGTCGAGGAGAATTTGGTCAAGCGCGGGCTTATGGACATTCCGGAGAATTTCAAGCAGAGTGCTCCAACCTACGACCCGGCCGTTTCCCTCACCACCGCTCTGCAGCCAATGGAATACACCAACTCCCAGACCAGCGATTTCTGTTCCCTGCTGGACATCCCGAACAAGTTTGAGCTTTCTGATGCGGAACGCCAGGCTCGCATGGATGCCGGACCTCGCCCAGGTCGTGGCGGTAATGGTGGCCATGGCCATGATCGTCGCGGACGAGGTGGTTTTGGACGTGGTGCTCATCGTGGCCGTGCCGGCGGTCGCGGTGGCAGCGGACGCGGTGGCCGTGCTGGTCATCGCGGCGGCGCCAATCTTCATGCAGCCCAGAGATTTTGGGACTGAAATTGCTGTCAACGAGAGTCACTGATGATCCTACCATCAGCCGGACCTACACAACGGAGTTTTGGCGTCACGAATTTGACCTTGTTCTCTTCCATTTAGTTCGGATCTTCGACATGGCGTTCTGTTTCCGGTTCTAATTCCCCTCTTGTCAATGTGTTGACCACTTTGATCTCGGAATGAACCCTTTCAGTCTTGTCTGCGATAGTTTTCTCGTCCCTTGGGGTCTGTGAAGACTGCTTCTCACTCGACGGGGGTTGTCTCATTGTGGATCATTTCTTCTATCTTAGCAATTTTGACTGGCCTTAGATGCCAGTAATGAATGATAAAAATCATTGAAGACAATAAATTGCAAGTCCTGTTTTTTTTAACTGTAGACCTGTAAAAGTGGCACGTGGCCGTCTTGCTTACTGAAATAGAAGATAGAGCTTGAAATATCAGACTAATCCTTGCACTAGACTACTCAATCTCTTCAATACGCGGCCTCCCAGACCCTCTTCCAGCCAACGGATCAACACTCAATCCAGCAATGCGATCCCCAAGCTCCAAGCTCGGCTCGCCCTGAGCACCAATCCCCCACATCAACGACTTCTCCATCCAAGCCTCCAGACTCTCAATCAACACCCGCAGATGTCCCCGAACAATCCCATCCGTTTCCACGCTTTCGACAAACCCCAGCGTACGCAGCATACTCGGGATACTGCCCACCGTTGATGGACCGCGTGCATGACTATCCCGTGGACCGGGAAGCATCTCGTCCGTGAGAGAGAACCCGAAACCGATATCCTTCCCGTTTCGAGCTTCCCGCGCTGAATCGAGAGCTTTTAGAATATCCAAGATGAGAACTACACTGGCCCGTCGTAGGATCGCGCTCTCGGGGGCTGGTTCGAGCGTCAGCGTGGCGAGGGCCAGATCTACCGCCGAGGAGATGATTGCAGGTCCGAGACCGAGGATGTTGGTTTGCACAGCGGATGCCAGGATAGAAAGCGCTGAGGCGCGGATGCGGAGGTCTTCGGGTTGTTCGTCCGCGGACGCGCCGGCGCCCCAGGCGGCCACGATGGCTGCGGCGTGGGCGTTTTGCTCGGCGGTTTCGGTGTCAGAGTCCGAGTCTATCAGGTCGGCGAGGTTCGGCAAGCCTGATTGTTTCTGTTTTCGCTCCTCGCGCTCTTTTTGCCTCCGCTCTTTTTCTTCTTGTTGTTGGCGGGCTTTTTGGGTTTGTGGTTTGTGGCCGCGACGTCCGGCGACGGCGATGACGCCTTCGCAGAGGACTTTGGCTGTTTCGCCCGTCAAGGCTTCGCCGAGGTCTTGTGCCGTTCGGAGGAGTGATTCGCCGATTTTCAGGCGCTGATCTAGAGTTCGTTGTTCGCTTCTGTCCGTGTAGTTGTCCACGAGGGTTTTGATGACAGTGCGAGGGTGGCGTGAGGCAAGGGTTCCGAGGAGTTTGACGGCGTTGAGATAGATGAATTCGTCGTTCGCAGCGGTCTCGGAGATGTCGGTGATGATGGAGAGTAGGAGCGAGAGGGTAGAGGGGATATCCAGTACGGGGGAGGATTTCAAAATGAGTTTTGATAAGAGTGAAAAGCCCTCTGCTTGAACTGGGGGAAGATCCGAGTTGAGGTTTGCGAGGGCTTGACGATGGGTTTCCAGGTCTGTGATATGCGGAGGGGCTGGCTTTGTGGCATCGTGCTCTGGGGATGTAAGTTGGATCTCCAAGAGCATTGATGATGTGGTTGCTGGTTTGGACAGTGCGCTTGGGAGGAGAGGGATGAGCTGATCTAGGTGCTCCTTGATCGATTTAAGGAGTGCTTGAGTCTCTTGTGACATGGCGAACTCGGGTGATGCAAGGACCGTTGACAGCAAGCTAAAAGCAGTCGACAATGACTCGGAGGCGTCTTGTTCGGATGCTTCGTCTTGAATTTGGGTCTCCTCAGGTGCAATTCTGGAAAGTGACGATAGAGAGACTTTGCCTGCTTTCTGAGATCGTTCCTCTCTGGTAGCTAATGCATGTAATTCTCCATCAATGACTTGCTTGATGAGTTCCAGGACTCGCAGCGGACGCCGTGACAAAGTGTCCTTGAAATTGTCGAGAAGCTTCTCAGCTACTTTTGCGCAAACGAGCTTTTTCATTATGTTTTCGGACTCCCCAATTCTTTCAGCTTTGACTGATACACCGGCACTCTCCGCATCATGAGATTGAACCAGCCAGGTCTGGCTGACGTGCAAAAAGATGTCACCGGTAGTCTCCTCGGTGCTTGGATCCGAACCTAAGAGACCAACGAATAGATCCACGCGACTTTGTAGAGAATCCATAAGTTGAATGACATTATATTGATTGCTCTCGGAGCTTGTCCGCTTTTTCATTGCAACTCGCCCTCGCGAATCTTTGGCATACGTCCAAGTCGATCCGCCATCCCAGAGCAAATTGTCAACCAATTTCTTCAGCGGTCCAATGCCGACAGATATGCTAAAGTATGTCTGCAGAAGAGCCATCACTTCTTCATGTGTGGCAGTTGATTGCTCTTGTTGAGAATAACAAGCTAAGCCCCAAAGCGGAAGCAGAATGGGATACACGATCCTCTTGACAAGTCCGGGATTGGGGTGCTGCAGCGCCAGGCTGTTCATTCTCATAAGAGCAAGGTCGACGAGCTCACTTGTCACGAGGATATTCGACGACGACTGTGTTCCAGGCCTGGAAGAACCCAATAATCCACCTTCGGCAGGATTTGACAGCCAACGCATCGAGGAATTATCGATTTCAGCAGTCAGGGCAGCAAAGAGCGGTTCAACGAATATGGAGTGACCGATAGTCCCAGGGGCACCGTAGGCACGCTTTCCGAGGATGCCATTCCCAATAACATAGGAAGCAGTCTTCTTCAAGTCAGGATCATCTCCGTCAAGGAGCTCAAGAAGTTGGGGAGCGATAGTAGTAAAGTATACTGCTGGCTCTACATCTTGAGGGACTGATGAAAGAAGTCTTGAGATCTGCATCATCCCCTGCACAGTGAAATGAGGGCCGTTCGATGGCTCGGTTTGTGCTTCCTGCCCAAGGGTCGGGGCAACCTGCGAAGCAATAAACATGATAGTGTGTAGAACACCACCCGGTCGAAGAGGTACATGGGCCATTTGTTTCGATATTGTAGATTTGAACCAGGCTGCGGTCTCTGCCTGAAGGAAGGCTGAGAGTGTGGACAGGAGGACTGAGGACGGAGTGCTATGATTCATTAGCTCAGTCAAGCGCCGTTCAGTGCTAAGACATACTCATCAATGATCTTGCTAAATGCTTTTTGGTACTTCAATTTGTCCTCCGAGGCAACAATCTTAGGGTTGAAAGCGAGATCGGCCGCGCCACTGATGATATCACTCAAGATGCGGCCTCGGATGATGGGCTGAATGCTATCTCTGTCATGCAACGTAATGCTAAGAAGGACATTCATGATCTTGCTGAGAAGAGCCTCATCGTGGGGTGTGCTGCTCGCAGGTACTGAAGTCTGCTTTGCAATCACTCCGGCAGGCAACACCGAGATCACTCTCTGCTGTAGCGGAATGCCAACACCGGACGAAAGCGATGGATAAATTCCTTCCAGGGAGATCAAGTCCAGCAAAGCATGGATAATTTGACGACGCTTCGCATCCTCGAGTGCTGGATTCTCAATCTTGACTTGGGGTTGCTCGGACAGCTCTTTGTAGTTCACTGGCGTGACAAACGCGTTGTGGATTGCACTCAGTATATCCAACGCCTTTCCGACGACGGCCGTTCGAGCAATCTCGTCACTGGTTGGCGATAAATCCATGGTTCGGCTCAGAATTTCCACAAGCGACTGCCCTTGTGATCTTTGAATCTCATCTTCAACGCAGTTAGCTTCGGATCGATATTATCGGAAAGTGTGGGATCTGCATGCCTCTATTGAGAACAGGGTCCAAGAACACACTGGCGGCGTTGAACACATCTTGGGTCTGTTTTGATTCACTCATGATGTGAGAACCAGGTTACTTTAGACTCATAATCGAAAATCTTCATGTTTGCAAGAAGGAGCTATCTTTTTGCTGTCAGAGGCAATGATGGCCTGGTCTTGGCGGCGGCAGGCATGGATGTGATTATGTAAGCGATGCTTTCGGGTCGGCGGCTCCTAAAATGGAAACAGTGGGTCACGTGCACACGCGTCACCCAGCGCCGCTGCCATACATACCACGTCCTGCTCCAGTGTGTTTATCCTTCTTCTCTCAACAGTTTGCTTCATTCAACTCCCTTCAACGCAGTCGCAGATACATTCGTGATGGCTATACCTGATCAATCTTTCATCCGAGTCGATTTTCTTTTTCCACGATGGCTTTCATCCGCCCGAAGCTTTGTTTACACGCGTCCCAAGTTCTTATGTCGCGCCTCTCATGGGTGTTGAGCCACCAAGTCTCTCGCCTTCCGAGGCACTTTTGCACAGCGATTTCCCTCCTGGTTCAGCTTCTGAAGCTGTTTAAGCCTAACCCTAAGCCTACCCTTGTCGGATGTCACTACGACAGCAGTTTCATGGGAAATACATGACGAGCACCACGACTAGTTTGTTCGGTCTATGATGGGCTGAGCAGGCGAAAAGTTGTTCGAATTTGTCCAGAGCTTTCATCGGCACCAAAGACGGTCTACTATGCATGTGTCTCAACAGGCGCTGCGTCGGTTCTCCTATGCTGGATCCTTCATGTTGGTCACAATCGGATGGTTGCTCTATGCTTTCAACGACAATATTTCTCAGCAGGAACAAAGTGGGTGGAGCACGTCGGACGCCTCAATATGGAGGTCGCCCTTGGGGGCATCAACGACAGTGTGGCGGATTGAAATTGAAAACGACATTCCAGTTTCGAAATCCTGGGGCATCGTCTGGTTAGGTTCGGAGTTTCGGCGCCTAGAACACAACAGATTCCATCACACACGGCTATGTTGTTGGCATGCAGAAGGATCCACCCGTCAGAACCAGCTTTATCTCCCTGATGCTGCCCAGGCGGCTTTCACAGTTAAAGCTGCCGCGAGGTTCTTCTGTATTGTCTGGCTTCATAGTTCCTTGATAACCATCAAGATCTCTGGACTGTTGTCCCGTTCCGGCCGGCAATGTTTCTCCCCTGGCTAGTCTGGTGTTTTTCGATCTGGTTCGCCCGACTTCCTTTTTGACTCTGTTTACATTAATCTGTCTGCCATCCCGCGCGTACTCCGACAATGGAGATACCTGGGTATCTGGCAACCACTTTTCGCCTCTGAGTCTTGCCGTACAGCTTTCAGCGAGCTAGACGCCTTGGATTACGGCACCCGCCAATTGATCCGACTTCCTTGGAAGGTCCTGACCGTCCTTGTCAACCATCTCTTTGCAATGCAGTTTGTAAATCGATCGATGGGCGCCGACTACCGCAACTTTGACGTCCTCATTGTTGTTCCTTTCTTCGGGAAGATGGAAGCGGTTTTTCTGGATGTTCTTTGTCCGCTTCATTTAATGCCCTCCTGTCATGTCTTCGGGCTGACTAGGGGAGGAAACAAAAACTTGTCCCAGAGGGTACTGTGCTACACACGAGAAGCTGGCTCCATATTCATGACGAGACACTCTGAGATGCTGGGGAGCTGAAGCAGATCCGAGGAGATGAAAGTCTCGAGGTTGACTCGAAGGGTTGCATCTCCATAACCCAATCTCGACTTGTTCTAACAATGTGCCGGGATGCTGCATATTGCAGACTTGTTCACTGGGTTTTGTCATGACTCTACCCGTTCCTCAACACCTGTCTCATCACTCTCACGAGTTGCTTGATCCTCAATCAAACCCAGATCTTCTGGTTGGAATCTGCGGTGTTCATATCTCCCGATTGCTTTTTGTTCTGATACTATCTCCGTCAACTGGGCTTGTGGGACTCTGTCGGGTTGAGCATGTGGCGCTTTTCAGGCCGCTGATGTGGGACCTCTCTCGAGTGAGGATCAAAGCTCCGGCTTGTCCACGTCGCGTCCCGATGCCATGTGCTTCCGGCAGAACCTTGCAAGTCGAGTTAGATTGGAGTAGATTCTGAAGCAACGAGAGAGGATTACCTCACCTTCTAGCTGTCAAGGAACTTCTGTGTGGCTTGAAGATTGGCCTTCTCTGGGTTCGCTGGACGGGAGCAGAATGTATAGAAATGGCAACGACCCGTGGACGGCCGCTTTCTCTGCTTTAGTGGAGGAAGTGGCCCTGTTTTTTTTTTTATAAGTGCCCCCTCCTTACATTTTCTTGTTGGATACGGCTAACTATTACTGTAATGCAGATAGAAATGATGGCTTCAGCAGCACAATTTGACTGCGCTCGTCCTCACAACCAATGGTTTTCCTCGTTTTCATGCATTCGTGGTTTGTCGATGTATTTGCCGACCGACCGACTGGCTGGCTGACTGGCTGACTGATAACTTGATTGATTGGCTGGATGTTGGTTACTATTTGACTCCAGATAACGCAGCTCTTCTAGATGTTGAACTGCGATACCTCCCTACAGCGCGCCATCCAAGCAGTAGTTATCCAGGACTATACTCGAGAACAATGCTCCAACCGATCAACCCACCCACTAATCGATCATTTGACCCGCGTCTCACCCCGGTGCCCAGATATTACCACATTTAATAATAGCTTGCTTTAATGAATTCCAAGTCCAATGGGGATAGAAGAGTTTCACTTGATGCAGTAGATCCTTGTACAGCATGGAAGTTGTCGAGTTACTCCCGTTGACGGTTAACTAGTAACTATGCAAGTGCATTATTAGTCAGCTGCATAAACCCCTCCATGGCAGAAGCCCCGCCACGCAGAACGAAAAGGAATCTTCCGGCGGGCACTGGAGATTTTTTTGACGATAAGAAAAGCAGTTGCTCTCCACCAGCTTTCGACATCTCGTCCCACTTGCTGTCGCTTCTCGTTTCGCAAATTCATTTTGCAATCCTTTGAGTGACTATCCAGTCCTCCAATACTTTACAACATGTCGACCGACGCTGACCCCAACGCGCACGAGTCGCAATTCCAGAACATTGGAGATCTCGTCGAGCGCAATGACGAGACGGGAGTGATGAGCGTGGAGTCTCTTTGCATGAACTGCCACCAAAATGTATGCGACTACACTCGCTATGATAAGCTTCATACTGACTTATAATGCCATAGGGAACTACCCGAATCCTCCTCTTGCGTGTTCCTTTCTTCAAGGATATCGTCGTTGATTCCTTCTACTGCGAGCACTGCGGTTTTGCGAACAACACCGTCAAGCCTGCCGGTCCTATCTCGCCTCTTGGTTTGAAATATACTTTGGAAGTGAACGACCCGAACGACCTCCAGCGCCAAGTCATTCGGTCCGATGCTGCTACCTTCAAGCTTGACACTCTGGGAATCGAGATGCCCAAGGCCGGAGAAATTAGCAATGTGGAGGGAATGATTCAGCGCATGCACGAGTCCCTCTCCAGCGAGCAGCCTCTGCGCAAGGAGCAGGCCCCTGAGCTCCACGATGCTCTCGAGCCGCTCATTCAGAAGCTGCAGGATATCTTGGACCGCAAATTCTTCCCCTTCACCATCTCCCTCGACGACCCCACCGGAAACTCTTGGATCGCACCCAACCCTAGTGACAAGACCAACTACCGCCGCGTCGAGTACCCGCGTACCCACGAGCAGAACGAGGAGCTTGGTATCACCGCTGAGCCCACTGAGCAGGCCGCTACCAATGCACTTGATATGGGTAACCCCGAGGATTCTGAGATTGTCGATGGCCAGGTTTACACCCTGCCTGCAGAGTGCCCTAGCTGCTCCCGGCCTGTTGCGCTCCACATTAAGAAGGTCTCGATCCCCTACTTCAAGGATGTTTTGATCATGGCCAGTTCCTGCGCTCCGGAAGACGGCGGCTGCTCCTACAAGCAGAATGAGGTCAAGGTCGGCGGAGAGATTCCCGAGAAGGGTCGCCGTATCACTTTGAGGGTCGAGAACATGACGGATCTCAACCGTGACGTGCTGAAATCGGGCACCTGCGCCCTGCACAGTGACGAGCTTGAGCTTTACCTCGGCGCATCTTCAATTTCCAGCCGATTCACTACCGTCGAGGGTCTTCTTACCGATATGCGCAAGCAATTGCACGGCAACCTCTACGATCTTGGCTCGGGCGGTGGTGACAGCATGGACACCTCTGACAAGGAGAAGTGGGATCGCTTCTTTGAGCGTCTCGACCGGGCCATCAATGGTGAACTGAAGTTCACGATCACCTTGGAGGATCCCCTGGCCAACAGCTACGTTCAGGACCTGTGCTCTCCCGCCAAGGATCCCCAGCTCGACATCGAGGAATATGAGCGTACCGAAGAGGAGAACGAGGAGCTCGGTTTGAACGACATGAAGACCGAGGGCTACGAGGAGGATGCGAAGGCTGAGGCCGACCAGAAGGAGTAAATACGTGCGACCGATCACACATGTTCTGTTCCTATCATTGTGGTAACGACTTGGGATATCCTATTTTTACGATGCATGGCGTCTACTGGTTGGTTAGTTTCTTTTTGTCGATAGATATCCATTGATGTGTTGATACAAAAAGCTGTATAATTCTTCATCATTGGTTTTTGTTTGCAGTAACTCTTTGTACTGAGAAGGAGGAAAATAATTTTTCCAGGTAAAGGCCCAAGTCATTCACGCCCATGGGTAGTGTCCACCAGCTTCAAGAAGCTCGATGGAGGGCATTCCAAGTTCGTCGGAGTTAAAACCCGATCTCGACGGTGGCGAACGGCTTGCTCGCCGTAGCATACACCATAGATCTTGGTTGTAGGAAACCATGGCGATTGTCATTGGGGGGCCTTCAAGGTCCGTCTGATTCACGAGAATCAGATATCAATAATGGACCTTGCAGTCATTTCGTCAAGTCCTCAATAGAGACGTCAAATCAAAATTGTCGGGACCTTCAGTTTCACGTCGCAAACGGGTTCGCATGAATCGTGACACGCTTAATCTGAAGCGCCTCAAAGTCATCGCCTTCCTTAGGTTGAGAGACCTTGCCCTTCTTATCGACCTTTGCGTTCGCCTTTTCCAATTTGGAAAGTACATCTCCACCCTCATCTTGCGCACTCAAATTCAACACCTTTCCAAATACAGTACTCGCTCCATCAAGATGCGGCGCCGGCGCAAATGTGATAAAGAATTGGCTGCCGTTGATAGTCGCACCGGTTGCATTCTGCGAGCCCGGCGCAGTCTTATCCTTGACCGGGCGGGAAGCCATGGACAAAATACCGCGCGCATTATGTCGCAGCGCGGGCAGGTGTATTTCTTGATTCAGCGCCGAGGGGTGGTATATGGAGGTGCCGCCTTTCGGGATCTCGTGTGAGAGCATTGGCTTGGTGGTGGCTGACTGTTGCGCGGCTGGGCCGAGGGAGATATCGCCGCCTTGGATCATGAAGCCCGGGATGAGGCGGTGGAAGGGGGTTTCGTTGTATGCACCACATGCGCAAAGGGCGAGGAAGTTCTCGGCGGTCTTGGGGACTGCTTCGCAGAATAGCTCGACCTTCAGGTCGCCTTGAGTGGTGTGGAGCTGTGACAAGGGTATTAGCACGCTGTGGGAGATTGAAATTCCTGGCACAAGCCCTCCCTTTGTCTCTTTGCACTTACAGTGACAGACATCTCGCTACAGTGTATCTTTGTCGTCGCAGATCAGCAAGTGGTTAGGCTTTAAAGAAAGCAAAGTTGCCCGATGCGCGGGCTGGAAGCTCGATGTCGCGCTTAGTCATGGCGTGCGCCGGAGCCCTTCCAAGGTTGGAGGTCGTTGAGAATTGTTTACAACTCTTCCGCAACAGCATTGGCAGGAGAAAAGTTAGATTACCCCCTGGCCTTGATTGTTAGCACCAATTCCTCGCTTTATACCTTTTTTGCCTGGGGTTCACCCGACGCCTTCCTCTTGCGCCACACCAAACAGCTTCTCGTCCGTGAGGGCTCGCCGGCTTCTGCAGGCGCATCACCAACAATGAATAACCGGCCAGTCGAGCAGGCTTTGGCCACTCTAGTCCCGACACATGCTGGCGATCTGCCTCAGGAGCTTCTCAGCTTGGCCTTGAGTCTTGTTGCGCAGTCCCGTGCCTTCTCTGCGAGCTTGAAGCCCGAGGAAGAGATCGCGCGACCTCATGCATGTGCGGAGATTGCTTGCAAGAGGTATGTTGGAGAGCGTGCTCAGGTTTTGAAACTAAATCTGTTTAAGGCATATGCTAACCTGCACGTGAATGGATAGGCTAACTCGTGCTCTCAAACTCCCTCCTCTACTCGGCCGCCCACCTTGTCCGCCGCGTGTGTACAAGAAGCTTTATACATACCTCGACAAGTCTCTTTCCGCTAGCTCAGTCGGCATCAAGCGCTCTGCAAGTGGCTCTGTTCCCGGAACACCGTCCAGAGCTGGCTCTACGCAAACCACTCCAACCAAGACGGGGAACACCCCGTCGAGGGTTGCACCTACGCCTCGCGGCCTCCAGAACACACCATCAAAGTCCACACCTTTGAAGCGAAGTGTTAGCGTTGCCAATAAACTCGGGTCACCATCCAAATCCGCGCGCAAAGTGGCCCCAGCGCAATCCAAAGGGCTATCCAACTCAACAATCATCCCAGATGCCCCGGCATGGGTAATGACTGCAATCCGAACGGTCTGCAAGACACTTTCAACGCCTGCACCGCGCACAACTAGCTTGTCTAGACCTCCGATTTCAAGAACCTTGCCTCCTCACATCTTCGCCGGTGTCTCATCCATCCTCTATCTCACAGCAAGCATGTCCAATAACGAGGAGGGAATGGACGAAGAGACCTTAGATTTCCTGGAGCCAATTGTGTCCATTTCAGGCAACGAAGATGATTTCAAAGAACTTGTCTACGCGATGATCGTCGCGGTCTACTTCATTGTACTCGCACGCCGACGAAATCCCGCGCCCTCAGCAGACGGCGAGGTGGCGAATGCCGACGCACAAAAGATGGACAAGAAGACTTTCACGGAGATGCGGCAGACCGCATTGACAAGCCTCGGTCTTCCCAATGCCAGGCGACATCGGGATGATGTTGATCAGTGGATTGCTTTGATCATGGAACAAAATTGGGCGAATGGCAAGGAATGGTTCGAGAATATCCCGCTTGCCGGGGAACTACACGGCGAGGATGAGGAAGGTAATTCGTACCGTCACCTTGATGAGGAGGATGCAGCGTTCAGAGGTGTCAAGTTGCCCAAACGTAATGATGGCTCCGCTGGAGCTCGCACTGGGAGGTCCAGTAAACCAGCTCATGGTGGGCTGCAGCCCGGTCTGGGCACCATGATGCAAGACCGGGTGGATTATTTGAGTGAGGATCGTCGGGAGGATTACGTTGAGTGGAAGGCAGATATCCTGGCTCGCATCGAGGGTGCGACGCCTCGGGCAGGGCGTGCGGCTGCCTGAACAATATGCTTCAGCCAGGCACTTGGAGAAGACTGGCGCTAGTCTGGATATGATACCCTTTGCAATGAGACAATTAAGATATTCGCCGTCTTTGTTTGAGAGATGCGAAGACACAATCTATTGACGGATACTCTAACATCTGTCTATGAATCCCTATACAAGACTAATCCAACCCACGCAGGCTATGCGCCGTGTCTAACCAAACGAAAAAAAGAAAACAATTGAAAAAAAGAAAGGAGACCCATTGAATAAGGCACCAGCTTCAACTCTCTCAAGACGCCCTAGCCCGTAAGACGTGGTGGGCCTCAATACCAAATGCTTCGAGTCCGATGGTGCGGGATGCTCTCGTTCTTCTCCTGCTCCAAACTCTTCATCGTATCATACAAAAAGAAGTCGATCAAGATCGCATTAATGCCGTACGTCTTGTGCGGTTGTTCGGTATTGTTGTTGCCCTCGCGAGCGTCCTTGCCGTCGTTCTCCCCAGCTTTGGAAAGGCCCTTTTTGCCAGCAGATTTGACTTCTGGGTGACGTTTCTCGATCTCCCGCTTGATCAGCTCCACACACCAGATGCTCGTACCGCGGAGTTCGACCTCCCAGTTTGAGCCGGGGGTGATGGGCTTTAGGCTCCGGATGTGAGACTCCAGGGATGGCGAGTAGCGCATGCAGCCGAGTTGATGCAGCATCTGAGGGATGCGGTAGTCTGTAGAGATTGATTAGAGGCAGTCTATGAGTTGATGAAAAGATCCCGGGTACTTACCGGCGAACATGGTGATTTTATCAATATCGTGGAACTCGCCAAAGTCTTCGCCGTTGAAGCAGGCCCAAAGGTCCGCAACGAGAATCTGGGCGCGCTTGTATAGCCGGATCCTCTTCCCGTTGAAGACTGTTTCATCACGGAAGCAGTCGAAGTTTTCGGTGATAAGGTTCACAAGGCCGGCGGCAGAGTAGTCGGCATTGTCGATGCAATTGGCAAAGCTACCTCCGAACTCCTGGGACACTGTCAGTACATAGAACTTGGATGAGCAATGAGAATACCGTGTTTACATTGCAGAGGACGTCGCCAGCCTCACGCAGGCATTGTACTCGCTCTTTGAACAAAGGAATCTCTTCGTCTGTAGCGGAGCGGAAGACATGTCGCAGCATTTCGTCTGTACACTCTTCCTCGTTCACCCAGAAGTCTGGCGTGGTTATTGGGATACCTGCAATGCCAGTGTTAGGCCGTGCTTCTCGTGCTGGATTCAAGAACATAACATACCGTCGTCAAGGGCTCTTTGGAGAGCAGCGACCAAACTCCAGTACCCTGTCCACCGCTTCCCTCTATACTCGATAGAAAACCGCTTCGACTCATCCGTCTCCTCAGACCAGAAACTAAAGTTCAACAAATCCATCGTAAAGATAAAATCAACCGTACTCTCATTCTTCGTTTTCGGGTGCAGCTCGTGCTCCGACCACGTCTGCGTCGAGTAGGCCTTCTTCTGCATCATCCGCCATATCGTCTCGGCAGCCTCCTTGGTCTCGGCCGGGTTTAGAGCCACGTCAATGGCATTGTCGAACACGTATTGGGCATTCTCCAGCACTTTGGTCTCGGGCGGGAGATTCTTGTTTTGTTTACCGCTCAATCCGAGGTGTTGGCGCAACAGCTCGAGCAGCTCGGGGTCTGCTTCGTCTTCTGAGCCCGAGTCCACGGGTTCGCTCCTTCTCGGAGTGATGGGATCCAATAAAGGCATGATCGTTGATCAGTTGTGAATGAGTCACACTGGTGATGGTAGAAGGCCAATTGACCGGTAGAGGCGGACTGTATCCCCCTATATCTCGTGCCCCGGCGAACCGCACTTGCGTGTTCGATTGGAGATGGCCAGGTGGATTGGTCAAGGGGCAAGTTCCGGTCTACGCGGATCAACTTGCCAGTGTAATTGAGATAGTGGGATTCAAGCTCCCCAATCTGTACAGCAGCCTGCCCTTGCAATGAAAAGCTTAAACCGGGAGGCTTTCCTTTTGTCGCCACGGCGAAATTTCATCGAAAGCCGGACCCTGAGGCTTATTACCTAAGCATTGTGTCGCCGTCAATCGGTCGCGATCGATACATCGAATTATTAGGTATTGATATGGAGAAGGTTGTCATTGTAGCGATAAGATAGATGAGGACTACTTAACTCTGAGATATCCGATAATCTGTGGATAGTTGTGGTCCTCACTAACTTCAGCCATCCTGCAGGTGGTCTAGGTCCCTGCTCAAAAGAGGCACGCGATATATACTGGGCTGCCGGAGACTGGACTAGGCACATAACGAGATTACCTCCATACGATCAGCTCCCACAGCCAACCTTAATTGACATTATTAAAACCACTGGAGGATTTTCCTAGCATTTCAAGAAAGAGATATGATTTTCTCCTCAAGCCTGTCTGAAGCCTCCGTGGATGATCGTGGGGGCTAGCAGCGAGGTCATGGATACCTACTGTAGATTCCAGGTATGAGCGTATGAACCGACATCCAGGAGCCCAGCGCATGGATCCCCGTGTAGTTGTCCAAAGCAATCGCACATGCAGACAAAGAAGAATAAATCCTGTCGGGTAAAAAATATTCAGCAGGAAGTCACCGTCCCTGAGATTTGCATCACATATAAGAAAGTCGGCACCATTCCAGTTGTGGTCGATCATTCAATTTGGTTGCGGCTCCAAGAAGCTCTGCCGTCATCGCGATCGCACCTCACGTCGGCCACTACTTTCGGATCTCACACGCGGCCGTCTCCTTCACTTCTTCTCTTCCCCGCCTCACCACCAACGCTCTTTTCATTCGTGGGCACCTGCCTCAATTGAAATGATCCTGGGGAGCCTTTGATATTCTGCTGATTCTCTCTACAATTGCCTCCCACCAAGCTGCCCGCCCGCCATCATGCGAGCCAGCTCGATCAAGCGCTCCCTTGGAGTCGAGTTGACCACCAAGATCAAGGAGGTATGGCCCTGTTGATGCCGGAGGAGTTGCAGTGTGTGATGGATCAGAACTTGCGGTATGATACTGACGTTTGACGCTTTCCTCCTTCAGTCGCGCGTACTCCTGGTTGGTGCCGGCGGCATCGGCTGCGAGCTACTGAAAAACCTCGTCCTTACCGGCTTCGGCGAAGTCCACATTATCGATCTCGATACGATCGACCTCAGTAACCTGAACCGACAGTTCCTCTTCCGACATGAACACATCAAGAAGCCAAAAGCCCTGGTGCGTCTTGTCACATCACCCTGCGCAGTCCTTCGTTCCCTCCCTCCCTTGCCACAGCAAGGTCGCCCACTCTGCGCAGAATGATCAATAGGTACAACGGGTTGATAATCTGACACTGGGATGATGGCTCTTAGGTTGCGAAAGAAGTCGCGCATAATTTCCAACCGGGCGCAAAGCTGGAGGCTTATCATGCAAACATCATGGATCGCCAGTTCAACGTGGGTTGGTTCAAGACCTTCAATATCGTCTTCAACGCCCTAGACAACCTGGCTGCTCGGCGCCATGTCAACCGAATGTGCCTTGCTGCTGGCGTGCCATTGGTCGAAAGTGGAACTACTGGGTTCAACGGACAGGTCCAGGTCATTAAGAAGGTTCGCTGAATCTACAAGCTAGCGCTTTACGCTGGATTTCTGTGCTAATGATCACAGGGGGAGACGGAATGTTATGACTGCAACCCGAAAGCCACGCCGACGACCTTTCCTGTCTGCACCATTCGCACCACGCCGTCACAACCCATCCATTGTATTGTATGGGCCAAGAGCTATCTCTTGCCGTAAGATACCTTCCAGCCTTTTTCTTCAATTGGCATGCTGAACTGTGTCCAGGCAACTCTTCGGCGTGAGCGAAGATGAGGCGGCTGAGCTTGACATGACAGAGAATGCCGAAAATGGTAAGTCCCATTACGAGACATGCCCTATCTGCCTGAATCAGCAAGACTAATGTTGGACAGCCGATGAAATCGCGAACCTGAAAAAAGAAGCCGACACTCTGAAAGACATTCGAGAATCAATGGGATCCGATGAATTCTCCAAGAAAGTTTTCAAAAAGGTTTTTGAAACTGACATGGAGCGACTGCATGGCTTGGAAGGCATGTGGACGGAACGCGAAGCACCGAAAGTGCTTAATTACGATGAGCTCCAAGAAAGTTCTGCCTCCACCAACTTTCCAACTTCGAATGGCGACCAGCGCGAGTGGAGCATGGAAGAAAACTTTATCGTGTTCAAGGACAGGTGAGGCATATTTGCGCGTTATGTTCTAAACGATGATGCTAACTTTCGGGCAGTTTGGATCGCCTAAGTAAACGATTGAAGGAGCTTCAACTGGAGAAGTCGGCAGATGATGTGGAACCAATTTTGACCTTCGATAAGGATGATGAAGACACTCTGGACTTTGTCACTGCAACTGCAAACCTACGAGCAGACGCGTTCCACATCGGTCGCACGTCCAAATTCGACACAAAGCGTAAGTTGCGATCCTACTGAGACCTACTAAGGCGAGCCGAGCTAAGACTTGCTAGAAATGGCTGGTAATATTATCCCTGCCATCGCTACTACCAATGCTATGACCGCCAGTCTTTGTGTGCTGCAATCGTTCAAGGTGCTCCAAGATGACTTGTCACACGCCAAAATGGTAAGGGAATTCGTCTTGATTGGCAATGTGTTTGAAAACTGACTCTGACTGTCCATCAAAGATTTTTCTGGAAAGGTCTGGTCCACGCGCAATCAATTCCGAAGGACTAAATCCCCCTAACCCATACTGTGATGTATGCTCCGCCTTTCAAGGTAGTCTTTCAGTTGATCCCAGTGCAACATTAAAAGACCTCGTGGAAAGCGTGCTCCAAGGGGAGCTTGGCTATAATACGGAGGAGATGTCCATCAGGATTGATGAAAGCGTCATCTACGACCCTGAGCTGGATGACAACCTTCCTAGGAAGTTGTCAGAGTTGGGAATAAAAAGTGACACATTCTTGACTGTCATTGACTTTGATGATGTTGAGAAAGACCCTCGCGTCAACCTGGAACTCTGGGTTGTTGAAAGGTACATCCACCTTGATCTTTCATCGCTGAACCGCCAAACCGGATTCTGACATGCAATGCTAGAACCGAGCCGTCTGAAGACTCAAAGCCGGTCACGCTAGAGCGGACTCTCGATATACCACGGGCGCCAAGGGAGCCTATCATACCGGAACCAGTGCCAAGCGTGACGAATGGCACATCGACCAACGGTAAACGCAAGCGCGAAGGTGAAGAAGAGTATTTGACCAATGGTCATGTTGACAAGAAGATTGCTGGCGAGAAAGGTGATGGAGATATCGTCGTCATGGACGGTAACGATGTCACCAAAAAGATTGCTGGCGAGCCAGCACAGAAAGGTGATGAACATATCGTCATTATCGACGATGATGAAGATCAAGGCGCCATTTTGATTGATGATTAGACCGTGGGCTCGTGTGAATGACTGAGATTTACATTTTTCGTTTTTTGACAACAGTAGACTATCGGTCGGGGTGGGCATGGAAGCTGGCATTTACTTCCAATTTGTTCTTTCTTGTATCATACCTACGGCATTTTTATTCAATTGATTCTGGAACCAGAACAGATTTACAAGATTCAAAGCCATTGACCTTGTCATATTGACCCCATGATAAGATCAGCTGCAGTGGGTATTTGTGCTAGTATACGGCTATCGTACATTTCCAAATCATTCCATACATCTTCAAATGCTGAGTCAAAATCGGCTAGACCGCACTCAATCCACCATCCAGATTCAAGACACAGTTATTGGCGTATTCATTCTGTGCTAGGAAAACAGCCGCATCAGCAATCTCCCGCGGGTCGCCGAACCGATGCAAGGGAATCATAGCTTTCAGACGTTCAACCTCTCCCGGGGAGAAATCTTCAATCATCGGCGTTTCGATATAACCCGGGACAATGGCGTTTGACCGAATCACCAAATCTTTCATGGACGCGGATAACTCAACGGCCAACGATCGCGTGAGACCCAAGAGCCCGGCCTTGGACGCAGCGTACGGGACCGCACCGGTTCCCGCTTTGAGGGCGAGCAGCGAAGAGATGTTGATGATACATTTTGAAGGAGGTCTTTGCCCAGCTTCGGTGCTTTTGCGGTCTCGGATTCGGCTTCTGAGGGCAGCGCGTAGGAATGCGCGGGAGGTCAGTATCGCGCCCTCGAGGTTGGTGCGGAGAACTTGAGAAATATCGGCCGCTTCTAGTTTTGGAAGGATATTGGAGATGGATATCCCAGCTGCGTTGACGAGAATGTCTACGTTGGCCTAAGCGATTGTCAGAATGGGGTCTTGAGGAGCAATAGTCATTTTGTTTGAACTTACCATTTCCTTCTCCAGCTCGCGAATCCATGTTCCAGCTTCTCCCACATCCCCGACAACTAATCGGACGTTCTCTGATGCAGTTTCCATGCCATTACTGATGGAGAGCTTCTCAGCGGCTTTTTGCAACCTCTCCTGCGACCTGCCGACGAGAATAATTGTTGAAGCGCCTTCCTGCAAGAAGCGTTCTGCAATTGCGAAGCCAATACCCGAGGTTCCGCCTGTTACCATGCAGGTCCGCCCGGATAGGCGACTGGAAGGCTGGAACTTTGCGATTGGACTAGTCGTGTCTGATGGTGAAGGCGTAGAAGACGAGAATAAGGCAATTCCTCTTGTCCTAGCATAGGCCGGGGATATCCTTCTTATGTCATATGTCAGCCGGGAGCACAGGAGTGATAATCCTGACGCCCGTAGATGGGGCCATGAGGAAAGAGATAGAGCCATGTCTAGAGGCTAAGCCAATGAAAAGGAATATACTCCTTTGCATTCAGGGACTGGTAAAGTAAGACAAGCCAAAACCAGGCAAGTGTATTTACTCGAAAAGACCGCGGAGAGTTCAACAGCACGCTACTGTAAGCCGCTTATCGCGTTATCGGAAACGCACGGGCCACCGCCCTCATCGAAGAACCATTTTGGCTTCCGTTGTCTTCACGCGCCGCATCTTTCAGGGACGCGATACTTGTCTCATCAGCATCGCCATGGTTGACGCTACACAGTCTGAATATGTGACACTCGTGTCATGTGATGGCTTTGAATATGTCATCCCCCGCAGCGCCGCCTGCATATCTGGGACGATCCGGCGCATGCTGGACCCTGCAAGTACGTTGATCTGCGTGGCTGGAACACTCAAGCTCGCGAGATTCCCGAGCTGACCTGTTCTCTACATAGGTAAGTTCTCCGAGGCGCTCAGCGGTCGCTGCGTGCTGGAGAACCTTACGTACGTATTCCGTCGAACCGATACCTCCACACGTGTGTCTATTGGACTGGACCGGGCCGCTAACTCACTCTTCTACCCTTCCGCAGTGGCATCGTCCTCGAAAAAGTCTGCGAATACTTCATGTACAACGAGAAACACAAGGACCAGGCCAATGTGCCCGATATGGAGATCCCAGCGGAGTTGTGCCTAGAGCTCTTGATGGCTGCTGACTACCTGGACACTTGATTCCACCTTGACTTTGGTGTGTGGAGCCTTCCTCTGCTATTGGGAAGATTCATTGCTAACCTTTATCCTTAGCAGTCTCTATATTGGCTACTTATCATGATTTACGGCGCAATGAGATGGAAAATATCCTTACAATGGTTATACACGGCGTTTTTGGCCATTGCTCCAAAGGACTGGGCTTTGGCGTTACTCCACAGGCATACATGGAATCAAGAGGGTTTACAGTACGTGTTCTTTCGCTACAATGAGCGGCTTTTATTGAAAGAAATAAAGAACGGCCAATCAAGCCGAGCTTTGAGCCATCCAAGCATCATACATTCGACCTGATGAACACCGTGGACGAATGAGTCTAAAGTGGATGGCAGATGAAAACCCTGAGTTCTGACGTTCATAATCGCTCTGATTCCTCTTGATGAGCAATAGTGTACGGTTTAAGGGAGACATCTCAGCAGTGTAGAGGATGCTGCCCTTGTATCAATGCTCTCCTCATAATGGCTGTCTTTGTTCTAGAGATCAACGCGAAATGTGTTGCTCTTTGAAAAATGATCTATTCACCCAAAATCCATAGAAATCTCCCCTCAGGGTAATTTATAACTGAGCCATGTACTCCATAGAACTCTTATCTTGTAACATTCCGCTTCAGTTCCGCAACCTTCCAAACCTCGGCCTGAGCTGACTCAGCCGGACATAGTGCCCGCTCCCGGTTGGTGCTCATCCAACACCTCCCCTCGATGGGATGCAGTGCCCAGAGACTGCGCTGACTGTGGTCTCCAGTGTGGTCTCATATATCCATCCCGTCAGATCAGATTGACTGGCAGATTTACCGGCGATTGAAAGCAGATCTCATCACGTTGGGGGGGGCTATCCCCATTGCATCTTCCCCAGATCCCGGATCGAACCACCCATAGCGATCACCAATAGATTGATAAATCACCATGTCTAGGGTTCTCGGACCAGCGTCCATGCCAAGTACATCTGCTACATCTCTCGCCAACAATATCAATAACACCATCTCCGCGACATCCGTTACCTCATTACTCCCGTCGCCCCGCGATCTATTCACTCTTCCCTTTCGCGCCCTCAACCAAGCGGAGACCTTCGCCTTCAGTACGGTCCCCCGGCATATCGCGCGATTGACAGGATTTAATGGTATTGCTACGGGTTTTTGGAGTGGGGGTGCCTCTGCGATTGGTGATGCTGGGCTGAGAGGCGACGCGATGGCGGCCACTGCGGCGGTGAATACGGCGGGTGAAGGGGTTGCGCATGCTGCTGGGTATGGCGATAGCTGGTACGTGGCAGAGTTGATGCAGACAATGCGGAAAGTTGGTGGGTTCTTTGGGTATCTGACCAGTATATGGTCCTTTGCATGCTTGGTGGAGGTAATTTCTATATTCATGTCCCCGGAACGATGAGCAATGCTAAGAAGTCGCAGGCCTTGATCCTGAACCGAATCACTATCTACGCATCCACGCGGCGACATCTTCGACTGGGCTGGGAGAGACGACTTGCGCTGCGTATTATTCCTATCGTCCTTTTCGTTACTCAGATAATGTCTTTATTGCGGGGCATTCGATGCCAATCCTCACCGGACTTTTCCGAGATGCGATATGGCAAGCCAGGGAAACCCTTGATCTTTGACTACGCTAGTGGTGGAGGTGTTCTTTATACTCTGACTTCGCGCCTCATGGCTTGGGAGTCCGATGCGCAGGCCTGCAGTGCTGTGAAGATGGGACGTGCATATGGCAGTTCTGATATCCCATACGGATCATTCTCTCTACTGTGGCCGGTATTCCTGCTGCTCTGCCTTAGCCACTTTATCGAGACCCTTTCCTGCGCCCTACAAGGCCGGCCCGTGATGACTGAGACGGGGATGTCGATCTTCGAGCACTCTCTTGCCTTTGCCGAGGCCGAATCCATGATCAGCAAGTCAATCGGTCTCGGGCTGTTCGGTCTGGCTAAGCAGAGTCCCTTGGCAGAAGGATCATCAGCAGCAAGCTCCGGGTCTGCTCTTCAGCTACTCACGCGAGCGCAGGTTCTGGAGCGAATGAACGTTACTCCGGAGCTCCTACTCATCGTCTTGATTTCATGCTGCAACAGTATCTCGTCTCACATTCTAGAAGTCTTTGGCAAGCAAAGTCGGTACCGCCTGCTCAACACTGCTTTCTGGGGACTTTGCTTCATGGTTGCTATGCTTTGGGGCTTGGAGAGCGGCCCTCCCGTGAGTACAGAGACAGGAGTGCTCAAATTCCCGACCGTGTGCATCGTCGGCTTCATTCCTCATCTTCTGGTACTCTTTGGTATTCTCACTTGCTTTGCGATTTATGCCCTGGCTCTGACCATCACGGCTTTCTCTCTACGTTCGGAAGAAGGTCAGAGTCTTTCACTGCGAGAACGCTTTGCGCTGGCCCACGAGAACATGCAAGGATCCAACCAGATACGGAGCATCCGCGTCAACAGACATGAAGACTTTTATACGACTTTGCTTCGGGTTGGCTACGTCGCCCTCACAGCAGCCAGCGAAGCGGTATTCTTGAATGAAGGCAAAGCAGTCATCGCTAGGCAGATGACCTGGCTTGAGAGAGACCGACTGGCTGAGCTTGAAGCATCTCGACAGCGAAATTCATCCTACCGCCACTCACCCAACCAGTCCGATGGACCCCCCTTTGAAGCCGTAGGTTTCGGCAGTTTTGAGTTGCCTGAACAAACCACTGCATGGGAGAGTGGTTACAGTCGTGAGAAGAAGATCGAGAAGCCTAAGAACGGTTCTCGACAGGTGCGACCACAAGCTGAGCTGGGCGGCGTCGGGGCAGTGCGGGCGTCCGTGCGAATTTACCATTGCGTCTCTTTTTTCCGCGCCATCGCCTTGCTCATTTTGCGATGGGTCGCGTACGGATTCAGTCGGGTTCTTGACCGATTGGGGATTAATACTCGACCACTCTGGCTGAAGCGCCTGTCTGGCACACACAAAGACAAGGCAGCTCCCAAGAAGTCCCCCCCGTCGGGACCAGTCGATTTTTGGGTTCTCACAGATGATGGAGAGCTGGAGCTCCCAGAGGACCATGAGTTTGACGTTGAGCTGGAAATGCAGAAGCAAGAGCGATCCCACCCACAAGACTGCGAGACTGCTGACGAATGTCGACTGGACGATAAGCTCTACGCGTGGTGGAAAGCAGGAGGTTCCTGGGGAAACCAGGACCACACACCTGATTATAGCCCGCCTGCGGATGACGACGATACAACAAGCGTCATTTCCATGTCTACACATGCATCGGAGTCGGAATGGGAAGATTATCCTTCCGACGGACGTCGCACACCTACCCAGAACAACCCATATCCCCAATTCTCTCGTGAAAGCACACCCGCCCAAGACCCCTTGATGGATATGAGCACCTTTGCACGTCTGCTTGACCCTCGCGACCGCGAAAGCAGGGAAGAAGCCCGCATCCTCGCCGCACATCTGAGTCCTGGTCAAAATTCCGGCCGGATTATGACCCGCAGTCAATACAGGCAACAGGTCGAAAAAGATAGATCTCGTGTATTACTGTCGTCCCGCCTGCATCATCATGCAGCTACGCAGTCCAACAGCGAGAAGCGAAAACCATCGGCTGATGAGGAAACCGATTTGCTCGAGCAGTTAATACTCTCACGGCGCTCAGAGATGTCTTCCAGTTCTGATCCTGACACCTGGGAATCTGGTGCAACAGGCCTTGGTCCGAATGGACCGCCCTGTGTCGTATGTCAAACGAATCCTCGGTCTATCATCACATGGCCCTGCCGTTGTCTCTGCATTTGCGAGGACTGCCGTGTTAGCCTTGCTATGAATAATTTCGGCAGTTGCGTGACATGTCGACAAGAAGTTGGCGGCTTCATGCGACTATGGGTTCCGTGAGCACTTTGATCGGACATCATACACCAGTCTTGGGTTCTTCTCATATTGCTTCCTTTTTTTTTCTCGGAAATGGGTCCTTTTCTTTTGCTATTTGGGCTTCTACGAGGTATTCGCGTTAACAGCGTGTATAATATTGCGTCTACGTCTCTGAGCTGGCTCCACATGAGCTGAGGTCCTAACATTGGTGACAATCAAGACTTGCATCGCTTTTTCTTTTCTTGTACAGGGTTGATTTTGATCACGTCTAGGGCTCACGGTTTAATTGAGATTGAATATCAACATCAAATTTAATAGGACTGTCCGCTCGGAAATGCTCGCTCATACACAATAAGCAAAATGGATCACTGCGTGGTATCGCAGTCATATTATCCTGCCTTCCATAACCTGAGCTTGAGCCGAAATATGTACTGCCTGGCCAGGTCTCCACTCCTACTCCTTGCTCAAAGGTCGGTAGACAGCATCCCACATCTGGGCCCGAATCCACTCTCTCAGCTCAGCATCGTCCGTAGGAATATCCTTTTCCTGAGCAAGACCCTCCTTCACAGCACACTGGATCACTCCAGCCGCAATTTCCACACTGATCTCGCGAACGTCTTCAATATCAGGCAAAAGGGGACGATCCGAGTCCTCCAGCGCAGGTGACTTGGCTTTCAACGCTTCCACAGCCGCAACGAGCATCTTCTTGGATACTAGACGGCTACGCGATAGCACAGCGCCGAGCCCGATACCCGGGAAGCAGGTTGAGTTGTTGCATTCAGCTGCAGCGTTTTGTTAGCCGATTCTTCCTGCATCCCGGTACCGATTCTCGATTAGATGGTACGTACCGATATCGTACTTCTTACCCCCATACTCCACAGGAGGGAAAGGGCTTCCAGTGGCGACGAGCGCTTTGCCATTGGTCCATTCGTAGAGATCGTTTGGCTGAGCTTCGTGGAGACGAGTCGGGTTGCTTAGCGGGAAAATGATGGGTCGGTCAACGTGTTTGGCCATTTCTCGGACGGTTTCCTCGGTGAATGCCTTGGGCTTGGTGGATGTTCCGATTAGGACATGGGGCTTGACGTGGTGGATGACGGAATGTAGGTCGTGCTCCTTGTCGTCTGGCCATTCGTTGTCGTCCCTTGCGAAGGGGACTTGGGCAGGGGTTAGTTTGTCGCCGTGGGATTTTAGTAGAAGACCTGGTTTGTCGATGCACCTGCACAGGTGGTGTCAGACGAAACGCAAGGACTTGACGAGTCACGCTGAAGGATTGAATGGCCCCACGAAGAAAGTATTCAAGAGGATTACAGTCAACATCACTGGCAACAATGCAAGGGTGACATACCATATTTGTTTAGATGCCTCCTCTTTGGGCTTGTGTGTCTGGGTCACGATAGTGTCCGCGATTTGATCAGCGATGCCAGTACCAGCAGTCCCCGAGCCAAAAATAACCACGCGCACGTCGTCAATCTTCACGTCGCTGACGTGCAAGGCTGCCAGCATGGCAGCCAAAGTGACGCACCCGGTGCCTTGGATATCGTCATTGAAGCAGGGGATCTGGGACTGAAACCTGTCGAGCACTCTTTTTGCATTCTGGAGGCCAAAGTCCTCACTGTGTGTGTGTCAGTTGTGGCAGCGTGGGAAAAACCATCGAAGGTACTCGCTCACAAGTGGATATAGGCATTTGGGAAGCGCTTGCGAGCGATCTGGACAAATTTGTCCACAAATTCATCATATTCTATGCCGCGCACACGACGCTCGCGTAAGCCCAGGTAAAGCTCGTCGTTGAGTAAATCCTCATTCTGAGAAAAGTCAGTCTGCCGAAGCCAAAAATTCTTTGAGCGAGGAAGGCAGGGTATAATATTACATTTGTTCCACAGTCCAGAACAACTGGTAGCTGGCGTGATGGATGGATTCCAGCGCACAGAGTGGTAATGACCAGTTTCGCGACAGATATGAGAATGGCGCCCACGCCCTGATCTCCAATACCAAGAATCTATCAAGAAGCTTAGCTTTCTCTCCGGGTGTTGCTTCTTCCTGGAAGCATGTACCTCTTCCCCATCGCTAACGACGATGTAATCAACATCCTCATCGTTGCCAAAGGCAGACAAGCATTCTTCGATCGAGTCCTGTTCGCGAATGTTCAAGAAGCATCCCTCAGGCTTCCGGAAAAGCCGAGAGTAATTCTGGATTGCATCTCCCTCAGTTGGTGTGTAAATTACGCTGAACATCTCCTTGAGGTGCGTTTGCAAGAGCTAGCTCTATATGTTAGCAAACAATTTCTATTGGATTGAGAGTACTCTCATCGAACCTTGTAGTAGAGGACTTCATTCTGCGCCTTCATACTGGCCATGAATGTATTCTTGGCCAAGTCATTGTCGCGACTGCTGTACTGCTCATAGGCGCGCCGAACTTGCTCGTCCAGCGTCTGCACGTTCGGTGGTAGAAGGCCACGCAGCTTGAACGCTGTGCGCTCATCTTTTGGAAAAGCTGATCCTTTGTTAAAGTGGGATGATGCGAGAAGGGGTGCGCCTTCAAGGGGACATTTCAAGGGCCCTGATGCTGCTCGAGGCAAATGTTTGAATTTTGACGAACCCTTGAGAGCGGCCATCATGCTGGTGATTTGGGTGCCAAGGTGTGCTTGAGATAAGCTGATGCGGGGTAGAGGGCAAATTAGATGCTCTGGCGGATGTGTTGGAATGTGCAAGGTTATGGCAAAGGTACAATCTTCAAGAGAAATCTAAAATTGCCGTCCGATAAGAATTCGGGGCGTGATTTCGCAACTCGGGGGATGTTGTGATACAACCGGGACCTTTCCTGTTGGTTTGATCGGCTAGTGATGTCATGCCACTTTTGGGCATTTAACCAGGTGGGGGCATCACGTTCAACATTCAATCTGGTTCCTTCTTTCAACCCCAGTATTTGTATACTATTGTATACTCACGGTAATTGACTATATCTCCTCTACAAGCGAGTGGGAAAGAATTGGGTGCCAGATGCATACCGAAAGGTAGTTCGCCTGCCCTCTATCGAAGCTAATTGCTTCCATTGTCACGCCTCAATTATTCTCTCAATTCAGGCACAAGCTTTGCCAAACTTCAGCTGGGGTAAGCTCGAGATATGTGCTATACGATCGAAAGGTAAGTATTGACAAGCTCCCGAGACCCTCGAGTGCTTTTCCTCATTCAAAGGCCAGGACAAATCCCGCATCAGGGCCTCTCTAGCCCCCACTATTATCGTCGATTACAGCAAAGTCGTCCCAGAGTAGGGACGCCAAACCTTCGCCGCGAATGTCTTCGTGGAGGAGTGGCTGGGCCCAACAGGTCTCTTTCCCTTAACCTCCCAAATGTTCATCTACTACACCACCATGACCGCAGCCCCTAGCTCCACTTGAGCGATCCTGTACATACAAGGGCAGGAGATATACAAATTAACCTTTTAACGTTCGATCGAAAGTCTCAGGACCGCACTACTTCCACCAATAGTGCAACTATCTAATTGGCGCCACCACTACCAACATTGACCTGCACCTGTGGCATGAACTTCGCCATCGCGGATAACACTGAGGCAATGCTATTTGACCAAGTTGTCACCACCTCAAGATCACTTATGCGTTCCTTCGCACGAGCCTCCCTCCGTTTCTCGCTTCGTCCTTGGATCTCTTCCCTCAAGATACTGCATAACTCAGCTCAGCCGAGTTGCTAGTACTGGAAAGGACAATCTGTGCTCTGACGACAACATCCATCAGAATATCCACAGGAACTTCCGTTGTCAGTTCTTGTCCCTCCAGGCTCACTCGTAGGATCTCTATATCCTTCTGGGCCATCCAAAGGCCGTCATTGATATTGTCGAGAACCTCCCTAGCTTCCTCAGAAGCTCCTCTGGGCAGCGCGACCACGTATCGAGTTCGAATTTTGTTAATGCCATGTTGAAGTTTGTTGGCTAGATCCTCGACATCGGCATAAACAACCTGTATCTTTTGAGCTTTTCCCAAGCTCAATCGTAAATTGACCATCTCTGTTGTTGCGCCACGAAGAGCCTCAACCATTGATAAAACTGCTGGAGCTGTGTTTTGACCTTGTCCCAGCTTCACTAACATGCATCGTAAATTGCCCCACTCTGTTGTTGCACGATTAGGAGAATCAAGCATTGTTGAAGATGCAAGAGCTCCATTGGAACCTGGAGCTGCATCAGAGTTCGCAGCCGCCCCAGAAGTCGGAGCTGCACCAGAAGTCCTAGCTGCAGCAGAAGTCCTAGCTGCACCGGAAGTCCCGGCTGCATCAGATGTGGGAGCATCATCAGCTGGGTTTTTGTTTTTGTGTCCGAAGAAGCCGAAGAACTTCATCCCCAATATAAATGCTTCAGCTAGGGCAGGAAGAGGTATTTGGAACAATCAAAAGAGGGAGTAAAATCAGTAACCACCAGAGACTTAATACTTTAGCTCTGTAAGTGATGTTGGATCCAAGTTGATCTGGCGTAACTTATATGCAGCTATATACACCAGATTTGTCCGCCGGGCGGTGCTTTCCTGTCTGGGCTGCCGCCGGTTTTAATGAGGGCACTCAGGCTCAGGCTCAGTGAGTAAATGTCAGCACGCGCTTATGCTCAGTGATCTGACTCCGTACAGTCGTGTGATCAGCGGTGCTTAGTGATCGCTTGGTGGTGGATCAGTGATCATCGACGGGTGATCTGTAGGCAGGGAGGTAGAGGGGGAAACGGTTTTCGAAATCCTCGTACACCAGGTTGTGATTGGACTTTATAGATTCAATTATCCAAGAAAAGAAATCGAAATCTTTTTTTGGGAGGATTAGCCTTGGTGCTCATAGGGATCCGTTTTGGCGAGATGTGTAGGGGGATGTCTACCTGTCAACCTGAGCATACGAATTCGAGAGTTAGGACAGGCGTTCACATTCTGCAGACTGATCGGGGGTTGGTCACTTCATAACTCTCAAAAGGAAACTCTGCTAAAGCATTTCTCCTCCAAAACGGAACGCCCCCGAAATGGGACAACCCCCAAAATGGAAATTTATCTAATTTTGTAGCTTTGCACGAGCTTTGGAATATGAGCTTCACAATAGTTGAGTTGTCAACCTGATATCTGACGCAGACGAGGGATACACGTTTCTTCTCATTTCTGCAGCACGTTGCCTATCCTAAAACATGACCGCTGTGAGGAGATACCTTAAAAAGGTAGACCCGCAACTAATATTAATAATAAACAATGGGCACCCAAACTAGTCTGGTTATTCAAACATTGAGTGAATAATTTCAGTTTTTGCCTTCTTATCAACATCTTGTTCAAAATCTGCTGGGGCGAACCTCCTTTTCCCTCCCCCCTCCGGTACTGTACAGAGTGTGCTTGTCATCACTTGTGAGGGTGTTACTTTTAAGAACCACCCTCAGTGTAGTCATTGTTACAGTACCACAGTCACCGATATTCTTCATTTCTCAGGGGATAACTTTTTTTTTTTTTTTTTTCATAAAGTACTTCATGTACGGGCAGTACCACGCTTGCCCCGTCTTCAATATGTGCATCAATAACTCCACATCACAATATATATATTCATGATTTAGCTATGTGGTTGAACTCAAGTACATGAACTCGAGGACTCATTACTCACGGAAGTCCTTGACCTCCTTTACTCTTTGGTGAAGCTCATCTAGAACCAGTCGAGTGAGCTCCCCGACGTTGGTCGCGCCAGCGAGACTGGTTAGACTTATTTCGACACCCAAAATCCGTCGGAGGTGACCAACAATCTCAATGATGACGATGGAGTCAATACTTGTTCTCGCAAATTGCGCCCTCTCGGCCTCGTTCCTAACCTTAAAGTTCATTTGGTGCCCAATACACTCGAGGAAAAGCTCATATGACCGCGGCTGCTCCAACAAAGCTGGATTTTGATGGGCTTGGGTGAGATGCCTGTTTGTCACCTCAAGAATGCTTTCTTCCCCAGTGCTCTGTCCTGGCAATCCAATGTTGGCAAACAAACGATAGCGAGCATCACGCCAGGGGATTCGCAGCGTAACGTTCGAGTTGATCCGGGTGGTGCCCATGCCCACAATAACCTGACCAGAGGCAGACATGCCGTCTTTGCCGCAAGGTGCCTGCGATGCAATAATCGTACTTTGTAACGCCTCAATAACCTGCCCTTCGTTCAAAAGCTGGAACTCCCACTGACGAGCGTGGGCCAGCCATTTCGGCTCTTGAGCAAAGCAGCCGATATCACCAACCGCACCGAGATTGAGTGTGGCAGCTGGCAGCCCTCGGGAACGACGATAACGAACCAAGGAATCTAGATATGAATTTGCTGATGCGTAGCTTGCCTGTCCGATGCTTCCACCAAGAGCAGCGATGGAACTTATGACGACGAAGAAATCCAGTTTCGCAGAGCCAAGGGCATTATGCAGGTTCCAAGCTCCCTTGACTTTGGGATCTTGGACTTTGACCCAGTCATCGTAGCTGGTTTCGAGCAGTGGTGCAGGCTAGTGGAAATAATGTGAGTTAAATGTGTCCAGTCTGGTAGTACTATTATAATGCGATTGGCTCACTAACCTTCAATACCATGCCTAGGTGAATCAAACCTGTAATTGGCAAGGAAGATGCTGTCACAGCCCGCCTCACATCATCCATGCTCGTGACACTTCCAGCAATCGCAAATGGCTGACAGCCCTGAGATCGAAGCTCCTGGAAAAAAGCCTGGTCCCCTGGCGAGCGCACGCCAGATCGAGAAAGAAAGACCAAATGACGAGCGCCGGATTCAACAAGCCAATTGGCCACAGCACGTCCAATTCCTCCCAGACCACCGACTATGAGATAGGCAGCGTCTGGTCTAAAGGACACTGTGGAGGCCGTGGAGATAGCCTTTGGAATCTTGGCTACGGCATGTTCACCCTTGAATCGAATGAGAATTTTGCCCATGTGCGTTCCACGCTGCATGTATGCAAATGCTTCTCGAGTATTCAAGCTATCGAATACCTTCACGGGCCGAATTGGTTGGATCTTCCCTCTCAAGCCCAAGCGAGTGAACATGTCGCCCAAGCTGAATACAACGGATGTTAGCCATAACCTCCCTCGACAGACCAAAGTCAATAACACTCACCGTTGGAACCGGTCCGGATTCTCCAGCATGACCTGCAGAAGGTCCACTCCGACGAAAGTACGGTTGCCTCCGAAGGGTTCCATTTTCATCGTCCCATGACCAATGATGTCCCGCTTTCCGATTTCCACCATCTTGCCAAATTTCGCTACGCAGTTCCAAGACGCGTGAAGTAGCTCCCCAGCCAGGGAGTTCAGGACGATGTCGACACCTCTGCCTCCAGTAGCGTTCATGACTTCATCGACAAAGGAAGTGTTTCGAGAATTGAAGATATTCTCGCGCGGAATTCCAAAGGTGTTTTCCAGGTACTCTACCTTTTGAGGTGTACCCACGGTTGCGTATATCTTTCAATACTGGTCAACAAAATTTGAGCATCCTAGGGACTTTTGCACTTACCTTGGCTTTCATCATCCGAGCGATATGGATCGCTGCCTGCCCAACTGCACCACAGGCCGAGTGAATCAGCACAGACTAATGACGGCTTAGTTTTCCCAAATTTTGCCCACAAATGGTATTTTAGTGACCCACCTGAGCTCGTTCGAGTTGCCCGACAGTCAGTAGCGAGTAGATGGCAGTTGCATAGGCCACTGGAATCGTCGCCGCGTCTTCGATAGACATATCATCACCAACTGGAAAGCACAATTTGCTTGATGTCACCAGCCGTGAGGTATAGAGTCCAGTACCAAGCGCAATCACTCTGTCGCCTGGTCGAAGATGTTTGACTTCAGCTCCGACCTGGCGGACAACACCGCTAGCTTCAAGACCGAGCCCACGCTCTCCGTCGATTGCACCCAAAGTCACCATAATATCCTGTCTCGTTAGTGATAGCTCGAATTCAGGAGGTCTGACATACTCGAAAATTCATTCCAGCGTAGTGCACATCCAACTCAACGTCGTCGTCTCCAAGGACGGAAAGCCGCTCCTGCTTCCAGGCGATTGAATCCAGACTTCCAGGCCTTTCAACTGTGAGAGTCATTGGGATGTCCTCCTTTTCGGTTGGAGGAGTTAGTTTCTCCATGCTTAGCCAGTGGAAACGACCGGTATGAACAACGGCATTCTGTAGGACAAATTCGCACTCGGGATCCCAGCAGTTCTGGAGAGATTCTCGGCGAATCTTTTGATACACCTTGACTAAGGCGTCGACGGCGCTTTCGTTAAACCTATCCACCTCGAAAGTTGCGAACTCGGCCAATGCCTCTAACCGAGCGGTCCTTGCGAAGCCGGTGATCAAACCTGAGGACGGGTCATTGCACTGCATCTGCGAGGGCTTGGTCACCCATAGCGTTCGTCCCTTCTTCGCCACATACTTCAGGAGATTATTGTACTCTTCAGCCGACATTTTCCCGAAGAAAGGGCCATTAAGATCCAATAATGAAATGAAATTGCACTTTCCTGAAGAAGGTTGTTCTGTTGGAAGGTCTTCCAAGGTTGCCGAATGAACCTTGTACCCTTCATTTTCGAACTTAGTCCTGACCTTTTCTACCCACGGATGGCTCTCTGTGCGACAAAGAAGATATATCGGGTCTTTCGCAGGTTCTTGGTGTGAGTTCTTTGCGAGAATTGCTTGCTTCATCGACCAGGGGTAAGCAGACATGGTGCCAGAGTGATGCTCAGGCTGCATGAAGCCAGCCGCGAGGAGTTCAGTCTCCCAGAAATGAGAAGGGAACGGGCTAGGCAACTGGAGAACATCCGGAAGGTTGAAAGGGGCCGGAATCATGCCCTGTGAATTTATAAGCTGGCAGCTCTCCAATTGATATAGAGCGTGGGATGACTATACCATGAAGTAGTCGATAAATGGGACGGCTTTTCGGTGTTAGCATTCACGGCACAGTGGATAAGAGTTCATTTATAACTCACGCGGAGTAACTTCACGTATAAGTACCCGTCCTCTCGGAGTGAGCAAAGACCTGACTTGCTGCATGAGTGGCTTGGATTCGAAAGTTGTCGGCAGATCCTGAGGTAAGATTAGCCAGCGCACACCAAAGCTGATACCTAATTTAAGAACATTATGAACTCACACTGGGGATGATGACCAGATCATAGCTTTCGGGCTTAAATCCCTGGGCTGAGAATTGGAGTTTTGCATCGAGAACAGCTGACGAGAACCCGTCGACATCCCGAAACTGCTCATTTGCCTCAGTCAAGAGATCAGAGGACTGGGAGGCTAATGTGTATCTGGAGAAAAGACGAGTCCCTTCCTCAGACTGCAGGGCTGTCAATACTCCAGAAGTTGTTCCACATGTGCCTGAATTGATTTCTAGGATAGCCATGGTGGGATTGGCATGGCCGAGTAAGGAGAACGTATAACCCAAGTCCACGCTTGTCGCCGTAAATTCATACAGCGATTTGAACACCCTGTGGTCTGTGAAAAGCTCTGTCAATGAAGTCTGATCATCAATTGCATCCAAGGCCTTTGTGAGGTAGCCACGAATAGGTTGAATCCATGGCTCCGACGATTCTGCCACAGCTTCAAGCTCACGGATGAATCTTGAATATAGAGAGATCGGGTCCGAGATTCCGTCCACTAAGTCTGGGAAAAGGCCGAGGAGGACATCTTGAAGCCTTTTGCTATTCTCTTGTATCCACGATCGAGATTGCTTGGCGCTGGATGGTGAAGTTGAATTACTCATTTCTATGCGATCGACAAACCCCACAATGGCGACAATCATCAGTTTGGCCACCACCTCCGTGTAGGGAGTCCGCTTCAAAGACTTGAACAGGTATTCATTTCCAGCCAGAAGGTCAAGATCTGGCTTCCATTCAAGACGAGAGCCCAATGGTATCTTGGCTCCGGTGACAGCCATCAGCTTGTCCAAGGAAAGAAACTTGACTCCTTCGAGGGCAAAGGTCAGACGGCCACTTGAACGCCCTATTATAGACCCTCCCACGGCGGATCTCAACTTTCCAGCTTCGCCCTTTAAAAAACTCGCTTGGAGCGAAATCATGCCGGTAGCTTCTGATATATAGATACCTTCGATAGATACCGGGATACTGAGGCTGGCCATGCGGCGAGATAGCCCGTTACATGATGCAACGCCTAGCAATTGTAGGCCTTGATCGATCACAGTGGGATGGATGCGATTCCCTTCCTCGTGTTCAGTAGGGTCAGTCATATCCACCTTTGCGGTTGCGTAGTAATTCGTTGGATCGGCGGTAATATCATCAAGCCTCCGGAAACTCGGTCCTAGGCCCAACCCGAGGGACTCTAAGCTATCAAACCACATCTTGGATTGAACATCCCGGACGCCTCGGACCTCTTGGACAGGATCTTTATTCTCTTGATAATCGTTCCATTTGTGGTCCTTGCCTGCCTTTGCTTGGCCAGAACAGTGCTTTAACCAGCCCTTGCCATCCCAAGCGGAAATGGTGAAATCGTACCACGTCGAGTCAGTGGTGTCAGTAAGCCTAAGTGGACAAATGTTTGTCACAATTTCTGTTAGACCCTTTTCTTTCAAATTCAACGCAGCTTTCATGAAGAGTTCACGGATCGAAAAATCCGTAGAACCGGTTAATTGGCGAATTCCCTCGCCAATCATCGAGATATAGCCGGCGCACGGAAACACAACGTCCTGTCCTATTTTGTGGTCCATCAACCAAGGGACATGTCTAACCTGGAGACGATTTCTCCAGGAAGGCTCGAGGGCCGATGATTCCGGTGAACGAGACCCTAGGAGCGGATGGGCAGGGAATTTCGCGTGTCTCCACTCGCATGAGATTCGAGTGTCGTACCAGTATCTCTTTTCATGGTTCCATGGATACAGAGGGAGATCTGTGAGATGCTTACCCCTACCGTTTATGGCAACAAAATCCAAAGGCACGTCCTGTTGATACAGCTCACCTGCCGTAGACAGCAGACATTCCATCGGGTTCCTGTCCTTCAGGAGGGTCGGGATATACGCCAGCTGCGATTTTCGACCGGATGCCTCAAATATCTGTCTCAATGGGCCAGAAAGTAGAGCCTGGGGTCCCACTTCGACAATGACTCGGTCATTCTGGCTAGTCTCAAGCAGGGCATTTATTGACTGATTGAATAGAACAGGTGACTCAATTGTTTGGCGCCAATATGTGGTGTCAAGCTCTTTGGGCGATGACATCTCCTGACCTTTTACACAGGAGAAAAATGGAAGCATCGCTTCACTTAGGTCAAGGTGAGAGCCAATCATTTTAGCATATCGCCGAGCACTCTTCACCATAGCATCTGTCCAATGTTAATCAGGTCATCATGGAAGCATATTGAGGAAGCCGAAAACATACCTGAATGATATGCGACTCCCACGGGAAGGCGTTTGCATAGACAGATTGGGCAACTTGATGCAATCTTTTGCATGACTTCATCTAGGTTATCCGAATTCCCAGACAGTGTAACATTCCGAGGGCTGTTTTCACAAGCAACTGAGACACCATCGGGGAGATAAGGGAGAACATCTGATTTGCCCATGTCTACGGCAACCATGCCCCCGGGCTCAGTCTGTAATTTTGTCGCTGTACCGCGGTAATAGCTCAGGATTATAGCTGTCCGCAAGTTTATCGCACCTGCAGCATAAGCCGCTGCAATCTCGCCGCTTGAGTGCCCGGCAACAGAATTCGGTCGGACGCCCCAGTGACGAAGTAGGTTGACAAGGCCTATCTGGACTGCTGTGCATAGTGGTTGTGCAAGCTCCGCATTCTCAATCCAGGAGTCAGAAGCATCAGACAGGACATCTATTTTGAGTTAGGATCTTTTCAAATCATGGTTACGGGCTTGGGCAAAGCAGGTACCTTCAATTCTCCAACTAGGCGAGTCTTCGAGTGATTGCAAAACTTCGTCCATTTGCTTCACATCATTGCGGAAACGATCGAGCTGAATGAGCAATTCCTTGCCCATTGCTGGCCACTGAGCTCCCTGGCCAGGGAAAACGAATGTCACCTCCCGAGAGTGAGAGTCAGGAGCCAAAAGCATGTTGACATGACGGGCTGGGATCATGGATTTACCACTTGCGATGAGATAGCTGCGACAGCGTAGGTGGTCCCGTCTAGATCCCATTGTATATGAAAGATCCTGAAGTGCACCTGGGTGTTGCTCAAGGTATCTACGTATTTGGGCCTCTCTTCTATTCAGAGAACCTTCCGAGCTAGCTGAGATAGCAAGAAGCTTGTATTCGTTTGACACGTCGACGCCATCGACATGCGGCCTTACCGCACCAAATAAAGATGCAGAGTCAAGAATAACCTGGAGGCTGTCAGTAAAAGGTCGACAAGTAAAGCTGAGCGGCTTACATGTGCGTTGGAACCTCCGACACCGAAGCAGTTGACGCTCACTCGTTCGGCGCAACCATCTGGCCAAGGAATGAGTTCGAGAGGGACTCTAAGTCCAGCCTTTTCAAAGGGAACTTTTGAGAAGTCAGTCAATCTATTCACATTTTGTGTTGATCTGCACCCCGCACTGCAGTTTTTTGCTAACTTACTTCGCGGGTTGGGGTGGTGAAGGTGAATGTTGGGAGGGATTGACTTGTGTTCTAGAGCTAGCACGGCTTTGATCACACTGGTGAGTCCTGACGCACCCTCCGAGTGCCCCATATTTGGCTTGGTCTATATAAAGCACCGATATGAGTACTCTGGCATAAAAAAAGATGCAGTTGGTTTGAAGCGACTCACCGAGCCCATTAGGATCCCCTTCTCAAAGACCTTTGCAATCACGGATGTCTCAATCACATCCCCTTTTTGAGTCCCTGTGCCATGGCACTCAAAAAATCCTGTCTTCGAGAAATCATCGATGTCCGCTTTTTCATAAGCCCTTCTGATGAGTATTTCTTGGCTCTCAGGCCGAGGGACACCCACCATCGGGGAATTTCCGTCGGAATTGATCGCAGTTGCACGAATAACCGCTCTGACCGAGTCCTCTTTCTGCAATGCGAGGTCGAGTTTCTTTATCAATATGGCATTCACGCCTTCGCCTCTTCCGTATCCATCTGCGCTTGAATCGAAGGTTTTGCAAAGACCATCGGGCGAGAGAGCCCCATAAGCTGAAATGGAGGTAGACGTGGTAGGTGTCAAAATGAGATTAACACCTGCCACCACAGCCATTTCACACTCGCCGGACTCTACAGCCTGGCAAGCATGGTGCAAAGCTGTCATGGATGATGAGCACGCCGTTCGATACACAACACTAACAAGAGGTCAGACAATGTTACCGACGGTCCGCATGATCTGAATTCGATCACTAACCTGGGGCCCCTGAAGTCAAACAAACGCGAAACCTGATTTGCCACGGCAAAATCATGATTGCAGGCGACGTGATTTCGGTCATGATCCTCTCGATCGTGCACCGCCATCTCCATCCAGTCGTTTCCGAATGCCCCGACGAAGCAGCCAACATTTTTGCCGGCTAGGTTGGTCTCACCTGCGTTTTCGATGCATTCCCATACAACTTCCGCCAGGAGCCTTTGCTGGGGATCGAGTCCAGCCACGAGCTGTGGTCGGAGATGGAAAAAGTCTGCATCAAACTTCGCCGGGTCGTCCTGGAGGAAGTAGCCACCCGCTGTTCGTACGAAGTCGGGGCGGGTCGCACTGTGGTGCGCACGCATACTGTAGCGAGATGCTGGTACTTGGGAATGCCCACTCCTTTTTTGGATGAGAAAGTCCCAAAACTCTTCTGCAGTCCGGACTCCTCCAGGAAGTTTCATAGCCATACCAGTGATGGCCACCAGGCTTGGCTGCGAAGGCGTCATGTCTGGCCCAGAGTTCGGATTGACGAGAATATTCTTAGAAAGCATCTCCAGCGGATCCGAATGAAATGTGCCATTTGCTTGAGGCTGCCCATGATCTGGGGTGATCACCGAGTGATCTATGTCGGACTCGCGCGTCTGGTCAACACTATCGACAGAGAGTGAATTATCCATGGCGACATGAGCATGGAAAACTAGTATATACTGTAAATTAGAACTTTTTCTTGGAACTCAAGCTGGCCAGTGTCACTTATAGCTATGTATCTACTCGGGAAATTAGGGAAGAGTGAGGAACCACGAGGCTTTCGTGGTTTATCATTAGTTGCTCCATCTCACAGTATCAACTCCAATCAGAAACCCTAGAGTCGCTATCATAGCTCACTTCTAAGGTTGGGATAAATAGCGATATCTCCAGGAAAGTTACCTGTGCAACGCATCGTGGCGACTTTGGGCAAGCTGAGTTTCAATAGTTTCAATTGGAGTACAAATTGTGCAGATCGCATTCCTGAAAGAACCATATTGACTTTCCTGGAAACTTAGAACCAGTCAATCGCGAACTTCATTGGTAATCTATATACACATCAAAACCCCTCAAATTCTCAATTAGCTGCCAAAAGGTTGACTAGTCATTCCTGCGCGAGGCGCGCTAAACTAGTGGAATATTTGTATGGCAGGATCCACTAGTTCCTTGCATAACGCACCGGCCATCTACAAGAGAATGCAGGATCAGGCGCAGCGAATGGTCTACACAGTAGGCGGGTAATTTTACTGCTTTCTAAGGTTTGTTAGTGGATAAATGGCGCAAATACGATATACACTCACGCATGGATCGTTAAATGTGAGGAGGGCGCCATCGGTAAGGGGATGAGAATTGCCTCACTCGAACGCTGTTCCTGAAGATCTCCGATTGTTTATTGGACTATCGGACGTGGAGCAAAGCTCATATTTCTTCAGCTTCTCAAACCCGGTTCCATTGACCAAAATCATACAACACTTCATTCATTGTTCAAGAAAGTCGCCTCTTAAGACTGTACACTCCAATTCGCCCTTTCAGTATTCGGACATTGTTTGCGGGCTACTTTCAAACCACCTAATTGGCTCAAGATGCGTCCTGCTCAAATCTTGACTGTCTTTTCGGCTGCCAGCATTTCCCTCATTCCGGGTGTCAGCGCTGCCCTCGGTTTCCACTGTCTGAAAACACTCCACAGCCTCGATACGCCTCGCTTCGTCGAAGTCGTTCAAGACGTCTCATGCAAAGCTGGCTGCGAGCCACGATCACCAGACTGGGCCAGCCACGGGAAGGAAATGATGCGTGGATTGATTGAAGACGGAGCTGCATACTCCCAAATTACCGAAGGTAGGGAGGCGACGGCCGACTTTCTGGATAGTGTATTCGAAAACTTGCGGGGCAAGTGTGAAGAGAAGCTCAACGGCGGTCACATGTGTCAGGACGAGGAACAACTTCGGGAGACGATGTCCTGCGTCAAGCAAAATAGCCGATGGGCTGAGCTCAAAGCCCTGCCGGTTCTTCTCCCTTTTGCTAAGGAGGCGAACTGCAAGCGCCTCGGTGAGTACCTGAACAGCGAACAGCTGTGGGAGAAGGATCTCCCGGCCCGGGCGCGATCCTATGCAAGCCATTGCCATGAGCTCTAGGTTCTGGTAATTGTCCAGTTCTTTTTGATATCTGAGATGGAGAATTGGATTGGGACTCGAATTGTTTGAACTGATATCTTCCCAAGTGTGAAATGCATGGATCACGTGTTACCTAGTTAATACTTATCCAGGAACATTGAATCAGCTTTTGCTTATGCAACTATTTGGAGTACCATGCTCTCCACTCACTTTTACACCACGGATCAGTATGTCGCGACTGACAATCTGCGTCTCGCACGGGAGTGGCACGGTTGACAGAGGGTTAGGTTTTCAGGTCGCTCTTAGGTATGAAAATGTGGTTAAAGATAAAATATCTGTCAGCACCTAAGGTCTTTTGGTTAGGTAGTTATGTGACCTTGGTTGGAAGCCTGAGCCGTCAGGCCACCTGCTTTCTTCTACGGAAAAGATGCAATCTCCGCATCTGATACTGATTTTCAACAGATCACTCTGACTAGCTCAGGCTGATCAGGGGCGTGCTCAATTCTACATAGTGAGCAAAAGCGGCGACGGGATTAGCACTAGAACGGAAGGAGAGCGCCAAGCGCTGCCGGACAAAATCTGGTATATATGTAAAATACTCTAGATTGGACGGGGCTTGTTTTATGTATTATGGCGTTTTTTGGGCGACACGTTGATTGCTACGCGCTCTGTTCTCGATCTCTATTTTTGCCGCGACGCTCTATAGCCTACTGCTACTCACTATTTTGTGCACGTACATTCTTCTTGGGCTTTGCCTCCCTATGCTCTAGCCTGAGTAGCTCGTGGGTCGGTACCTCTATTTTAATTCGCTAGGCTATCCTTGCGTCGATCTCCCTAGCGAGTGTTAGTCACACCGCTAAAATCTGCACGAATCCAATATTCGGTACGGAGTATTGTATTACAATCAGGTTATCCCTCGGTACGGTCTCCACTACAATTAATTAATCACGCTATTGGACCAGTTAGTTATCGATCAGGAGTCACCCGAATGAATCCACATGATGGAGGGGAAGAAAGGGAGATTTGGGCTCTCACAATAATTATTTGTGTTTTAGAGATACGATGTATATATAGTACGTGGGACGTACGGAGTAGAAGAGTCCTAATTCATTTTGGTCCCACTCCCGCTATTTGATGTCAGCATCAATTTATCGCTGTGGCGTAAGTGGTCTTAACACTATTGGTATAATCCTTGTTACACAACAGAATGATCGAAAGCTACTTAGATTGCTTCTTTATTCTTCAATAGCGTGATGTTGTCTCTCCACTTTAATTCATAATTTCTTATAAAGTTCGTCCCAGCCGCTCTTTCTCCTGTTCTACAACTTATTCTTGATTACAAGCTCAACTTACTCTCGAATTCGACCGTGGCTCAGAATCCCTAAGTTCTGTAAGTCCCTATTACATACCAGCCACTATGGAATCTAATTTGCTTGCCAGAATAAACTCAAAAAACCATGAGACTTTCTCAATTGTTCTCCTTCCTAGCTGTCCTAGGAATGGCCTTCGTCGAAGCCAGAGGCTTGAACGGTAGATAGGATGGCAAGCCTAGATAGCAGATTCCCCCTAGTGTCGCATAAAGACCACTCCACGTCAACTCCGTTGGTTTCTGGAAGTACATCCAGAGTCAACTCTTCCATATTCCTTTAGGGAGTTGGGCAATGGTGTCCATCTGATAGGACGATGGTTTCCTCCTTGTGAGGCCGCTTTGAAATCACACTCGATCCCCGCCCATCCGTAATACATCCAAGAGCTCCTGAGCCGTGGCGTCTCCCCTCTTTATTCTCTCCCCGCTCATGCTCGAATTTCTATCGTGGTCTGGTTGTCTCGAACATTCTGCTGAAATAGTTTCTTGTTTGTTCTCTTCAGCTTATAGCTCTCTCCCAGCTTCATACAGGCATGTCGAATGTGCCTCTCACTTAATGCCATCTCCCAAAGTCGCGCTCACTCGCAAAAGCCCGTCTCTTGCAACACATATCCAAATGGCCCCTGCTAGAGATCTTCCATCCCTGAACCACTCCCATGACTGGAGGACCACTCAACGCAAAACGATTATGGTAAGCACCCGAAATTTTAATGCCGGGTCTATACAGAGATAAACAACACCTTGTCCAGCAAGGCCCGCATCGGTCGGTACTGCGAGCGAACGACCCTTCGGCGGGACGGAACCCACCAAAATACGGGCAACCTCGGTCACAGCGGCTCCTCCGAACACATCACAAGGGAAAATTTGTACAGGCCAGAGAGCGTCGAAAAATCAATTGCCGGAAGGCAGACCCCGACCTAGCTGCTCAGCTGACTCTGGCGAACAAGAGAATCCAGAAGCTAGAGGAATCTCTTCGTCATCAATCTCGAGGAATGCAAAACTTCTTACGAGAGCTTCACGATATAATGCTTCCTATCACATTGGGATTGGGAAGACTTTGCCGACAAGTATAGACCTGGTGCACCTTGCACTCTCTCAAATACTTTGAGATTACCTGGATAGAAGATGATCGACTATGAAGCAGTAGCTGAAGGCTTCATCTTTTATGGCTTGAAGCAACTGACCGTGAAGCCTCGAGTCAAAGGCCAGCTATGGTGGAGAGGCGAGATTATCTACTGCTGAGTCGAAATAAGAAATGGTTTGTCAAGGCAAAGGATCGGATAGGAAACAAAGAGTAAAGCCCATCGTATACTGGATCATATAAGTTTCTGCTCTCTTCGATTACTACCGTACAGTAGAGAGCAAATATCTTCGTGGTCTCTAGAAAATGCACGGAACAGTAGCGCTCACTTTGGCATTCTATTGTAGATACACGGAAATTGCCCGCCACGGTTATTAGGGAAACGGTCACATCGATGTCGACTGTTTCTGGGGCTGTGGAGTACTGTACTTTATAATTCTCTAATGGTCGTTTGGGCGGTTTCGCAAATAGCGAAAATGTACTGTCCGAATCCAACGTCCTCCACGTCCGGGATTACATCAAGTTACTTATTAGTGAGTTAGTATGCACTACTTGGGTCGCATCGTTGTATCTGCGAGAGCGGTCTCCATGGTCAGAAACGAAGCTGGCCCTAGCGAGTATGGATCACACGGCCCAAATCGCTCCTAGCTTGGCCTAGCGGCATATCATCGACGAACCACCGCTTTTGGCTCAAGTCAGGTAGTTCATATTTGGGTGAGCATATTTGTATTAAAATTTCTGGATAAAATGGCGCATTCTGTGTAACTGCGCGGCCGGTGGGTAGTTCTAGCGGTACTAGACGCCAACGCTGAGGCTGGGACCCCCATTTGCGTTATTGGCATGTACCGTGTACGGGGCCCCATAGGGCGAAACATAAAAGGTCAGCCATCCGCCGTTATTTTCCTCATCATCTTTCAGCCCTTTGAGCGAGGCTACTGGTGCCCTTCCGCTGTGAGCCCACCCACTGAGGTCGAGGCTACGGCACGCTGTGAGCCCACCCACTGAGGTCGAGGCTACGGAACGCTCGCTGTGAACCCACTGTGATCACAAACAAAAATCCTGGACCACGCTCCAGGTCGGATTCAGTTCCACACGCAGGCCTCTATGGTCATGCGCAAATCCTGGATCAAGTACCAGGTACATACAAATCCTGGACCACGCTTCAGGTCGAATTAAGTTCCACACGCAGGCCTTCGGTCATGCACAAATCCTGGATCAAGTTATGACCCTTTACGGCTCAGGTCGGATTCAGTTCCACACGCAGACCTCTATGGTCATGCACAAATCCTAGATCAAGTACCAGGTCTGGCTGTGATGAGATGTTCCACGCCTGCCTCCGGCAAATGACAGACACCTCTTCGCGGGGTGCTGGAGACTATTACTCAGTTCAAGATGAGCTGGGGAAGCCAAGATCTGTCCTCCACTTTTTACACGAAATTAGGCCACCTCAGTGAAACTGGCAGGAACTGTTCAAAATTCAAAATTATCAATGTAATTCATCACTGCCTTTAATTGTACAGTACACTCTTTCTTCAATGGCATAGAAGGCAGGTAATGATCGTGGAACGACAGGATAGTCAATGTCAAACTAAAAGGGGCAAAATAAAAGACCACGTAGCTTGAGCCTACACATTCAATAAGTTCCTTGAGCTTCAAGCTGTTCAAACCTGTTCCACGTGAACCTGTTCAAATCTGGTCATTCTATTTAAACTTTTGTCTTCCGTTCATGTTCATTTATGCCCATGAATCATTGATCAAACATGTATTTGTTCATTTGCAGCTATAACAATTTCCTTTGCCGGTACGAAGAACGAATGAGTTGACGATACAATATTCATTGTTGCAGAATCGGTTTTGGCTAACTGGCGGGTTCACCAAAGGCTAAAAGCAAATTATGCTATATTGTTCATTAAGATAGTATTCGTTCAGGTTTCCGTTCGTTCAAGATTTCGGTTCGTTCAAGATTCGGTTTGTTCAAGATACGGTTCGTTCAAGATTCAGTTCGTTCAAGATTCAGTTCGTTTAGGATAATCCACGTTCAAGTGTTCGTCAGATTACGTTCTCTGTGCCAGATCTCCGAAGTGAACAAATTCGAGTGAACAAATCAAGCAATCTACTTTTCGCCATGCTAGATTTGCTAGTTGTCTGTTCATAATCTTTGGCCAGGTTACTCAATTTACTCAGCTCATATTGAGTTGAGGAAGCCAAGATCTGTCCACATTTTCCACGAATTTGCCCCCTCTGTGGTGCTAAGAACAACTGTTCAGAATTCAAAATAATCAACATTGTCTAAAGTTACATTTTCCGTGTAGTTCACCACCGCCTTTAATTGTACGCCTTTCTTCGATGGCATAGACACGAAAGAGGCAAAGAATTACCGTGGAACGACAGAATAGTTACACTCGCCTACTCAATATTCCAACCAGTATATGGGCAAAATATAAGACCACCTAACTTTAGCTACACATTCAATGAGGAGCTTCAAGCTTTTAAATTCAAACCCTGTTCAACACAATCCGGCCGTTTAAGAACTCAAAATCTTGTCTTCTGTTTGACCATGTTATTTGCCCCCGTGAATCATTGATTGCAATATACTTGTTCAACTGGGGTGATAACGATTTTCTCTGGCCCGCAGACAGCGAATGAGCCATTGAAGAGATACAATATTCATTTGTTACAGATTCGGTTTTGATTAATTGTGCACCAAATGCTGAAATCAAATTATGCCTTATTGTGCATTATGGTAGCGTTCGTTCAAAAGGGTCCTTGTTTAAGATAATCTTTATTTCAGATAGTGTTTGTTTGTTCAAGATACAGCTTGTTTAGGATACTGGGTGTTTAGGATAGTCTTCGTTCAAGAAAATCTTCGTTCAAGACAATCTTCGTTCTAGTTTTCATCAGATTACAAAGTCCGTGCGGTATTCCCGATGTTTAGCTTCTCTCTGTGCCAGATCCTCAGGCGAGGTGAACAAATTCGGGGGAAGAAAAGCAACCCAACTTTTCGTCAACTGTGCTAAGATTTGCTAGTTGTCTGTTCATAAACTTGCCCGGGGTACTCAAGAATAAGTGTACGCCCTATCGCCAATTTTATCGCAGGATGATTCAGTAGTCAATGATTTTTCATTAGTTTGTATTTATTGTCAACTTATACAACACGAAGAAGCCTTGAGTTGCCGTTTAACTTTGCCAAGGTCTGTAAGCACGAGCCTAGCATAACGACCCGACCACCAAAAACCTGCCTGCAATAGAATACTAGGGTATTGCAGTTCACGATCTCCTATCTTATCCACTGATGATTATTTAGGGTATTTTGCATGTTTCACTGATATTTGCTCGGGGGTCGTGAAAACCCGCAGATTCATCCCCAAATACCCAAGAGAAGTCTGCTGCTGACTGTTACTCCGCCACTCCTAAATAGCGGATCAGAATAGAATTAGCCACGGGTACACCTTGGCTGATGACCTGAATGACCCCGTGTACGGGGGGAGGTACCCAGACTCTAGTGGCATAAGGAGTCATTGCACTACAGAGTGCAAGAAGTACGGCACCGATTCCATCTCAGTAAACAGGGAGAGTCTTATCTCAACGAATTGACCCAAAGGTCTTCACAAACCTTACACTGCCCGGGGCAATCCAACCTTGTTAAAATCAACGACTGCCCTTGTTGAGGTTTGAAAAGGAGGTCCACATCAAGAGTGTTTCAATTTCAGCCAATCAGACCAATCAATCAATCAATCAATCAACACTCTATCAGCCAATCAGACCCATGCTGGCCAAGAGCCACTCTGGCCGAAGACAAAGTGTCCTGAAGCATGATTACTATTTGGTCGGTCTGCTTGCTGGGTTGTACATGCGTGGATCGAATACAATACAAATTAACATAATCCTGATCCCCTAACCGCACGTGCGCCACCGCACGTGTCTACGATCACGTTCTGCACACTCCTCACGTGTTTGCGGCCTCATTGGCGTCGCATGATGCACACGCAGGATACGTAACGGTTGTGTCGCACGGCCCCATAGCGGCGGTCAAAGACCGCCGCCGAGCCTCAGCTCGTAACAATTAACAATGCCCTGAACGGAGGAACGTAGTGAAAGGGTTTACAACCGAGTATAACAATATAACAATACTGAATATTTCAATTATTCTATACTAGTTCTGATACTGTCGAGACATGGAGTGGTAACTTACCGCTAAGACATGGGACACAGTCTGTGGCCCACTTTCCGTTGTGTTTTGTATAGTAATTTGGTATTTTGGGTATTTCGGTTGTCGTAACACCGTGTACCTTAGCATCTATGGGGTATTTCAACCTGCTTCAATCAATCAACTCAATCATCCTGAATTGGTTCAGTTTGACTTCAACCTTGTCGCTATTTGTATGAGAGGATTATTAGCCTATACTGTCATAGCTTGCTCAGACATATACTCTGAAGCTTGGGTTACGGACCGATTACTGGTACAGTACCAGCAACTGAGGTTAGGGATAGTCAGGGGACCCGCCCGTATTCGTAGCCAATGATTACCTTCATTTTACGTATCATACTAGCCACACCACTTTGGGAATAGTGTGTTCTCCGGGGTGGACCAACTGGCTTCGGAGCCCACCAGACAGGGGGTATACGACTGTCGAGGAACGTGGACTAGCTCCCTGCCAATGTGCCCCACCTCAGTTTTTACGTGTAGCTTCGGTGCTCGAGGTATTTCCACGCATGCTCTCGGGTCTAACAGCATTATACACAGTATTGTTCCGTTAGTCCGATCTCAGACAATACACAGACTACATCCGTGGATTATGATGCGACCTGGTTAGATTGGTGTAGGAACTCAGCCAGGGGTGTTATTTTGAATTTCAATTTCAACTGAAATTGAAAATTTTTTAAATTTCATGAAACGATATTTTAGATTTCAGTGAAATCTAAAACCTTAAATGGCTTACTAAAGTTACTAATCGAGTCTTATAAAAGGATCGAATTGGCTATCTTGATTGGCTAGAATATAAAAGTGGGTTTAATGCCTTAGGCATCAATTGAAATTGAAATTCAAAAGATTTTAGATTTCAGTGAAATTTAACTGCCCTAAACTCAGCAGGATATGTGGATCCCGGAGGTAGAGATATGTCGGAGCAAGCTGAGACCGTAATGGCTAGTAATCCTAGTAGGCGAATAGGGTCGAGGATGAGGTCGAACGGAACCAATTCAGGATGGTTGAGTTGATTGATTGAAGAAAAGAGCGAATATCATGGGGCAGGTTGAAATACCCCATAGATGCAAGGTACACGGTGTTACGACAAGCGTAATACCCAGAATACCAAATTTCTACACAAAACATAAAGGAAAGTGGGTCACTATAGCCCATGTCTTAGCGGTAAGTTACCACTCCATGTCTCGACAAGATACTATCTCCCGCCAATTTAGCAATTCAGACCACTTATGCGAGGCATGCATGACATATTTTCGACAGAGGCCCCCGCCTCCGCAACTCTGGAAGAGATCTCAATTTTCTGATGCCCAATACTGATCGATACGCTGATATGTGTACGTTCAGTGCTCCGAGATGCCAGGCGGGTATCTTTCTGGACTGTAACCTTCCCGGTTATAGCCTCCGGGAGGATATTTCCCGATGCGCCGGAGCACGGAGTATCGTACGACTAGCTTACCCTTTCCGTTAGTGGAATGCACACCATAGAGCGCTTTGAGAACTCTTTGCATTGGATTCCGCACGTAACACAAACCACCCTCATATACAAGGCTCCTGTACACCCGCTAGAAAGGGGGTTAAAATAACAAAGTATGACGGGGATCTGAGCCCGACGTTACATTTAATACTCTCTTCTGCTAGAAGAGAAGCAGATGAAGAGGCTTTGTCCCGGATCTCCACGGATGCAGCTCTTATATTCTACAGTGATCAAGTTTTGGCACCAGATAACATGGAGAAATCAAAGCGCCTCGCCCCTGCGGGGTACATGGCGGAAAGCATGTGCGTTCAGCTTTGTTATTGTGTTCGGCTTAGTGTAATTGCTGATATGAGCAAAGACAAAAGGTAGGTGTCAATACGAATACGAGAATTTGCCTCCTATACGGCGGACTTCCGGAAGTAGGGCTGGAGAGTCGTTCGCAAGTGCTTTTACATTTTCACTCTCCCCACTTGGGCTTAAATAGGTCACTGCTTAAACAGCACACTTAAAGCAATCGCTACGCACATTATGCAGGGTCCCAGAATACGTTTAATAGCAATATGCTCCTACAACAACTAGTCCTCATGATGAATCCCCCGTGGATGACATGGCCGGCCTTTGCGGCGCTTCTGTTTGGGAGTGTACATAAACTCCCCTAATATTCCCTTCTCTCGCAGTATGCTTACGTTGCTAATTACCAAGGTTACTCTCATCCTCGTATGCAAAGCTTTCTACAATGTCTACCTACATCCCCTACGAAAATATCCTGGGCCATGGTGGCTAGCGGCTAGCCGCCTCCCTTATACCATCTTCATATTCCAGGGTATAGCGACAAGAGTAACCAAAGCATTGCACGACGAGTATGGCCATACTGTTCGCATCACTCCAGATACTCTTTCCTACACTTGCAGTCAAGCCTGGTCAGGTAAAAAATGCTTCAGTTCACTTCGTGCGCACAAGCATCTCTAGCGTGACGCAGAGGCTAACATTCGCTGTCTCATTTCTCTGCTAGATATATATCGAGGAAATAAGGCCAAATACCGAGGAGGGATCCCTAAGGATCTGCGTTACTACATCAAACAGGCTCACGTGTCGGACATCGCAAGTTACCTTGACCCTTCCTTGCTCTGAATAGTGTGCTCATAGGGACTTTTTCATTCAGTCAACTGCTAGCAACGCTGATCATAAGCGTTTACGTCATATCCAATCGTACGCTTTCTCGGAAAGAGCCGTTATGCAACAGAAGAAGTACCTCGAGAAGTACACCGCCATGCTCATGACGTGCCTCATCCAGGAGAGAGCCCAGACAATAGACTGCCTGGATGCGGGTACTGTCAATTTTACTCGCTGGTTTAATCTTCTAACCACGGACATGATAGATGAGCTCACCTTTGGTGAAAACTTTGGCGGCTTGGAAAACAGAAAGCTTCATCCGTGGCTGGATAGCATATTGTGGACTCTCAAGGCCTCGACCTTTGTTCGAGAACTAAATCAATGGTCTGTCTATGTAACGAAAGTTCTTTGGTCCTGCATTCCCCGGAGACTCATTGAGCGCCAACATGTTGTGCTGTCATTCGGCGAAGCAGCTATGGCCCGGAGGGTGCGGCTGAGCTCGGAAAGGCTGGATCTCATGTCCTACTTACTGAAACAGACAGGCAACAACAGGTCCGTTAACAACCTGACTATACATGTTTGGCAGATTCAACTGTTGGCATCGTTGACATAATTGCTTGCAGAATGACACCAGAAGAGATCGAACTGGCGGCAGTCACTTTCATCATCGCTGGAAGCGAGACAGGTATTGTGCACTTCCTACTATATCATACAGTTAATAACTTGGAACTGTTCTTCCCATCTACATAGTCGCGTCATCACTTTCTGGTGCAGTATATTTACTATGCACTAACCCCTCGGTGCTGAGAAGCCTGACGGAGAGAATCCGGATCGATTTTGCCCAGGTATCTGACTTGAACTTGGGAAATTTACAGCGGCATGAGTATCTCAATGCTGTGCTCCTGGAGTGTTTGCGCCTCTACCCTCCAGCACCAGACAACCTTTTCCGGAGAACTACAGTATCTGGGGCCGTTATTATGGGAGATTTCGTTCCACCCATGACTTGTGTGACAATGAATCTGTGGGCCGCCAACCGCTCTACCCTTAACTGTCACCGCCCAAACGAAATGGTTCCGGAGAGATGGATGAAATCTTGTCCACCGGAGTTTCGGTTCGATGACAGAGATGCTCTGAGGCCATTCAGCGTGGGAAATAGAGATTGCCTGGGGAAAAAGTAAGACCTGTTGTCCATTTTGATGCTCACCTTTGCCAATAATTAAAGAGAGAGTGAGTGAAAGGGAAGCAAGAGCAACATTCCGAGGATTAAATCAGATAGTCATTGAACAACCCTGCTAACCAGTACTCGCAGCCTAGCCTGGGCACAAATGCGGATGATTTTAGCAAACTTGCTGTGGCATTTCGACCTTGAACTTGACCCAATCCGCCAAGATTGGATATACCGGCAGAGGGTGTTCGTGCTTTGGGAAAAACCGGATCTGCTCGGGAAAGTATCGCCAAGGTCGTCAAGGTTGCCAAAGAATTGCTTAGCCTAATGGCGCACGACCTAGGTTGCAAAATTACCGAAATAATGAAGAGTGATAGCGAAATGACTATATCCTAGCGGTCAATCTGCCAAATTGTAGTTCCGCAGGATCGTTTCTCTATATCATCAGGAGTTGTCTCATGTGACCTGGAGAAACGCTGATCTAAGTTTTCTAGCATTAAATCCATTTTCTGGTTTAGAAAATTTCCCTTAATGAGTCCGGCAGTTGGCAGGAGAGTTGATGACTGTAATTGTAGGAGTAAGACCTGGCCTACGAACGTATACCCGTAGCGTCTCACTTACTCTATAGGCAACCTCATATGGCTTATACGCTACCGGTTGCGAGATACACAAGTAGGCTAGATCCTGCAATACGTGATATACTGACACTACGGGGACATTTACCCATAGGAGGATAAGATTTACGTAAGCCTCAGGGGTTTACTTATCACCTCGTAGAGAGTCATGAACAGAGGTATATAAAAGAGTTGCGAACAATGTAACAATAGTGAAACCGGCATAGTAACGTGAAGAAAGTTTATAATATCTCTTATTCATCATAGATCGAATTCCCGTCAGTGCCACTAGGCATAGACTCTTTGTATGTGTCAAATAAAAACACCCGTTCAGTAGGAAATACTGCTCCTGTATAGTGATTAAAAACCCCCATAACTCCGGTCATGCGCGTCGATCAAATAGCGGTCGCGCAGTTCAAACATTACCGCTCAGCTCAATGCTTTTCCTCTTCTTTGTAACCAGACTGCTTGGATGGACCACTTTGAATAAAACCATTACCGCCAGCATCAGAGCCCCGTCAAATACATAGAGAAACGCCTCATGCCGCAGGAGGTAGCCGTTATTTCCCATTGCGTACTCAATAAGTCGAAACACAGATCGGATAAGGATAAGCAGGTTGGCGGCGTAGAGAACACTCAGATGTTTGCGCCAGGGACTGCTCGAGGCCAATGATCTCTCTGTGGGGAACTTATTCACACGACTGTGAAAGACCACGCATGTGACAACGAAAAATCCAAAGAAAAGGATCTGTATGACAAGACCAGCTATGACAATCATCTCACCGTTATGTACAGCGGAAAGAGAACCACCAGCCATAACGCCACCGCCTGTTTTGGTAGTGTTAGTTTCATTGTCTCCTCCGAGCAAAAGAATGACCGAGCGTAATCCACTCACCAGCGGCCTGGACAGTAAAAGATAAGATATCACCACACACAAAGAATTTTGTAAGCCATTTTTTCCTGAAAATGCAATGTCGCTCTGCATCGAGTAACATTACGATACGCCCGAGCATCATGTATATCGAAGCCGCAAACAGCGCCGGAGCCAACAAGATCAAGATAGTCTGTTGGATGTAAGGACCCATGGACCAGTTCGGACTTTCTCGACTGCATAAGATACGGCCGATATACCCGACCCATTCGACTGTGTGCGTTAATAGCATTAGCATAGACCGATTCAAAATGGACACCGTAGAACTTACAGAGGCCGCCCATAACAAAGGGAATGAAAAACCAGGTCCGATGACGAAGCAGCTGAAATACATGTCCAAGAGTCGTAATCGCAAAAAGGACAGTGAATAGGATGGCTGCTGCCTCAGAGGGATAGTACCGATAGTACGCCCAGGGAGCATTTTTGTAGTTGATGGGCGTGTCCGTCGATTGCCGAGGCCAAAGAGTCATTGTGCATAAAAGTGTAGGAGACAAAGCTGTTGGGAGATTTAAGAGAGAGAAGAGTATTTTAGCAGCTCAAAGGCTCACTCAAGGATTGTAAGTCAAGTTCATAGGGCGCCATTTTGGTATACCAAGGAGGCAAAATTTAGCATTGGCTGCTTGGACAATTTGCCCGTTCTGGGTTACTGGTAGCCTCAGGACCCGCTCGTAAACGTATATTAGCGCGAAAACTCGACCTGAATTACTCTAGCCTTGTCTGCACGTTCAATTATTGGTGGACCCAAGACCCACTCGTATACGTATCTAACAAAATTCTCTATCCCAGGTTGGAGAAACCGTATCGCCCTAACTCCACTTCGCTGCGTCCCGACGGGCGGATCAGTCAAGGAGCACCAGAACCTAAAAAACTCTGCGCGTCCATTATTGGTGGGCACAAGGGCCACTCGTATACGTATTCAACTCAAATTTTCTATCCCAGATCTAGCGGACCGTACCGCTCTACTTGTAAGCCTGATGTGGCGAAAGCTGCTTGCCTATTCGAACACGAAGAAATTTTTCGTACTATACGGGTACGAGGATGCGTTTCGGTTGGATGAAACCTGTTATTGTGTCTGGTACTGTGCTGACTAACCATATGTACTCCACAGCTAACATAATTACTGGATCAACATGTGTATAGAAAATAGGCTATACGAGCGGGAATTTCGATACTTTCGAAATGAACCTAATAGCAGGGTCAAGCAAGAGAATAAAGAAAATAATATCTGCCAAGGATAAGGTTAAACGAAAATGTTGTGGCACGGTTACACTTGGTATAGCTGCTATTGAGGGAAACGCTAGAAGAGTGTAGTCTGAGTAGGGAAAAGATACTCTAATTATGGCTCATACAAGGTTGATATAACTTTCAAGCTACAAATGAGTATACTTGAAACTCTCCACTTGCTCTTCATACGCCGGCGGCCCGTCTTCGATACCGTATTGCGACTGTTTCATAGCTATGAGCAAGTTTCAACCTCCGGGTCTACTGTTGGCGCTATAATTGGCGCTATAATTGGAGAATGATAAATACCCAACATTATTTTGGAAGCAATAAGTAATTTCTCCACCGGTCACTTCTGGAAGCCTTCCACACTTCATTATTCTCAGAGCTTCCACTCTCTCTCTCTCTGTCTCTGTCTCTGTCTCTTTTTCTCTCTCTTTTCTCTCTCTTTCTCTCTCTTTTCTCTCTCTTTTCTCTCTCTTTTCTCTCTCTTTTCTCTCTCTTTTCTCTCTCTTTTCTCTCTCTTTTCTCTCTCTTTTCTCTCTCTTTTCTCTCTCCATATCGTGGTTACTATCCGCCATCGAAATCTGTCTCTATCAATATGCTGGACGATAGGGACTCCAACTATGTCCCCTTTGCCTTCTACCGCTACGACCCGAGCATGAGCGGCGCCGTTATTTTCACCCTGCTGTTCATCGCCACGACAGCTTATCATGGTGTCCAAATGTTGAAGTCCCACACGTGGTTTTTTATACCTTTCCTTATCGGAGGCATATGTCGGTGGACCCCCTGCGCCCTCTAACCTAGCACCGAACTAACTTGCCTAGTTGAGATTATCGGATACATTGGACGTGCTGCGTCTAGCAACCAGAGTCCTAACTGGACACTTGGGCCTTATATTGTGCAAACGCTATTTCTGTTGCTGGCACCAGCGCTCCTGGCAGCCTCGATATATATGCTTCTCGGGCGCATTATCCTCCTGCTTCAAGCTGAATCCCATGCCTTGCTGAAAAGAAAGTGGTTGACCAAGATTTTTGTCACGGGTGACGTGCTGTCGTTTTTGTTACAGGGTGCCGGTGAGTATTGCAGAATGACTAGTGCATTGAACAATGTGTTGATCTGGTTTAGGTGGCGGCATTCAGAGCAGTGGGAACCTCGAAAGTATGAAGAACGGCGAACACCTCATCGTTATCGGCCTCCTGATCCAAATCGGCTTCTTTGCCTTCTTCATCGTTACCGCAACGCATTTCTACTGGAAGATCAAGAAGTATCCTTTCCAACGCTCGTGCTCGGCAGATATTCCATGGCGCAAACACATGAATGTACTCTATGTGACGAGCTTCCTCATCATGGTCCGGTCCGCATTCCGACTGGTTGAGTATATACAAGGGAATGACGGGTATCTCTTGCATCATGAGATATTCTTGTACATCTTCGATGCATTGTTGATGTTCATAACCATGCTCATCTTCAACATTATCCATCCGCAGGAGATAAGCCGGCTTCTTGGCTCACCCACTGACTATGGAATGACTCGCCTCCAGGACGAGCAAATTACCAAGTCTGGTAGATGGTATTAGTGGGAAATTAGCGAAGAATCCTGGCATAAACCAAACTTTACAGGCCCCAGACCGCCTGGTACATTTCCTCCTTGCCGCATATCCGTTGCGTTGGTTGCTTTTTGTTAGGCATTTTGCATCTTTTCTTCATATTCCTCGACTAGCTTCAATGAACGTTCGCTCGCGTGGATGTGTATTCTTTTACAAAGGAGTGCGGAGGGGCTCTATCTGGTCTAATACGTTTCGGTATAAACTGGCTGCCACCGCTGCACTCGGTGACCCATTACGGCCAAACTACACTCTTCTCCATGTCAACTGCATGATGTTGCCAATGGGACGTGAATAAAACAGCAACTAGAAAGAACCAGAGTGAGAGAAGCCACAAACGATGAGACTGTAGCCTTCAAATTGTATTAGTGAAGTCATAGGTGCGACATCATTGTTACGGGCCAATCGAAAGGCGAGAATAATTCGGCGCTCCTGACGAAGGTATTGAAGCTAAGGAGAAAGGGAAAGGTCAACCTAGAGGAGGGCCCTCAAGTATCCAGCAAAGAAGCAATCGTTCCCGACCCCCAAACAGAAACCTCAGGCACCAGGACCGCAGATTGAACTTATTCTCCGTCATAGGGAGTGCCATGTCACACGCATAACCAGAGACTTTTCAGGCCTATGAGTCCTCCTTGCTTCAATCTATTTTCTACAATCTCTACTCTATACGAAATTATCTTCATCGCCTCTCCGTTTCATTTGTCAATTCCACTGAATGTTCAGCCAGTGGACTGTTCCCACGGAGATAGAAATGATACCAATCATCTGTATGACCAACTTTCTACTTCAGATCAACCGCACGATGCTCAAAGAATAGTCATTAGCATCATGTTCCGGACTAAGATTATTAACGATATTTTTTATCACTGTAGAATTTCTGAATACTCAAATAAAAAACCACCAAATGGGGTGTTGGAGCCCAGGACCATCTTAGTTACATCTAAGTCCTTGACAAAATTTATATCATAGACGCTAAAGTACTTTCATTTCATATTTACTGCTCCGGAGCTGGAAGAGTAAGGCTCCTGCTGGCCGAACGTTATGTTAACTTCCAGCAATCGTCCATGCCGCTGAGGCATCGATGGATACCGCGTTGTCCCTACTGAGACATTAGCCTTGGACGGTAACGTGGATATTTGAGAAGAGTGCTTCACCCGCTTTCCCCAAGATCTTAGCTCCAGGCATTTTCGATTTTTTTCGGTTACCCGCGCACGCTTCTGCTCCTCCTGTATCCTATCCTTGAATCAGCGATCTGCGTTAGCGTATGTTCAGTTAAGGAGTCAGCCTTACTTGCTGCAGATATCTGCACTACTACATTCTGTATTACAGTCAGTCGTATTCGTGGAGGGCATGAAGTACTCATTCCGTAGAGGGTTTCAAACCATCGAGTTTCCAATAACCCTTTTAGTTGCCTAGTTAGCGCATTAATCCTTCGCATTCAAGCTCCTCACCCTAACATATTTCTCCTCAAGAATATTCAGCACCGACACTTCCGTTGCGTTGCTATCCCAACTTTCGTATAGCTCTTAATTACTTATCGCAATGCTTGAAAATTACGTTTCGGCATATGACAATTTAAGAATGGCAGGTATTGTGAGCGTTTCAGGTCCCTCCATTATAAACGAGCGTGCTAGAGCACTGCAAAAGCTTCGCACAAGATCGGGCTAAGGAAAGAACTTTGTGATTCTGGGAAGGATGACGTCCATGCTGAGATCTTTCGTCGACTTGGCAATTACCTTATCTAGAGTAGCACGTTGGGGAATCAGATTAAGTTCACCCTGACCACAACCCGGATACAACCCGAAAGAACTACACTTGCCAATTTTGCATCACAAAATGGAGACGTCAACAAGGTCAAGGAGCCCCACTGAATACAAGACTAGATTCGCTTTCCGGACCTATGGCTAGAATTGAGATGACCCCACGTGGCTAATGACCCGAAAGCGCACGCGAAACCGCCCTGAAGGTCGTCTCTGCTTACCTAGAATGTTACCAAACTGCAAGAAATAGAGGCCACTAACATCGTACCTCTCACGCAATGATCTTTGTGTCGCCATGCCGAAGGCTATGGCGCCACGGCTATAGCGCTTGCCGATTTTCCTACCACGAATTTCTTTTTGGCCGCTCGCTTGGGGCCTGAAGTGGCTCTCCCGCAGTAAAAAATCGTGGCCTTCATATACTGCTCTAGACTTTATAGGCTAAGCAGGTCTCTGCGTTCGGCTGGTTCTGCGAAAGGAGGACGCACGTTTGTTCATGTCGTGGCGATCTCCATAGTTAGAAGCCCACTCAAGTCGGTCAAGCGGTAGCAACCTTCATGGGCCACGTCATAAGCCGATCGAACTCAGCGTTGCGTAAACTACAAACAGATTGTTGAATCTTTAAAACCTCCGCTTTGAAAGAGACCAAATACCAGCGCTCCACGAGGGTGTTGACGACATAGAAATGCGCCAGGATGATCAACGAAAGTCCCCAGGTAAGGTCCGCTCGGTAATCGACCTCAAGCAAGCTGATAAAGTCGTCGGGGACCAAGATTGGCCAAGACAGCAATGCGGCCTCTTCAAAATTGGCCTGAACATCAGAATCCTCTGGAGAGCCACGCTCGCTGACCGAGCATTGCAACACCGAGATAATGCGGGAATACAATTCTTCCAAGACACCTATGCCCCGTGATTGCTCGTCAACTGTTCCCTCTGATGACGGCGAAGGGGAAACAGACGTGAAGCGGGGTTTATTGCAATCGGCAAGCCGAACGGCGGCGTAGGTGGTTCTCAGATCTGCGACGGCTTGGATAGCTCCCTGGGCGAATAACAACAAGCGCGATGAGCAGTGACTGAGTCTGGACAAGGGTGAAGCAAAGGGGAGATCTTTCCAGTACTCATCGTCATGAAAATGTAGCACCATCGGCCGCATGCGGCTGGCCTTTAAGGCCGGCCATTGATCTTGAATGACGGTTGACACCCCTCGAATTAGGTGCATCCAGTTCAGCTGAGGTCGGTTAACCGTCGGAGGTGTCTGTCGATTAGGAGCCGGAACATCATGATTAAAGGCCGGAGACGCAGTCATAACGGGCGGGTTGAGTTCAGGAACCTGGAGGGATGCATAAATAAACCCGACCAGAAGGAGAGAGCCAGCATAAACAGCTTCAGCATTAGAGTTAGAGATCTTCGCCACCTCTTCCCTGAAGCCCTGCAGTCCTCTCTGATGATGATCCATTACCACCCGCAAGTCTACCGTGTGTATGTAGTCGTCTTCTCCACCAGGCCTTTCCTCCATTCGGCTTGTGATCATATGTATGCCGCCCAAGGCGAGGAGCAGGTGCATGAGATAGCGATGCCCCTCAGCGAGATCGGGAATCACCCGCCGCCAAACCATGCTTCGTTTTGGATGTAGAACCATCTCGTGGGCTGTATGTAGGTGGAAGAATTGCATCGAGAGGAGATCATCCATGCCCAAAAGATTATCATCTGCTGGCGTGGAAACGCTCGCCGATGGTGCCCGATATAACCCCAAGGGCATTAGGTATGATCGCGAAATGGAGGAACTATCATCACTCCGGGTGCATGGCGATTCTTGTCGTGTCCGGGAGGAGCTGATCGGTCTGCGGGAAATCGTTGGAGGGTTGGGGAAGGAGCATAGCTCCCCGCGAGAAGAGCACGAGCCACAGACAGGACGAGCTTCATCACACTGCACGCCATAGGACGCGAGGGTGGATCAGCAAAGAACAGTAGGCCTTGACCGGCAGTCCAGGATGGCGACTAGAGAGGTTGACTTACTTTCACCCGCCGGAACTTGCATGAGTAACACCCAAGGCGAGATTTAGTGTGGCGTACGCGGTGCCTTTTTCGTGGTCGTTGACTGTTGTCAGGAGCTGCTACCTCTTCGATTGCATCTGAGAAATCGTTCAGGATCGAGTTCAGCATGGTCACATAACCGAGATTATATCAGCGTGAAGCAAGGCCGGACGGAAAGGGTTGCCTGGAAAAGAAGGTAGGCATACGCGTCATGGAGGCAGAAGCTATGTCGGCCCGTGACCGCCGGCAAGAACACCGCTTCTCATTAGTCCGGACCCAAAGGACCCCGAAGATAAGCTTTCTGAATTCATGGGCTGCGCGACATTTTTCCTTCCGGAATATCTATTTTTGATTTGACAATGGGAGATGGCCTTGGGTGTATGTGACTATAAGTCGTGGCCTAATCATCAGTACGTCAGCACGCCAATCTAACTAATTACAGAACTACCGCACCTGCAGCCTATCTCCAAAGCCGACCATGAATCAGTACTGAAGCGGAAGCGGGTTCATGAAGAGTTCTAAGCAGCCAGCAAAGTGCTTGTCTCAGAATAAGAGTGGGAGATGTTGAGAATAAGTCCATTACGATCCATGGTACCTGCTTGTATGCTTTCTATCAAGGTGGTTGTGTCCTAACCATGGAGAAAAGCGGCTAGCCAGTCAGTAGTTTTGACCGAGGCGGGTAATCAATGCCTCAATGATGGGCAGATTTCTAGGTACGGATGTAGGGCAAAAAGAAAGGACCAAAGGGAAGGAAGATCGGAAATATCGACGTCTACTAAAAATTAAGGCTTCTTGAACAATGGACTACTACTCAGTTCATCTTGCTCCATCTTAATCAACTTTTCGGTCCATCTGGGTTGGCGCGCAAGGCAAAGCATCAAGAAGCTTCTCTCCCTGGTCTAATGGCTTTTAGCTAACAAGAAATTGAACTTCCACTGAAGTTATAGACTCCCAATGTGTGTAACAGCTGAGCCGAATTGACGTCTTGGATATTGATTTCCATCAAGAAACCAAACCCCAATAACTCCCTCCGAAGCAGAAACTTGGGTTCCTGGACAAGCACAAGGCTGGCCGCAACAAGTCATACTGCACTGCACTTATATTTTGTGCCTATATCTTGATCTCAGGCTTGCAGTGCATGGCAGGAGACTATTCCCGACTAGAAAGATGAGGATGTTCATGATACTTATCGCTCCAGGGTGGACGGACCGATAATCTTATACACCCAAGCACCTCGCAAAAAGAGGTTGGATTATAAGCCGCGGTCCACTAGACTAGGCGCAATTTGCGAAGGGATTTCTATTTCGTACAAATTATGTAACCCAGTCGACGCTGTTGCGACCCTACATTGAAGAACAAGTTTGGTGAACTAAGCGATAGATGTAGCTATTTGTACTCACAGTAGCTGCTTTCCTGCTGCATAGAGAGCCTACCACAAAATCTATCCATTACGTGATCTGGGGTCCTACCTTCCTTGGACCCGACGGCACTTAGGCACTGATACAACCGGAAAGAGATACAGAATCAAACTTGTGCCATTTGACGAGAGTTCGAAACTGGAGAGAAAGGAGAAGAAAATGAAGGTCCGCCGGAAGGAGAGGACTCGATACACCGCAGAACAGTCAAACAAGCAAACAACCTGAACCCCAAACCAGATATCTCAGGCAGCAATCCCGCGGAATCAAGCTATTCCCAGGCTCGGAAGTTACAGCCTTCACAGGCACCTCAAAGAACCGCAGAATCGAGTTTATCTGCTTATTTTCCTTGTTATGCGAACAAGAAGATCATAAGACAGTATCTACCCTTAACTGAAGGTCCTTACGGTTAACCGAATCCTCGTGTGTAGACCAGGGCAAAGTTCTGGTGAAAATGTTCGCCAGGTCGTCCTCTATATTGACGCGCTGGGTGTGAAACTCCTCCTTCCACTTTTCGCAGAGAGCGGTGTCTGACATTGATAGGTTTCAACCTTTTTGGATTGCCGGGTGTTTTGTACGATTCAAGGCCGAGTTGCTGTCGATGCAGCGCGCAACTCAAGATATATCTCCAGAATAAGGAGATCATTGATAGAATTGCTGATTAACACTGCTTTTAGAATGGGATAGGGTCTGAAGAGGACGGCACAAGCCCGCAGTTGAGTAACATCAAAGATATCTTATGTAACCTCTGAGTGGAAGCACGGTTTACACGCTTCCCAAAGCACTACAAACTTAGTGTGTCTCGGGGAGGTCATAGAGTAGCGGAAGGCCTCAGTCACATGATATCGGTGACGCTGGGTAATTGTGCAGATAGATCGATTAGTTTTGAGCGATCTGATTGGCGGAGACTGAGGGGGATGAAGGCAGGCACCACATCTCTTGTTACCGGCTACTGTACAGCGGTCGTAGTGTCGTACTCGAAACTGTCAGGCGTGATCCCGATTGCCGACACGGCACTGTAGGTAGCTGGGATAGCGATATTACATGACTCAAACCTTTTTTGTCCCTCAACCACTCAATCTCTATCCCGGCTCCCCTATGGCTCAACGTAGGCGGAGACTATTACGGTAGGTTCTCTCCAATTTGGCTAGAAGGAAGATTTTGTCCCCAACTGCTCTTGAGGACTCCACGATTTACTCACACAGGTTACATTAGGTGATTTGCACAAGTACTGAGTCACGAAACAAGGCTCCCTTGGAGCTACAGGCAACGTTCCCGACCTGGGACACCGGCTGTCGCTCTACGCTCGGGATGTGCTTGGCTGGATTTGCGGTATGGCAAACGATTACTTGCATCTCAAGGGCTTGTTTGCAATTTGCAGTTCGCGGTTCTGAATAGCAATTTAGTTACAATTTCCCATTTACGTACCGAGTACATCGTACGTACACAAACAGTTAATTACGCCTGAGAAACATGTTTAGTCATCTTCCTGTAAACCAATCACCAGCTTGATGTGGAGTCTGACGAGATGGAAGCCTCAAGCTACATATAGAATACTGCTGTCGGAAATGGAACCAAAATGGTGTTGAATACCAAAAAGAGCGTCGCAGACCAAAATGGTGTCGCAGGATAGAAAGGCTGTTGCAGGACAAAAAGGGTGTTGCATGACAAAAAGGATTTCTGGTTTGAGAGATTAGTCTTGATGGCTACAGTAAGCCGGTTTTGTAGTCGCAGGTATCCGTTTTGGAAGTCGCAAGGGACTAAAAAAGGTGTCGCATGTGATTTAACCTATAATCAACCAGTTATATTTGGGGATAACTCATCGGGCAAAGCTGACTGGTTAGCTCGTTTCGCCTGGGCCAACAAGATTTAGAGAGGCGCCAAGCGCCCGCAGCTCTAATTACTATTCCCAATCTTCACCTCCGGCTCACCTTCTGGTATTGTAGAGACCCCAGTTAGACATGCCTGCTATATTATTCAGTCATGGAGGCAATATCGTGGCCCGTTATCGCTGAAATCAATTGCAGTCTCATAGCGTGGCCCTTGAGGGGGAAACCGTGGTCTTTGGAGGAACGAAAAGGCACATTTTCGCATTTTGACATTTTCTTTCCCATTTCTCAACCCCAGTGCTTGCTATAAATAAATGGCATCGAACCTATTGCTCCCCTTTTTAACTTGTTCAAATCCTTATCTCAAAACCATGATGGCAAGACCCTTCGCGAAGGGTTTACGTACGGAGAAGGAATCCCTTCGACAGAAAAGAGACCGGCGGAAGACGAGCCTAGAAACTAAGTCGCAAGAGTATAGCGAGATGTGTGGGGCGGATGTCTGCTTGGGTATACGGATTCGAGAGTCAGGACAAGTGTTCATTTTCTTGGCAGACTCATCGGGGTTTTGGTCATTCCTTAGCTCTCAATTAGTATGTGCAGCCGAAAATCTCGGTGGCTTCAATTTTCCTGACTCTTCTAGGCTCCTACTATCCAAAACCAGTTGAAAGAAGCAAAAAGGACCTCCGTGTGGCGAAGGTATAGAGCGATACGGAGTAGTCTCTTTATGATTTCTAAAATCACTTTGTCTAGCATAACACCCCAGGCTAGATTAGACGATTATACGAGCTGACGTTGTCAGTGGAAAGCCGAAATTAAGCCAGCAAAGCGTGCTTCTGAAGTTGTGTGTCTAATTGAGATATCTGGCTTGCTATTGAATTAATTATTACCTTGGCTGTCGCCTTGAATGCTAGAATATAGCCAAAAATATGCGACAACAAGTTCCTGTTCCACTCCTTTGCAAAAATCCGTTGCAAATACCCTTGAGTGTATGCCACCACCGGTGCCTTAAATCACGGGAATGAACTCTCATCTGGCCAACCTTAGGTTGGGTTGATACTCTAGGGCAAATTCCCCCAAGGGCTTCTCGGTCTAAGTGTGCGGGTACTGGTTGAAAACTGTCGCTGTGGAATATGTAGCCGCAAGGAAACTATTCCTCGGGGATAAATAAGCCACCCACAGGGAAAGTGCTAGCCCAGGGTACTGTAGTGTACCCCTAGGAGAGCCAACCAAAGACAGGCTGCCCTACGGAAGTTAATTCCTGTGGTTTATCCGAGGAAATAGCTCTTTGTAGTGGTTTCTGACAAGGGTGAATATTATCAGCGACCTATAGGCTAACTGGCCCCTTTCATCCGCGAGGGTCCGTAATAAATTACCATTTATGAAAGGGGCCGATTATATAGCTTAGGCCATATAAGCTGGGGCGCTATCTAGACAGGACGATATAGCCGGGCGGGCTAAGTAGCCAGGGCCATAGGATCTGAGGAGAAATAGTGGCTCAAGGGAAGTCCAGAGCAGGGGAAAATTACCTATCGTGGAAAACTAGGATGGGGGAAAACTAAGGTGCGAGGAAAACTAGAACGGGGGAAAATTTCTCGTTGGCTAAAATGAGGAGTGGATAATATTCCTGTTCTCATAATATTATCTGTCTGGGAAAATTCTAGCTGCTCGGTTTCAACGGAGATAAGGTCTGTCTGAAAATGACTGGATATTCAAGAGCGGCGAGGCGTTGGCGACGCGCGAGAGCGCTGGCCGGAAATAGCCTCCATCGAAGATGTACATACGGGGAACTGGGTTGGGTATGGGTCGTTCGCCCTGGAAGGCGTCCGCGTTGTTCCAAAAATGGCCTGAAAGTGGGGTTCGTGGGCGAGCTGCCAGCCATACACGACGTCCATGGCGCTGCCAACTACAGCATTGGATCGCCAGCAAGCCTGGTGGGTTAAGCAAGAGTGGCTGTGTTAGCGGTTTGGAGTTCGCGGTTATGGATTGCAAGACCTCGCCTCCACTGGGAATCTTATGCAATATTTAAGAGCCACTGGTCCTAATCAGGGATAAGGCAGGTACGTCTTTATTTGTCGATGAGGTCCGTTCGATAATGACTGCTTGATGTCTAACCCCCAAAGCCTAGAGCATACAGTAGCGTGTTACAGACGGACAATGAGAGAGGTAAGCCTATTGTCTCTAGTTAGTTATTGGGAAAGAGCCTTTGCTGACTACTAGCTTCGTTGTGCATTTCTCACAGCGAGATCATACAATACAGTTATCCTTTGAAGCAAACGGCTTTTATTGGAGGATGGAAGGGCCGAGTGATGCAATTGAAATAGTCGTCTCCAGTCTACCGCCTCAACCATGTAATAGTCGCAGCACAGAAATGTAATATTGATGTTGCGAGTGCGGTCGTTGAGTCAATAGGCGCTGCGGTGAACAAAAAGCCTCGTTAGAGGATCGTTTGTAACCATAATCAATCATTAGATGGACCGTCATTGATTTGAGGCTGTTGCTGCTCAGGAAAAAGGCGCAACATCGGAAATAATTCCTCCACTATCTATAGGAAGTTCTAATCAACTTGGACTTCATGCTGTATATATGGCCTCTTTGTATCCCTCTGAAATGATTAAGAATCAAGCTTCCTTTTGCATAACAACAGGTTATGTGCCCGAGTGCAATCACTCGGGTGCCGTCTCTGCTCACACCGAGACCCATTTAACTAAACTCCGATGGGTGTTGGTGTTCCGCTCGCCCGACAGGAGATTAGGTCTGGACCGTTCGAGGATCGTCCGCCTACGCGCTGTTTTAATCGAACCCGCAGGGAGAGAGCGCCAGAGAGAGGGGTATCGGAGGTAATAGGCTGGAGTGCTCATCGATAGACTGTGCTCTCCTGACCCTCCGTTCATTCTCCGTGTTAGGAAAATCAATTGCGGATCGCTAGGGAATAGACCGTGACGGAGACCCCGCAACTTCTCGGGCTGGGCCAGCCCGACCCGTCCGCGCAGTACCACCAGAGCTCATTTTCGCTGGCTGAAAAGGTCGAACCCACGCCACCACAGCCTTGTTCCCGTATGTGCAAACAATTTCTCTTGAACATATAGGCAGCTATAGAACAATATCAATTTGTGCAGGTCAACATGGATTTAAAGTTGCATGATACGACTACCGTGCATGGAGGGTGGGTGCGTCAAGCGGGGAAACCACGTTGGAGGGGCAAGCTGTATGTCACACTAATACGCGGTAAACCTATGTACACCGCTCCGTTGAAAGACGAGCATATGACACGCGGGGATGGCCCCAAGCCAAGCTTACTGTGTAGTGGTGTATTTGAAGCATGATGTCAGTGACCTTGAGTGAGCTCATGAGTGTGGGTTTCGATTCTTGGCTCATAATCTACGGGATATTTTACAGTAGTACGTGTAATATAAACGTGGTATGTTGATCGATGTCTTGGAAGTCTTAAACGTAACTAAGATAGAAGAGATCCCCCGTACAGCCTGGTGCCCGTACGAGTTAGAATGCCTTGCTGACTCTCACTGTTGTATTCAAGTGACTTATGTCAAAGAGCTATGAAGAACTAAATACGCGATGGTAAAATGAGCGCCCTTATGTATCCAGTCCTCCACATTTCGTATACCGTAACTTATACGGCTTACGATAAAAAACGTATTATGGAAATCACTGCGGTCCTCCGTACTAGTGGTACTGGCAGTGTATTTCTAGCATCGTCTGTGGAACTCAATCTTCAACTGCAGATGCGTAGGTTCGGCCTATCCCTTTCACAATATGCGCACGAGCATATGACCACAATGAAATGAAAGAGGGTTTGGATGTCGAAGCGCTGTGTGACTACTTGCTATAGAAACCGGATTTATACCTTGATGAGATGGGGAGTTCTTGTACTATGAATTCGACATGCTCTTGTCCACGTACACTATTAGTCTGGCCCTGTGATCGCATGGTTGGACCAAGAAAATGGCTCGACGGATAGCACAGGAAAGAAATGCGGGTCTGAGAGATCACTATCTGTATCGATTATCGGATTTCTGATCGTAATACCTTGTCTAGATATATAAATCAAGCTGTGATAAACGGGCTGGCTTCAGGAGGACAGGCTGGTCTCTTCGTGGGGTGGCACCTATCCAGGTTTCCCGTTTCCAGGGGGACCAGCGGTACCAGATTCTCCCCACGTATTGCCAGGATGGCATCTTGATGGCGCGAGTCATCCAAGGATCGACTGATGCTAGCACGTTTGAGGACTTTGTTGAACAAGTTCTCCATTACTGCGGTAGACATCATTGCGGTAGATGGCCAGAGCCAAAGTCTGTCCTTATTATAGACAACGCATCTTTCCATCATACTGAACGAATAAGGGAGCTATGCTCGAATGCCGGGGTCAAGTTGTTGAACTTATCACCGTACTTTCCTGATCTAAACCCGATGGAAGAGTTCTTCGCAGGGCTCAAAGCATTCGTGAGACGAAATTGGCAGAAACAGACAGGTCAAGTTTTCCAGGATTTCCTTAAATGGTGCCTAGATGTGTCGGGGCTAGAGGAGGAAGTGCACAAGGTCATTTTCGACATGCGAACGTTAAGGTTGTAGAGCAGTGAACATAGATGTACTGTATATTTCCGCATATAGCAAGCGTTTAGGTAGTTTTGTACGAGATTTCGCTCTGGCAAGCTTATCCAGTTCAACTTCTTGTAGGCCAAGAGACTGGTGGGCCAACAAAGATTGAGGGGTGAAACCTGAGAGATTTTTCGCTGCCATATATTGGCAGGCTGCGAGAAATATCATTCGTCGTATTTGCCTACAGTGAATCACACCCGTTTCTATTCCGACAATCCATAGTCGTTTGAAGCAGAATGCTCATGACGTAAAGTTCGAAGGTCCATTTAGATATACCCATTTCTGAAGCTATCGTCTTGGCGGTGGGGCCCAGAAAAAATCAAAGAGTACAAACTGGTGAAGCTTTGCACTTCTCTACAGAGAGAGTGTGTGTGTGTGTGATATCATTTACCCTGACCCCTCGCGAGTTGGATCCCAGATTGGGTAATGTATAAGTATAGTGGCAGCCTATTAGGCTGCCACCACCACTCTAGGCAGAAGGCCGCTACTGTAACTACAAATAGCTGCACATACTTGCCTAGTTAGAAGATGATCATCACACTTGTACTTCAATCCAGGGTTTCAACTTCGCGAACGATATGCACTTTCTTTCTTCGCCCCAACGACATCCAGACTCCATTCAAGAAAATCTTTAAAATCTTGGCCTATGTGATTTTGCCAGTTCCATCTTACGAATGCTTTGAGCTCCGCGAAGAAGTCCTCGATCGGGTTTAAATCAGGCGAGAACGGTGGTAGATATACCCCAGCATTTGAACATAGTTCTGTTATTCGTTCAGTATAGTGGAAGGACACGTTATCCATGATGAGGACAGATTTTGGCTCTGACCATCTACCACAATGATGGAGAAGCTGTTCAATAAAGTCCTCAAATATACTCGCGTCTGTCGATCCTTGGAATACTCGCGACATCAAGATGCCATCTTGGCAATATGCGGGGAGAATTTGATACCGCTGGCCGCGCTGGAAACGGGAAACCTGGATGCACCCCGCGAGGGGACCAGCCAGTCCTCCTGAAGCCAGCCCGCTTATCACAGCCTGATTCGTCTATGAAGACCAGGCGATACGAGCGAAAATCCGAGAGCTAATGCAGATAATGATCTCTCAGATCCGCGTTTCGTTCTTGTGCTATTCGTCGTGCTACCTTTTTGGTCCAACCCTGCGATCGAAGGGCTCGACTAACAGTGTATGTGGACACGAGCAGTTCGAATTCGTCATAAAGGAAAGAGTTTACGGCCGGGTTGTTGAAATCACAAACTGCTCTTTGTCGGCTGGTCGCCACGCTCCGCATCGCAACTCCCGACAAGATATTATGGTTAGGCTGCCAGGGGCAGAGCTTCCCGACGGATCAAGATGCAGTCAACTACCTTCTCCTTATGCTGAGCTAAAGACTGTAGGGTGGACAATGACAGCGACGAGAAGATGACTGGGGCGGGCTGTTCATTTAGGACTTGTGCCTAGGATCGTACAGGGTTATTAGTGACGGAATTCTCCACCTACTTGATGTGTTAGCTGGTATATTATCTGGTGTGTTACGTTGTTCAGAGTTAGTGGTCAACTCTACTTAAAGCTCCCTTCAGTACCGTGTAAAAGTTCTCATCATTTAGCTCAAAAGACTCTTCTACTAGGCGGCTTATTATTTTGAAATGATTTCAGTATTTTGCACTACGCTAGGGCAAAGCATATCATCCTAAACTTGTTTAGCCCAGTAATGAACGTAGGAGAGAAGCTTATAGAACGATGGCTTCATTCAAACCCCTTATTGAAGGTGCTCTCCCGGATGCACCCCACTGTGAAGGGCCTGGAGCTTCATATCCGGGGAAAGGGTCCATGTTTTTGAGCCTATTGGGTCGTGGGCTCCTATATTTGCCCCTACGGGGAGCTGGTAGGTATTGATTCGCTAGTGTTTAATCAGCTATGGGCTGGCAGACCCTCTACTTATCGGGTGCTTGCCCGGTCCCGTATATGGAGACTTTGCCTGGCTGCTAGTCGCTTCTCGTTTGTAGCTAAAGATGTCCGTACCTAATCTAAAAGGGTGTTTATGATCACTTAGGCTTAAGGAGGGAGAGAGCAATAGCAAGCCCCGCCTTGGTTGTGGATCCCAACTGGATTTTTCCGTATACATATAGGATTCCAATGTAATCTGGGTTAAATAGGAACCGCTGCCCAGAAGTAGCAGTATTCGCAGATTATGATGAATTTAACTAGCCACACCGAGAAACTGCGAAGTATAAGAGTGACGAGACCTGAAGCTAGGCAATAGCTGGGCACCACCATAGAGGCTACTGAACAATTTATTGATTTTGATCAGAAGGTTCAAAGTCTATGAGACGAAGGTTCTCCGTCGGTTTGCTTCAAGTTCTAGTGCTGGACTGCTTTGAAGACGATGTGATAGCGCCTCCCCTTTGAAGCATTTCGACAATCTTTCGATGGCCTTGCAACGAGGCGACCTGGAGAGCGTCGCCGTAGTCGCCGCCCTGCGCGTTGACGTCCGCTCCCTTATCCCGGAGCAGTTTGACAATCTCTTGGTGGTCGTGGCCTGTGAGCGGTGTTACGGTTACTGACTGCCTTTGGTAGATGTACTAGATGATCATTTAGCTTGGTTCATTCCCCTTGAGTGTATGAAGCATGGCGAGGCACATTATTCCGGCATCTGGAATTGTCAGAAAAGAAGCCTTGGATGAGATATCGTGCCTTCTCTTTCAGGCAACAGGGCCGCAGCGCTGATAGGGATAACTGTCGCAACACCAGCAGATGTGGATACCCGGAGAAAGGAGATACTATAGACCCGCCAAGATTAGTCATGTATTGAGCCCATCCAGATTGCCAGTTAGGGGCTATATAGCAATTCAGACCTGTTGATATCCTATTGGTGCACCAGTATGACCCAGTAGCAGTATTTCCGACTATAACTTCGACTTGGTATTTCCCAGGCTGGAACGCTGGGTTTCTGCCGGACTTCGAAGTTTCTACGATGGCCGTAACTTACCGCCCTACTGGAGGTCGCCTGAATGATCAGACCATGCTAAATTTTGCCCACGGCTGACACTCAGCCCCTGAGAGTCTGAGAGACTTGCGACCTTCACCAAGACTATCGGCAACTTCCCAGGCATAGATACTTGGATTTCGGACTACGATTAGAGCAATCGATATGCGGCTTCCTGTGGAAATTTATGATCACGTGAGACTTGGGCTAGCGATTCCTGAGTTCAGTGCTGAGTAGGGTTGTGCAGATCATATTCCATACGCAACACGAGTACGATCAATATGCCGAGAGAGAGCACGATTCTAGGCACTACTATGTCAAGGGAAAAGGGGTACGGCGCGAGCTAGCTAAGCTGCGCTTCGTTTGCAAGGTCTTCTGCCGAAGCGCGTCGATCTGGCTATTCCGGCATATCGACGCAAGGCCTAATGCCTCAAATACGATTCCGTCTCTAGAGCGACTTGAGAGGATATCTAAGAGTCCCCATGCCGTGCATGTGCGTATGATTGATTTCGGGTTCTATTCCACTCTTCCCAGAGACATTACAGCGTATGTAGAGGACTTGAAGAGTCTTCTGCCGCCTTGTCTGATCAGGTTCCCGAATCTGAAAGCCCTCAATTTCGGAGAAGCACCTGGTCATTTAACGCGACTGGAAAAGGGCCTCTATTATGATGCTCTCGTCTCCATACTACAATATATCCCACTTCCGAACCTGACTGAACTTGAAGTCAAGTCTGGCATAACTCAGGATTTTGCACGCTTCTTCCCCACTCAACCCGACCCGTTGCGGATTTCCATGGGAAAAGTTATGGAAAGGCTGCGCCATCTTGGGATATTTACACTGTCCTATCCAGACGTGCGGGACCCCAGAGTCACCCTGGGGCTAAGTGGACCCGAACGCGCTACGCTTCCAGACAGTACTCATACATTCCACCTGTTCCGGATGGTTGAACTTGCTCCGAATCTCGAATCACTTGCCATCCGCTGCATGGAAATTATGAATTTGGACAGAGTGGCCTTTTCCCGTTCGCTTCGTCTCCGATCTCTCTACCTTGGCAGAGTACTTGTCTCCTCGACCACTCTGCTTTCACTCTTCAGTCAATCAGCATCAGAAATGAGGTACATTAGCTTCTGGTATGTCAAACTGAATTCTGGGACGTGGCGCGAAGTGCTTTCGCAAATGTGCAATCTACCAAAATTGCTCGACGTGCACATCGACTGTAGCGGTTACTCAGCGAGCGGGTCAAGCTCCCATCTCGCACACACATCGATCGGTTCAGAGCTACCTGAGAGTATCGAGTCTGTGGAATCGTCTGACCTGGAAGCACTTGGTCATGTACAATGGCATGTCAATGCAAACCGAATTGCGGGAGGCCTTTCGCCCTTTCCATCTATCGATTACCGATACCTCCATCTCGCGTCCGTGGAGTCCGAGATGAGTGCGTTGAATGGGTCTGGATAGACGAGAAATTGCCCAATCGCACGGACATGCCCGGTCTTGATTGTAAGGTGTCTATTCATGCCATGCAAAGACGGGTTGCATGTTTACTCTTGAAGCTACTCGCTGTTCCCCGATTTATTGAAGACTGTTGGGATTTAGTTGGGCGGGTAAACTTGCGCGCACAGACAATCCTTCGGAGTATGTTGATATGCTACCCGGAAACCATAGATGCATATTGTGCAGAACGAATCGATTGACCTGGACATGCCATGGGAAATTGAGCAATCGGCTCCATCATCACCAGCTTCAGACAGTGACCTATTATAATTTCTCACTTCTGCAGTCGCTGCCACTCGCTCAGAACATTCTGCGGCAACTCCTCCAGTAGACCCAGTAGACTCAGACACGATGGATTCCACACGAGAATCTTGCTTATACTGTAATAGCTAATTCTCTCTGATGTTGACATTGCCTCTGAAAGTATAGGAATATGTGGAATGTTTTGGGTCACAGCAGCAAGGCCAGTATTAGACTGGCTGCGAAAATACTGCCTATCGAGCCAGAAATACCCACAACTGCAGCGGAGGATGAAGGTGCAGATGGGCTAGCTTTCGTTGTAGCAGAGGTGGCCAAAGCCGAGGTCGAGCTTGGCATTGTGGTGGAGAGGGCGGTCAATCCCGGGCTTGCCGTCCATGTCGTCCTCGCTTTCTCTGCGAAGGAGCTCATGATTGACTGATAGACTTGTTCCTCTTCCAAGATGATGCTCACAGCGGCCGTCGGAACGGCGGTAAGCCATGGGGGAAGCGAGTTGACGTTGATACCGCCATATCCTGAACATAACAGCGACCATGCCGCAGAGGTGGGGAGAGATTGCATCACCGATAAATATTCGGCATTTGCGCTAGAATAGGCGGGGGTCTGTTCGAAGCTTAAATATGCCGATGAAAGGGCGCTGTTCATGTATTCTGCGTTCGCCGCGTCTATCGGGGTGGGTTGTGCTGGACAATTGGGCACTCTGATGACCACGAGTCAGTGCATGCGTACTCCTGCCTTTTTTCAAGGAGAAAAGTTATAATACCCAGTGGTCGTCAGTGCGTATACATGCATGAACCAGGTGAACAAAACGATTGAGGTAAAATTTGGGTTCGTCATATTGGAGGACTGGAGAGATATCTCCTCGGCTGTGTTGAGGATTGGAAGAAAGACAGCGATGTGTTCGAGTATTTATAGGAGACGTATCTCAGGAGGAAAGTGAGCCACGGACCAGGGCCAAAAGAAGATGGTGGGAGGCGGTCACGCGGGTTTTCTACTTTATTCAAAATTGGCAGCTGGTCCAAAATCACACCCGAAATAAGCGACTGGAACAGGGGAAAGCTTCTTTTCTCTTGTCTTTCATTCACTGGCGACCGGCTAATTGACTACTTTTTTTAGGTCTGTGCGTGGGGGCGCCTTAAATATTCATGTTACATCGGCGGATGGACCGTGGCCTGTGGGTAAGGAGTGATGGTCAGTCGCAGACTCGCCTCTCGCGTCTTTGTTTTGACCGGCTCACGTTTGGACTAATAATGCAGGCCACGTAGATACCGTTTCGCCGCTATACGCGATAGGCTATAAATAAGCACAGAGTCTCGGGGTACCCGATAAGTATCCCGAGTTCGGTAGTGAAACAGCGGCTCTTCATCTCGGATTAAAAAGGCATCATAAACCCAGTTAAGGTCAACACTCAAACTTGGGCTGTCGGTAGTTTCCGAGTGCGTAGTAAGTCGATCGGTTTCAGCTCAACGATATCTTTACTATATATTACCGCAGCAACTGCATTACTTACTACTGTAGCAACTACATTCTACTAACTACTACTATAAGAACTCGCTGTCTTTTAATTTCTCTCTAATCAATCTTGTTATGCTTTTTATCCTATTTATATGCTTTTTATACTCGGTAGGAGCGGATTGTGTGGCTAATTTCTCCACAATTTGAGCACTTCGAGGGTGCTTTCTTCTTGGCGACCTTCTGGTTTGATGTTTTGTTGTTTTGATCTAACGTATTATCTTGAGCTAATCTGCGAGATGGCAGTGGTAATAGAGGATCTAGTATTGGTAGATACTCAGATATCTTATTACTAAGGCCTATCCTCCAAAATTGATGAATATCGCTTAGTGGAATTGGCTGATGATTTATTAATAAGTAAGCAATTCGATAGGCATAAGGCAGGCCTATTGTCCTAGTAAATATATTAGTATACTTAGATAAAGGGGCTTCGGGGGTAGCTCTCTTAGCTATAGTAGCTTGCTCAGAGATTATACGAAGCGAATATCTCGATATCTTCTTTGTAATATTCGATGTAACGGGCCAGAGCCCGGCAGTAAACCATGTGCCATGGCCGTATAGATCCGTTGACGGGAAGATTAGAGGAAAGACACCGCCTTCGGCAGAAAGGCCCTCTCACCGTTTCACCACCGAGAAGGGGCCGTTTCCCTTCCCTCCTTAAGATGGTTGTAAACAGCATGTTGGCCTAGTACAATTGAATCAATTCTGCTACAGCCCTTCACATTCGAATAGAGAAAACAGGAGCAGAAATTTAGTCTCTTAATCTTATCTTCTGTAAGATTACATTCAAGTCGCTGATATTGAGTCTGTAATGTATTATCAATTCTCTTAAAAACATAAAGTATATCACCTGAAGATCCCCCTATATACTTTTTTAAAAAAGCGTGAGACCCTTCCACTCTTGATGTAGCCTAGTTACCGAGATAAAGATATTACCCTACCTAAGCCCTAATAAATATCTCTTTATAGGTTAGCTAGGTCCCTTTTATATATCGAAGAGTAGTAGGAGCAATTTGACTAAATCTAGTCTCAAACTTAGCTAGTTAATCTTTATATTTAACTGTAGTTGATGAATTAATAAGCGATTTCTAAGATTGTATAAAAGCTTCAGATTCCTTATTCGAAGAGAAATATTGCTTTATCTTTGCTAGCACATTCTTATTAATATACTAAACATATAGTAGATGTGGGCTACTAGGATAGGTAGATTTAACTACACCTAATAAAGCAAGATCTCTGTTAGTGTCAGACTTCGTGGTGCTTCCAGGTAAGAAGTAAGAAGCGATGAAGTCCGCTGAGTTGCCGGTGTCACGTGGCGAAGATACGTGAGGGCAGTCAGCATGAAAGGTGCTTGCTAAGGTGTGAAGATTCCACCGAAGGTAAAGATGAGATGAATGGCTCCAGGTGGTCTGGCAGCCAACAAGTAGTAAAGACTAAGATGAGGAAGACTCAAATGAGTAGAGATCTTGCAGATTGACTGAGATAGATTCAACTAAGATTCAACTGCGTAGTGAGATTTAACTGACTGACTTAATAACATGCAAAAGATAGCCATATTTATAGCCAACATAACAGTGTAAAGATTGACACAGGATTTGAATCAACAAGAAGGGGATTCGGACCAGAGGGGTCCGCAATAAGCAAATACATCAGATGAATACGACGGGGAAGTTGGATGTTGCATCCGATGTTGTTGCTTCAAGGAGGGGTAAGGACGAATCTGTTGAAGATTAACATGTAAAGACAGGGTTCTTCTGCAGAAGTAATGAGGTAGATCTTTTCTGCAGAATAAAGAGGATGCCTGAGGAATCGGGCAGCAGTCAGGCCGAGGGCCTTAGCTGCTGACGAAGGGATGATGGCCTGACGGCTCAGGCCACTAACGAGGTCATCTGACTAGAGACCTCACCGGCCAACAGTTAGTATAAAGAATAGGGGAAAAGGGTAAGGGGTTAAGCTATGAAAAAAAGGTCTGTAGAGTCTACTTAAAGCTTTCTTCCTGCTTATTTTGTATAAAGCAGAAAGCAATACTATAGGATGAATTTGATAGTGAGAGACCGATTATATGTAAAAGAGGCATCATATACCGATTCGTCTTATAAGTACAGTCTAATAAAAAGACCCTATTATATTGATTAGCATAATTGATTTAGGGTGAGCAAACATAAAAAATTGAATATGACCTTCGATATCTTGTTTAAATGCGTATTTCCATTAATTCTGAATCAAGATCTGTTGAAGAAGTTTAAGAGGTGAGTGGTTCCTAAGCTTTTTCTGTCTTATACTACCTCTTATTGTTACCATTCACATGTTTGCTAGTTGATGCCTGGTTCCTAAGGCATCCATCTACTATTTAGATAGCTCTCCTGCCATCTCTCCTTCTTTCCTTCTTCCTTTCTCATGCTTAGTTGCTTCGTTGAATGCTACCACTTGTTGATTTGATATCCTTGTGCCTGAGCGTAACACTTATATTATAAATATCCTTTAGTCTTATTAAGATATTAGGTTGATCCTTTCTTAATAGACTTATAATATGCTACGGCCGAGATCCAATATCTGACAGATGTTCAATTGTTTGGTTTTGGTCTTTAGTAAGCTGTGGACGCCTTGCCATTGGATGCCCTATTATATTATCATCAGCTTCATGATTATGATAAGGATTTCTTACCTGGATTTCCCATTGATTAGTATTAATAAGCTTCTTTGCATAAAGGCGGAATGGGCAGTTTATCCGTCGAGTACTTGTCTTCCGGCGTTTTGCCCCTTCTGGGGCATTAATATGATTATAGTACACACCACCTCTATCACAACCAAGGCAAATATTCCTCTCCTCAGCAGAGTTGATGATAGTGATAGCATAACCATGTGATAGGGCGTGCTGTCGTATAGAAGCAAGGAGTTGCTCTCTAGTCTCAAAGACTTGCTCAATTGGTGGCTCCATGATTAGGTGAAAGCAAAGATCAATTGGATAAAGATCAGTTGGATGGAGGAAGATCAATTGGATGAAGGAAGATCAATTGGATGAAGGAAGATCAATTAGATGAGAGCGAGTTCTTATAGTAGTAGTTAGTAGAATGTAGTTGCTACAGTAGTAAGTAATGCAGTTGCTGCGTTAATGTATGGTAAAGATATTGGGGGAAATTGATTATGTGATCCGGGATTACATAACGTGCCGTGTCTGTAGCAATTCCCTGAGCCGCTCAGGCCGATCAGGAGCGTGCTCAATTCTACTCAGTGAGCAAAAGCGGCGAGGGGGTGAGCACTAGAACGGAAGGAGACCGCCAAGAGTTGGCGGACATTATCCGGTAGATATGTGGATCCACTACAGTACGTTGCGAAACCGGTGCAACCGCCTCCACTCTCGAGTGACTAAGCTCACCGCCAAGAGACACTAGAGCCTATTAGGAATAACCCCGGAATATCAATATTCCTGTACCAGTCTCGATACTATCATTTACTTTCATTGAATACGGTTCCTTTTTTCGTAACAATCACTGCCTCTAAAGTCTTCACGGATATGCCCTCGAATAACTTAATCTTTTGAGTCCATTCTTCGAGATCGCGATCGCGGTCTCCCAGGAGAGACCGGCGCGATGAGAGGAGTCGGTCTAGGGAGCGGAGGAAACGCAGCCCGCCTCCATATGATGAGCGGGATACGACGGGTGGAGAGCTCTTGATGAGATGATCTTTTCAAGACGTTGGCATGGAGTTTCTGATCAAAAGCTTGCACTGTTGAATTCAAGTCTATGTAATATACTGGCATTTTGAGCCATCAATACTCCCTGCATTTGATAAGACATGACATTTCCTCTCCCGGAGGGTTCATTATTGTTGATCTAACCAATTGTCGCTGGCCAACTGCCAGCTAAGTCTTTGTACATGATATTGCCGTCAGCTCCGATGGTAATCCAGTTCCCAGGCTAGCATTGTTCCTCGATGCACAACATAGACAACCGCAGCTCGATTATCAATATATGCTAACTGGTTCAAGGGGAAGGAGTATATTGTGAGCGTACTCGGCCCACGAGTACGCAATATAGCTTAGCAACGCCTACATCTGCCCTGGCAGCCAAGTGGAAGCTAGATATCAATCTCAGACCGAACCTGAGAACCGACCATGGACCACAGGCATTAAAACATCTATCGCACACACTTATTTGATACCCGCCCTCCTAAGCATCTTCTCCCTCTCCATAACACTCTCCGCAAAACTAAGCAAAAACACCGTCCGACTCGGCTATATCTCCGTGGGCTGACTATGCGCCGGAAGCTTCGCCTTAAATCGAAACCTATCACAGACCCCCTCAATAATGCCCGCTACGAATGCCGCACAATTGAGCTTATTTATCTCGCGTGGCACGCTAATATACGTATTCACGAGCGGGCCGTTGTCCGTGATTATGTATGCGTTAGGTGTATCGGGAGAGACAGAGTGCTCGAGGGCATCCGCGGAGCAGCCGAAGAGGAGGCGCCAGAGGGAGCCGTAGATGAGGTGGAGGAGGGTTAGGATGCGGAGGGGTCCGTTTAGTGGGGAGGAGGTTAAGGAGCTGGAGAGGGCGGAGGTGGAGGTTGTTGTTGTGCGGTAAGAGGAGGTCGAGGAAGGGGAGGCCGAGAGGGTATCCTTGTTCGTTTAATCTGGAGGATTATATTGTTAGCGGCCTTGCCCTGATAATATAACATAAATTGTTCAATCTCTATAGCAAACGCACCGTTTCTCCAAATCTTATATGCCCGTTACTCGCCGCTGAGCTCTGCATTTCGGCTGCGGTTCAGGTGTCGGTCGTAAATAGTCTTGCGATTTAAGGGGACACGGAGACCTTGTGTTGGTTAGGGTGTTGAGGGCTGCTAAAGAGTCTATGACTTGTCGCTCGATCCAGACTGCGTCGTGGCTACGGCGTTACTCACGGATAGCATCGCCGAGTGCCTAGGCGGTGCGGCTATAGTGTATAGTGGGTTATAGAGGATTGCGTGTATTTAGTAGAGTCTATTCGGTGATTTAAAAAAGAGAACTAGGTCAATTCGTGATTACACAGATTCAGAGAATCGTGGTATCTGAAATTGTGGTGATTGGGGAGGGGAGATGAGTGAAGCAGGGGTCCGCGGCGAAGCTTTTGGTGATATAATCTACGGTGGAGCATAATCCCCCGAGAGTGCAAGTCTCTGCTAGTTCAAGAGCTGTCTTGCTCAGCTCAAGCTCGAAGTAAAGAAAAGTCACTGATTTTATATTTTTAGGGTTTACAAGAAAGTAGTTCGAAAGTGTCATCTGGATTGATTTCATGTGTCCTAGAGACCTTAGCTCTACCCCGACGCAGCTGGATTCTGATAGAGCCATCCGGCCGACTGGAGAAATCGTTCCAAGCAGCTGGAAGCACACGGCCAAAACCAGCAGCGACGGTTGGGGAGATAAGCGGATTCGTGGAAGATTAGGTTCATGCGGAGGTTGCGAGGTATAATAATGCGAGTAGGAGGGTCATGGAGATTGGGGGCAAGGTCTTGACGACTGTAGTGTGGACAGTTATTGAGCCTCTTGATTGATGAGTTTAGGTGGTTGAAATTGACTCTAGAATAGATTACGAGAGACAGTATTGGATTGTTCTAGATAAATATCTGATTAATGTAATGATCCTCTGCTTAGAAGTGCAGACGGGCAGCTGCAATTTGTGATTACTGATCAATAATTATCATCCCGCTCCACCATCCATTTTCCCCCATGGGCGAAGAGCCAACAAGGTCATACTGTAAGATTACAATTTAGGACATTGCTGCAATATCTTATTACGGAAAGCAAAGCATCTGACAAACCAGACATACAGTCCAGTGGCTGGAATGACGTTGGCCTCGGGATGTCTTCCAATCAGTGGCGTTGATATAATCATCATCCTCCCGGCTAAACGCCCAAATCGATCCTGCAGTGTATGCATACTACCCGTCCGTGATTACTGAGGGGTCAACTTGTATTCTTATCAACGAGTTCATGGGTAATAAATCATTGTGGTCGCTTATAAATGAAACAAGAGACTTCCTCCAACAATTCTCTGTCATTCAAAACAGAGCTCTGTATAAAGGCAGCGTATCTCCTCGCTACATCAACAGCATACCAACCAACTCAATCTCCCCGCACTCAGAATGTCTCAATCTGTACTAGTCATCGGCGGCTCTGGAGCCCAAGGTACTCCAGTGGTGAAAGGTGAGCAGTCTACATCACCATAGTCTGCTTAGCCTCTAGCTAATCGATTCCAAAGGACTATCACAACAGCCCCAATACTCAGAAATCAAAGTATTGACTCGTGATCCAACATCCGCAAGCTCCCAATACCTAGCAACACTCCCAAAAGTATCGCTATATACAGGCCAAACCGACAATGAAGACGATCTCAAGGGCGCATTCTCGGGAATCGATCTCGCCCACGTTAACTTGAACAGTTTTGCCCTCGGCATCAAAGAGGAACTCTACTGGGGAATCCGCATCTACGAAATCGCCGTCCAATCCGGCGTCAAACACTTCATCTGGTCCTCCTTAGACCGGTTCATGGCCGACACAAAGTACGACGATGAAACGCGAGTCATCCACTACTACGGCAAGGCATACGTCGAGCAGTGGCTCTCCGCCATCCCCCAGCGCAAAGATTCCACAAGATGGACCATCATGACGACAGGACCATACATCGAAATGCTCTCTCAACTACTACAACCCCGCCAGGAAGATGACGGAACATACGTCTTCGAAGTACCTCTCGGAGACGGCCTCGTCCCATTCATTCATCTCGATGATCTGAGCCACTACGTGAACTGGATATTCTCCAACCCAGATGAATCTGCCGGGATGAATCTCAAGATCGCCATCGAGCATGCCTCGTACGAGTATCTCGTATCCACCTTTACAAAGGTTACCGGGAAGCCTGCTAAATATCGCAATGTTTCGTTTGACGAGTGGTTCACTACTGGGCCTTTGAGTCCCGTTGCGGATATTAAGCTTGGGAAGGGGCGTGATGATCCGACGTTGTTGACGAATCGGGAGAATTTCACGGCTTGGTGGAAACTTTATCAGCTTGCTGGGAAGGATCGGGAGGTGCTTAAGCGGGACTATGAACTTTTGGATCGTATTTTCCCGGGGAGAGTGCGGACTGTGGAGGAGTGGATGCGGAAGGTTGGGTATACTGGTGAAGCCCGATTTGTGCTTAAGGCTTATTGAGAGGGTTGCTGTTAATCCTGGGACTGATGGGTGCTATTAACCTCTACTCTGATAAAACTATACTGATAGGTTATTTGGATAATTTATTCGGTTTGGTTTTGGATATATGTTCAATTGACGCAGAAGCATATGCCAAGCATGCGTGCACCCATTTTGGTAAATTGGTAGATATAGTATGCAAAAATTTGGACACTGAACTCTCAAGAATCAAATGCGTTACACCACGTCCATCGTTGTACATCAAGCAAGGCTGTTGCTTCGCATCGGTCGCGGTGGTTTATTTACAGGGCAAGATTAATGGCACCGGATACACAGCCCATAATTTGCCTGGATGTGGCTGTCGACCACCGGATCAGACGGTTCTTTAAGCCTGTCTTCAATGACCTGACAGAGTGTTCCAATCACGTTTTCCGGATCGAGGCACGAGGGTTGTCGCTGAAACGACCGCAGTGCGAGATCCAAGTTACTACGCAGCTAGCAGGCCCAGCGGTTAAGGGCGGCATAGCGGTCGCACTCCAGCAGCCTCGGCATAATCTCCCATTCGAGGAGGGCCTCAATGCTGTCATTCAGGATCGTGAAACCCTTTCTGCTCGACGACGTATTTTCCGCTGTGCTCTTGTTGCAACTAGCTGCCTGTGCCATCTCATTTATAGATAGTTCGCCACTGTGGATCATGTCATAGATAAGCTCATGCTTGGAGGGAGCTAGGTTTGCAGCTATCGTGTTGGACCCACTCGTGATTGATTGTGAGATGGTGCCAACCGAGGAAACCTGCTTCGGATGAGGGAGGGGCATTGAGGTAACCTATGTGTTGAATTTACAAGTGAATACATGCCTGAAATTATTTTGTAACCTACGTATGAAGGAATACATACGAAACTCCGGAATAACTCCAAATACGGACTAGTGTGTCTTGGCGCAAAGGCCAGGAAAGTTAATCGGAGAGTGGAGTTGTTGCACCGGTTTCGCGACGTACTGTAACTTACTCCAGAGAGAAGGATTTAATTATTCTCTTGGGAATGAATGCTCATTTCTCCGCAGACACCTTGCTGTCTCGCACAATAATCAAAGCACCATACTGACGTCTAAGACTTCTAATTCCGTCGCAGGGTGTGATCAGTGAAGAACCTGTTGAAACTAGAAAAGTCGATAACCAGTCCTAGCCTCTTAAGGTATCCGGTGACCAGAAGCGACCGTGTTTGATCGTTGCAAGCCTCTGCGAGGCCATGACTGGTCCACGACTCTTGATTGGCCAATCACTGCGTATTGCCTTGTCTTCTTTTCCGTTCGCTGGTTTGGCAAGGCTTGAGCTGTTTGTTACCCTTTATCACTGGGCCTGATGTAGAAAGACGGGTCTGATAGGCGTACAGCAACTAGAATGTTGGGATGTAAACCTGGGTAAAGGTATTGCATAGTTCATGTAAATGAATATTCCAGAACCATCCTTAAAAGATAGAATAGTCTTCGCCTCTGGCCAACGTCCACAATGCCCTCATCGACGAAGTCCATGGACAGAGAGGCATCCATCCGTTGAACAGCGGAAAAAGAGAAAGCACGATACCATGCCGTGGCCATGGAAAAGGGATCTCAAGTCACCACAGTGCTGTCCAACACTGTTCCTCAGGAAGATGTCGGGAGGGTAGCTCATCTGCACCCTAGCCTAGGTAAATGGGCCTTAGTAGTCAAATTCCCCATCGTCTTGGCGGTGGGGCTTGAGATAGTCTCTCTAAAACGTGGAAGCCACTTTCGAATGTTGCTGTCAGCTGTACAACCTATCAATATATACTATGTGCCTAGGCTACTGACCAGGTCTCAACCCCCTACTAGGTGTAATGTGACACGAGCCCCTGAATAGAGCAGCAGCATCCCGTCTGGTTCTATCCAACGACTGAGTGCAATGGCTTGAGATGTTTTTCTTTTCTGTTTGAAGAGGACTATGTTTATGATCCCAACCTTGCTATGCCTTGTAGTACTATTTGAATGTCTCATTGAGTCCATATTCTGTATCTCCGCAAGTCAAAAAGAATCACTACCAGGGACTACCGGGCCTTCACTTGATGGTTCCTCTTGTCTACAACGGCTCATACTAACTCGGATCTTCTACTTGAGAAAAAAAAATATAAATCAATGAATCAATTCACATTCACCATCAAGTCCAAATCAATCGTTCCGGTATATTAAGCATATCACAACTATACAAGACATGCACAAAGCCACCAATTCTTGAAGGCCACAATCCCCTCCCCTCTTCCTCAGCAAAAACCTGAACGAGATTATCCCAGAGAAAGAGAACAAAGAGAGAAGGCCAGCTAGACCAGCAATGCGTCGGTCAATAAACCACGCGCATCGCCAATCCCAAGAAAAAGAAGGCGGGCCAAGGCAAACCCAGTTACCCGGGTCATCCCCACAATTAAGTTTAGCTATATTTACAGGATGTAAGCAGCGGCAGCAGCAATGGCAGCAACACCGGCCATGTTGCCCTTGATGTTGGCGGCAGCGCCGGTCCACGTGGGCGAGGCAGAGCCGGAAGCACCGCCGGAGGTCTTGGTGGCAGCAGGGGTGGAAGTGCCAGCGGGGGCGGAGCCAGAGGCAGCCGGGGTGGAGGCAGAGGCGGAAGAAGAGCCGGAGGCGGTGGCCGAGGCAGAGCTGGAGCTGGAGCTGGAGCTGCCGGTGGCGGAGGCAGAGGAGGAGGAGGAGCTGCTAGAGCTGGAAGAGGAGCTCGAGCTGGCGCTGGAGGAGGTCTCAACTGGGGGCACCGAGATGGGGTGGCCGGCGGAAGAGCACTGCTGGACGACGGCGTTGGAGACGGCTGGTTGGGATGTTAATATAGATGCAAGGGAGGAATCGGGTAGATGAAAGACATACAGATCTGGTCAGCGACGTCGCAAGCCTTCTGGACACAAGGAGTAATGGTGCCGACCAGAGAGGGCTTCTGGCAGTGGCAGGCGAAGTCGGTCAGGGACGAGCAGCCATCGGTGGTCAGGGCAGTGACGAAGCAGCTCAGCTGGAGGATGTTAGTTGTCAAGGAGTCTGAAATAATATCATATATTTTCTCGGGCGTATCATACCGAGCAGCTGGGGACGTTGGGGAGCTGAGCGTTGGCCAGACCGGCAGCAACGAGGGCAATCAGGGTGGTGGAGAACTTCATTTTGACGGTAGGAGTGCTGAGAAAGCTGATATATCGAAAGGTGAGAGAATTGAAAGGGTTCGAAAAGGACAGTCCAAGACTTGATCGTGAACGAGAGTGCGGGGATGATCAAGAGAAGAAAAGACCAGGTCTGGGTCAGGGACGGAGATGCCTTTTATAAGCTTCGAGAGTGGAATTGACTCTCAGTAGGGCCGGAGGGCCTCCAAAGATGGACTCGAACTCAAACGTCAAGGTTGGACTGGGCCATGCCACCCTCGGGGTCGCACTGCTTCTCCCAGGCACAATCCCGCATGTCCCGCTGGCCATCACATGTCGTTCGACGTCTGGCTGCCATAAGATTCGGCGGCGAAAGACATGAATCGGCCGCGGTTGACTCAGATCCACACCTTTAATTCCTCAATTTTCTCTTTGGATTAATTAAACAAGGGCTGGGGTCCCCGGACCCTCATTTTCGAGCCAAGGACCTGGCTGACACTGGGTCCTGGCGGGGATGCAGGCGAAATGCACGAGTAATTTGCCTCTCTCCCGCATCTAGGCTAAGCCTAGGAGGCTAGGACAGGCCGTCTCTGGTACGATGAATCCACTTGGAGACTAACACAGTTAGTAGTACTACGGTGGATCTCTGGACAAGATCGATTGTATGGCTCTCCACTCAGCCGGAGACTGCCGCAATGGGGCTAGACGAGACAATGGGGAAACCCTTGAAAATGTCTTTCGAGGGAACGAGCAGCCAGGGATCCGGTTTGTGGCTCGCATCAGTGGCAATTGAGGTCATGATTCAACGCCAACTAATGGTCATTGTGCAGCCAAGGCCTATTCAGACTCTTCTATTCGGGCCCGGTGCAAAATATGGTTTTCAGGAGCGTGAGCTTTAATTTCATTTTCCAACCTCTCAAAATAGCTCTGAGAATGCATCATCGATGGGAGAGAGGCTACAGAGGTATTGAATCTTCCTGGGCCCTGGAAAAGTACGAAGCAGCATGTCATGGGGAGGTAGCACCGTGCAGATCCCCACTCATTATGGGAGTATCTCCTGGAGAACGCCCGGTACGTAATTGAATCGATGGCTCCTACTGTCATTGCGATGTTCATCACCGGTGTATAAGGAACTCAGTGCGAATTACAAAATGCATACTGAGGTTCCAATGGTGTGCATCTGAAAAAGAGAGATCACATAGGTTATATAGCAGAGGCACACAAGAGACAAAAGCAACACGAGATGGTAGGTGAGAGGTGTGTATGGATCATGGCGGACAGGAAGAACCCAGCCGCCCCGAGTTTAAACCCCAAAGGCTCCCCGCAGAAAATAGAGCCACGGGCCATGATTGGGCTCTATTTAGGCACGCTAGTATGCATCAGGCCAGGAAATGGTATTGTCCACTTCCACGGACCAACCAGCCCACTTGGCAAATCCGGGGAAGAAACACCCCCTCCAACGTTCTTGCAAAAGTGGGCAAGCCAAGCCACCCAGACCCTCGCGACCCTCTTTTCCCCGTCATGAGGTAGCATCCGTCTTTTCCGAAAGAGGGTCTTGCCCCGAAGAGTCCGTTCGTATTATTATCAAGACTGGAGAGAAAGAGGAACAATAGGATTATGATTCATGGTGAAGTCATGAGTGGCTAGAAATTACCTACAGTTAGGTATTGCAGTAGCTGCCTACGCGTCCCGTTACACAGACTGCAGGTTTTTTTTTTCTCGACGCACCACGCTGCTCTTTGGCCCTGCATTGGAATCCATGAAGGGCAACCATTATTGAGGGATTTGCAGCACCAACTAAAATGGAGGGGTACTTCTCCCCACTTGTTGAAAAAAAGGCACTATTGGCTGTTGGGGCTGGTTCCCGTACTTCCACCTCGAGCTCTTCTAGTTCGTTTGACATTATTCCAGAGGGTTCGATTTTAGTCAGGGACCACGGTCCACTGTCCAGGGTGCCCTATGGATGGAAAATGGATATCTCCGCCGCGGTCCGCACTAAGTAATTCACCCTGCTTATCAGTTGGCAGTTGGCACGCTGATGAATGAGTTACCACTCGGACTAACTAGCCTCAAACGGGCTCCGCGTCTGTCATGTCTATCTATCACGTACATCCGGCCGGACGGCCAGCGTACTTTGTGGGGCATAGTACTTGTAAAAATAATGATAATATCCACTATCTATCTAGTCACAATGAGCATGATAGACAAATAACTAAACAAAAGACCCAATTGATATTCCATTGGATTTGGCACAATCATGGGTGGGTGGGGACTGTGCACCTTCACGGAACAGATGTGATTCCGTGGACCTGATCACCCTACGAACTATCAGTAGTACGGAGTAAGTTCTCGTTTCGCCCTTCGCGTCCACGATCTCCCATTCCCAAGGTTTGATTTGGCCCAGAGTACTAGTCTATCGTCAGGCCGCCTCTTCCAGGGCCAGCACGACGGACCGTCGCACTGGCGCTCGCTGTAAGCGATGACATTCGATCTGGTCCGCTGGTACCTGCATATGCCATCCCGGCCGTGATCCTTCCTCGGCCTATGGACTTTCACGATGAGAGGTTGTTTGTGGCTTTTTGAACTCTAGGTCATGCATGTCGGGGTTTTCGTGGGTGAGAAAGGGAAATTGGCCACGGCCTTGAACGTACTTGTGATCAGTCGAACTATGAACCTCGATTCTGATGGACGAATGTGTGGTTGCTAATCCTTCGAGAAAGTCCGGGGTGGTGGGGTGTCTGGCAGGGAACGGACATCCACACGATCCGGGCAGAGTGAGACATGGGTCGGGATGGGGAGGATTCGATGCGAACGAGTCCTCCTCAGAGTCCAGTCCATTTCCCCCAGTCGACCCAAACTCCAGTTCACCCTGCTGAAAACCTGGTGCCAGACATGACGATTCTCCGGGGCAACGGTCGGTGGTTGGTTGCTGAGTGGCAAGGATGCCTTCCACTTTTCAAGCCACGGGCAGGCGGTGGGCCCAGGAACAGAAAGCAGCGACGATCACATGGAAATCGTGGAGTTTAACAGCGCCTGTTAATTATGCTGACAATCTGGCCAAAGCCGAGGGGAGGATCTGGACGCTGGAGGTGTCTGACTGAACGCCACCGCAGGCCGGACACGAATTTCTGCATTGGGTTTGGATTGGAGGCGGGTCAATCTATTCCAAAAGTCAATAATTGCGTCGCCATCAGGGCAACGGCAACGGCAAAAGCTGGGGAAGGCCAGGGCGAGGCTGGGAGGTTGCATGCCATGATGGACAGGGTTCTCAGTAGATTACTAGATACATCCCACCACCCTGGTCAGGGTCATTTATTCTCGTGCCACTCGGGCACTCCTCGGACGGATCAAGGGGCTTAAACGACTTTCTGCAATGGAGCGAGGCTATTTCCATAGCCTGTCAGCCACCGTTCTCGTTCCTTGTCAGTAGGATATACATAGACGGCCGTCGATTTCATAGCTCCATTGGATACTGTGGGGGCTCTGGGAGAAACACCCAGATTGCGAGTGGAACTCGGAGTCGAGCGGAAATTCAGAAATCCGGGGAGACTCACAGTCCACACTGGTACACAGTCTCAGACTCGAAGTAGTGGTAACTAGTTACCTGTTACAGTAATTGAAATGCAAGCGAGCCGCTTGTCGGCCGAAGGTGGACCTGAAACCCCGATCGTGTCGATCTCAACTACGGACGGGAGCTACACTCAGTTCCAGACACGGTGGGATAATAATAAGGACGATACCCCGTTGCCTCCTTCTAGCCTAGGCAATGTTACCCGGCGGGACTCACGGGGAGACATGTCCTCCATGGGGATGTTAAATATAGACGAATAGCCCGGCTGCTCGGGCACTACTTGAGATGATAATCTCCGATCGAAGATCCCTCGAGTGCAGCGCGAATGACTACCCACTACCCAGTAGTCCCTGGCCACGATCTTCCCCACGGAGTTCCTGGATAAGTCGACGCTCGTGTCGGTCTCGATATCACGGGCCCCTGACTCACTCGCTTCCGGGGGCCAGGAAATGGCATGGTTGCAATCTCCCTGAGACATCTACAACGAGAACGTGTCGGGACCAAGGAATATAGTATTGGATCTGACGCTGCCTCGGCGAGCATATGATGCTGGAGGAACCCTGCGTTGTCACGTTGAATGCGAACAGAACAAGGCCCCCAACGGACTAACTTAAGGCATCATTCAAGTCACATCCTATCAAGTTGACAAAAGAACCACGGCTCTCTGAAATCAGTTGTTCAAAATTCATCTTTTCTTGCTAACCGTACAATCCCAAAAACGCCCGCTTGCAAGCAAATCAATCCCATCAAAAGCCAGCTCGGTCCGTGGAAGATCGAACCCAGAAAACAATATACCTCGCGTTACCATCACCTAGTTCTCGCAGAACTCCTACGAGAGCAACTCATCCATATGAGCCCGCTCTTTCGCGTTCTCGTCCTGCAGAAGCACCGCTAGCACTTCGATAGGCGGGTTCAGCTTCAACATATTCGCCCGTCGCCAGCGCTTCAACCGGGCAATACCAATGCACGGCTGGAAAACAGATGTTAGCAGCGCTTCTCGTAGGGCATGTACACGACGAATCTCAACGTAGTTCATCAAACATACCCCATATTGACTGGAAAGATCAAAATGGCGAAGAATCTTCTCTTCTAAATCCAAATCACCCTGGTGAACTATTCCGTAGAAACCACACCGTCAGCCTCCCATAACTCCAAATCTCGCGACAATACCTCCACCCAGTTCGACTCAACTCACCCCGCGGCGTCTTGCGCTTCTGCTCCTCCTTTCTCCAGTAGGACACCAAGTCTTTCTTGGTCACTTTCAAGGCCTGCTCATCTTCGGCGGAGCGAGGCTGTTTCCGTTCGGCGGCTGCTTGCTGTCGGACGGCGAGCTCGGCGACGTGCGGCTTGGAGGGGTGCGCTTCTGCTAGAACCTGCTGGGGCTCTGGTGTGCCTGAGGGCGAGACTGAGGCGGGAGAGTCGAGGGTCTTGGCCTTGTGGATTGCGGTTGGAGTGCTGGCTGGTTTGGTGACGCGGGACTGGTTGCCGAAAGAGAGGGTTGCCTGCTGGGCGGCGCGGCGGCGGGGAGGCATGGCGGGTGTAGTGTGTAGTGTGTGGTAGTTGCTGTGTGATATGATGAGGATGAATCTCTTTTGTCGAGCAGAGAGGGTGTGCGGCTCGTTGAATCTGGAGTGGTTGATGGTTAGGTGGATGGATCTTGATGGAGCCTATGATGGTGGTGGGTTGGCGTTGCGCCTGGCAACCGCAATCGTAATCGCAACCACCGATTTTCCGCACGCGGTACAACCAGCAACTTAAATGGATGCTAAGATTCTAGTGGACATTTGACTGCTTTCTCAAAGTATGAAGTAGGTCTTTGGTTGGTGTATGTAGGTAATTGGAAGAGGGGCTGACCTATTTAACCATAGATACTGTGCCTCTACTTTGTACCTTTACGGAGTATACCCTCGAAGTACCTGTGGGCTAGCTCATGCCTTGGGTTGATAACTTGAGAATAGGTGGAACCTCTAGGTAAAGCTCGAAATCCAGATATCGACCTCCAACAGTTTAAAAATTGACTGGACCCCATGATGCCACAATGATATACCTAGTCGGCTCGGTCCATGGCCCATTCATAATTGATGGTCCTCCGATGTCATGGTATACGAGTTTCGTTGGGCTGAGGTGAGCATGCGCACCCCCGATGATGATTAATACCAGTCTTAACAGTCTAATGCGGCTTTCAATTTGGCCCATAATGTAGATACGTTGTCCATAGCTTATCCTCTCGTATTCCAATCCCATGTAAGCCAATATCGTGACTGTATATCGACCTAAACCCGATATGATGCAATCGCGGCTCAAGTTAGGCTCGGCTGGGGTGCTGGAGGTTCGCCCTTGAGGACCGCCTCCCCCCACCCACATCGACACCATCCCAAAAGCTGCCCTCAGCTTCTCTTCTCTCGACCCAACCAACATCCAAACCTTAGCGCCGATCCCCATCAACAAACTCTCCCCCACGTATTGTCCATCCAGCCGCACCTGCCGCTCCAGCTGAGAATTGGCTTCATCTTGCGACTACCTTCCTCCCTCCCCCCCCATCCTCTGGGGGCCCATATGAACCGTGCGACAGGGTCCCGAGGTCGCAGATTCCCCACAACTTCACCGCGCCCACCTCGCCGCATGCTCATGGTGTTACGGGAACAGCTCGATCGAGATGGCCGCCTTTGTGCGCGTTTCAGGCCCGGCAAATGGCAACTTTCTCATCGGATACCCCGGCATCTCTGCCACCATGGTAAGCGCCTGCTTCATCGTCCCCCGTGGTCTCCCTTGGTGTTCCGGTTCCCGGACCCCTGTCAGCATCCCCCCGGACTGGAAGAAGATAGTCATTAACAGCGGCCAAACTAGCCTCGAATCGAAGGTAAAGTCGAGATCCGACCCAGCGTCGGCATCTCCGCCCCAGTCAATGTCTCGCTGGTCACAATATCGCTCCTCCGCCGAGAGACCATCCACCCGTCCGCCGACTCGGTCACAAAGAAGCGCCTGGCGCCGCCGCGAAAAGAGATCACCGATATTGTCGGCAAGGAAATGCTATTGTTTCGGTGTCCTGCCGGGAAGGAATACGAGGAAGTCATTGCCATGGATCTGCCATTTGTCCTATTTATCCCATTTGGCCGCGGCGGCCGTGATGCCTCCCGCCGAGTGCCCCCTGCGAGCCTACAACTTCCCAGTCGAACGGCAGAAACCTACTACGAGATGGTGGTGATGGTGCAACAAGGACAGTCCGAACAGCGCAAATATACCTTTCCCGTCCCGATCGCCCGCTACGACACCCTCTCCACCTTTGGCATGTACAACCGCCCGGAGTCGGCGGAGCGAGTATCAGATCATCTCGTCACACTTGCAATCTCATTACCACGGTGGTCCTACGGCCCACTAGACCCCGTCAGTGTCTATGTGAAATTATCCCCCAACCAGGACTGGATGGGCAAAGCCCGCAAGGTCACAATCAACAAGATCACAATTGGCATTGACGAGGAAATCATCTACAATCACGAGGGCGACGAGCCCCAGCGCAAGGTCAAGACCTTGGCTAAGAAAACAGAGACCGTGGGCGTCAGGCTACCCCAGTCAGGTTATCTCACCAATCTGGGGTTGGTGTTTCCGGCCAAGGACATGCGGGACGCGGAAGGCATACTGCCGCGGAGTCGGGCGGCCTTTCCCATGTACGGAGTGAGCGGGTTCACGACGACAGCGAGTTTGTATAAAATTGAGTATTACCTAACAGTGCGGGTAAGTCTTTCTTGCAAAGTCATGAGAGGAGTTTGGCAGCTGATTCAATTGTAATAGGCACACTTAACGTCTGCGAGAGACATCACCATTCGCCAGCCGATCGTCGTTTGCCCACTAGACCACGCTGGCTGTAAAGAGGAAATGGAAGCCATCGAGCTAGCCGCACGAGACGCCGCTCATGTGAACCCGGACAACCCAATGCTGCCATTGCCATCCATTGTCCGACCAAATGATCCCAACGCTCTCGATCATCTGGGAGTCGCCTTGGTTGGGAACCAGAAGAAACCTCTAATTGACTGAGGATGCATCACATGAATGCATTGATCTGAAATCCACGTGTTTCACCACATCCGCAAACAATCCTTCAAGTGCTTTTTCAGGGGCATTTGCCAAACTACCCGGAGCTCCTCTGGAACTGCAAATGTCGCGTGGAGCTCCCGCGAGCTCCTTCTTGAAGGTCTGGAATAACCGGGTCGCCTCATCTTACCAACGTCATGTCATGTTTTACGATTGCATAGAGCTTGGAGTTTCTTGCATGGCACTCACGGAAGCTTGTTTGACATTTTATTCAGTGGAGAAAGGGGTGTTTGGAGGTCATCTTTCTTCTCTTGATTGGTATCTTGGGGTCGTCAGGCGTTGAGGGTCTTGATGTTGAATCTGTGACCTGCGCAAAACAAGCCTAGATGGCGCCTTACCTCGGGGGATCTCATTCCCACCTACCCAACCGGCATGGCCAGCTTCGGGCCTGGTTTGTCTGATTTGACCTGATTGATCAATCTACTTCCAATCTGCTCTTGATATCTCACTTGGAATACGCACGAACCTACTGGTCGAACCTAGCTAGAGTTGAAATGTAAATGTCTAATCTTGCCATCGAGTGTAAGGTGAAGATCATTCTTGAGTTCCTGTGACTATCTTCGAATCTCCAAAGGTGAGAGAGTGTCCATCAGTGGCCTAAGCCCAAAGCCAATTGGAAGCAACATGCGGGGGTATCAAAAAAGCAAGAGTGCATCTTGTCCCACAATTCTATTCTCCGATCTTCAAAAACCCCATAGCGGCACTAAGCATATCTGGGTCGACCACTTGCTCCTGACTTTGCTTCTGTTTCTCAATGTCGTGCAGGCATTCTTTTAAAATGTTGAGGATGGCCTGATACTGCCTTGATGATGACCCGAATGTCTCGAGGGCGTTTTCCAGGCTATTGGATATCTAGCGGGTAAAGATCAACCCTGAAATGTACGATTTATCTCCATCAGAAAGTTCATACCTTGCGCAGTAACTCATTATAGTCTGTTTTGTCTGTCATCTCGTGTCCACCAACAATGTTGAATCGTTTAGGAGAAACCCCCCGTCCAAGCGGGCCGATACCAGGCGCTTATCGATAAGCTCCAAATTTCTCGCGACGTCTGCACCTCCTCTTTGCGACAGACTCGAGAATCACTCATTTCCCGCACAGAGCTCGCCAGATAGCCATGGCGGACGCAGACGAGGATGCCGTCCGTGGCACTGCAGTAGAGGCCACGCAGATCGAGACCGATCTCTCCGACGAAACGCAGGACTTTCGTCTACTAAACCACCTCAACTTGTAAGTTGTGCTCTCGGAACTGGCCCGTTGCGAGATGACTCGTCCGTCTAGCTTCCTAGCTACACCCTCCGCCGATTCGTAATATCATTGACTAACACTTCTGAATAGCCTCACAGATACATCCTCTTCCAGTCTCCCCCGCCGCGGCGAGAAAGACTTTGAACCCAATCCGACCGAATTCCAGGCCGACATCCTCTCCGCCTCACGCCAGGCAATGCACAATGCGCTCGCGCATCCTCGCCTGCACAACCCCAAGACCCACGTTATCGGCATCTATGCCCCCAACGGCCCTCCACCCCCGCCTACTGTACCCCGAGACCAGGACGCCCACAAGCCCAGCGGGAGGGGCGCAGTTGTCTCGCCGGATGCCTGTGTCTACGTGCCGAATCCGAGGGGACAGTATTTCAAGAGTATGGGACAAGCTGATCGGAAGGGGGTTGTCTGGCTGCTACCCGAAGAAGCATTGTACCTGCTCGAGCGGGGCAGTTTGGATATCCGCTGGCCCGCTGCGATTACGGGCGGTACCGCTGAGGAAGGGAGTGAGGGGGAACTGTCTATCCCGATGAGTCTGCAAGCGGCTTATGCGTGCTTCATCGGACGAGGCGGGTTGACGCTTGAGCGGTTTACGGTCTTCTCGAGCTTGAAGAGGATCGGGTATGCTATTTCTCGAGCGCCGGGCTGGGATGACTCTGCCATGGTAGAGGACGATGACCACCGCGATGGGTATACGCAACCGCAAAAGCGTGGACCTGGTCTTGCTGGGATCCTGGGAAGCATATTCGACTGGATCAATGATCCAAAATCCACATCCTCTACGGCGGCTGGTCCCGTCATCGGATATGGAATCCATCGCAACTACAGTGAGTCCCACGCCACGACCTCCACTCGTAAAATCACAATCCACACCTCTAACCATTGCCAATCCGCCCTCTACAGTTGATATCTACAAAAAACTCGCCCTAATCCCCTGGTACGATCCCACCCTCATCCCACAACGCAACCCCCTCACCACAACACCACCCTTCCGTATAATCCTCCACGTCTACAAACCCTCTACCCCAATCAAAAAGTCAGCCCTCCCCCCACCAGACTTCCGCATCGCAGTCATAAACACCCGTGAGCAAACCACCATCCCAACACTCCCCCAGCTCAGTGCCCTGCTGGAAAGCACACCGCTAGATCCGCCGCGGGGCGAGAAAATGGAGCGCCAGATGTATATGCGGTTGCGGCATGGGTATCGAAATGTGGTTTTGGCGGTTGTTGATCAAGGGGTTACGAGTTTTTTGAGGGTTGTGGATGTGGCGTTTGGGAGGGAGAGGCTGTTTGAAGGGGGGAATGGGTCGATGGGCTTGAAGAAGAGTGGGAATATTCGGAGGAAGAAGCGGTGATTATTATGTCTGGGACAAGGTTATTAGGTGAGTTTGGTCCTTTGGGCTGTGGGGATATAGCTTGCAGGGCTTGCTTCTGAGGGAGCTGCCTCTCACTCGACTCGGTTTGTACGGGTCTGTCTCATCAGGGTGGGAGCTATGCGGTAGTCTCGCCAGCGCCTTTGGATCAGCTTCTGTGAGGCAGAATCAGGCCGCGCACGGCAGGTATGGTCAATTCACGTCCTGATGGTCATCTGCAAAGGCCTAGGTGGCTGGACGATCCAGCCAGTCATTTGAAGCTGAGATGGGACGGGACGAGTCCACGATATCTCAAATCTCAAGGTGCGATCAAAGCCTTTACTTAAGGTAGACTGTCTATACTATCTGTATCGGATGCATTTCTAGTGATGAAAGCCTCAATACGAACATCATAAATCATAAGAGCCATGAACCTCATCCACAATCACGGTATACCGCATACCCACGGCAGCCCATCTCAAAGCCTGTACATCTCGCTGCGACTCCGCGCCCCATCGAACACACAGGTATTATCAAGAGGCACATACTGTCTAGTAAGCACCTTGAGCGCCTCCTGCGCGACGAGACCTCCAGTAAAAGACGAAATATTATGCAACTCGCCCCCCTCCGCCCGGCGAAGTTCCTGGATAGCATCGTTGATGCCCTCACGGACATCCTCGCCCAGCGGAACGGGCTGGTCCCGACTCAACAGAGCCAGGATACGCTCCGTATGACTAGTCCACAGACCCTCATCGTCAACCGACAGCTGAGCCCCTTGCTCACCGCTACTCTGAATTTCGTCTACGACCGCATCGAGAACCTGCGTCGCGATAAACACCGGGATCAGCGAGTCCGGCATGTTCAGCTGGCTGCGGATAGCCTTGAGCGTGGTTGAGTCGCTGTCGCTGCTGATCTGTGGCACGGTGCGGCCATGCACGACTTTGATGTGGGCGGCGTTCTTGCAGAAGACTTCGATTTCGCGGTCGAGAATTTGCGGGGTTGATCGGCCGAGCTGCGACTCGAGGTGGCGTATTGTCGCGGTGACTTCTCCCACGTCGTGCCGCGCCTTGCTCTTGTAGATATTCTGCAGCGACACGTAGTCGGCTGACTGGGCTTTCATGTCGGGTAAAGAGCCCGGGAGGGGCAGCACGCCGTGTGTATTGTAGAAGGTGCTGATTGCGGACGCGATGACCCAGAAAACTGCGGATTGAGGTGTCAATTGCTTGCACTGGTCCATCTCGAAGATCTCGCGGGTTGAGCTTCGTAGCGTGAATGGCGAGATGGTCTTGAGGACTGCTGCCACCGCTTCGTCAAAGTTCTCCTCGCCGCCTTCGGGGTTGTCAGTGCGTGCGTTTGAGCGGACAAATTCCCGGAACTCGGTCTTCTCCTTGTAGCTGCTTGGAGCATTGCCCCCGTGTGATTGCTTCCATAGCTCTAGAAAGTGGAGGAGAAGCAAGATGTATGGGACGTGGCCGTGTTTGTGGTCGTCCATGGCAGTCAAGTCTCCCAGAGCTGCGGCGGCAGCGGATAGTTCTGGCCACGGGTTTAGGAGCCGCAGGTCCTGCGTTGTCTCTGGGTCTGGATGTGTCTCGACAATAGGGAATTCCGCATCTAATTGCAGCGAGAATGTTGAATAGAATCCAACAGAGTGGACGTATAACACTGGGATGCCAAGTCTCTGTGCTTGTTGGGTGAGGGAGCCCAGCGTGGACCGCTTAGTTGGGCCAGTGATGATCACCAGCTTATGCCGGGGCAGGAAGTCTGGATCATGAAGAAGCTCCGTAACATGCTAAGCCATGAATAAGAATCATTGAATTTGAGGAGCCCGGGAGGAAGTCAACATACCTTGGAATAAAAGTACCCTTGAACGTCTGGATTCAACTCCCGCAACAACCGGCATGTTTCTTCCGCGCGCGACTTGCCCAGTGACTCCTCCTCCAGGAAGAAATTCACACCCAGGTCAGTCTCAGTCACAGTGGCTGGATCGACAATGGTGAAACCTCCAATACCCGGCAAGACCAGGTTTTTGAGAGCCTCCACGCCAACCACGCCAGAGACGCCGGTGCTGCTGGCGCCGAGCGGGCCGTCAGAGTTCACCAACAACACGCGTGACTCCTCTAGGGCTTGTTGGCCCGTGGCAGCCCACAAGCGCAGCTGGCGGTCATATTTGCGCTCTTTGGAGGTCGGCCCCGTCAAAGCTGCCGGAAAGGATTCAGTCATGGTTGGTGCGGGGTATAAGGAAGCTGATGGGGCGGCTGTGGAGAAGTGAGGATGTTGGGTTGACGTGAAATCAAACCATACGACAGATCTCTATTGGAATTCCTCCAGCTTGCAGACGTAAGGGTCGACTTCCAGCTGGATGGATGGTGTTTGGACTTGATCTGGAGCTGGCGAGCTGTGATGGGTGGTGGTTTGACTAAGCTAGGTGCGGAAATCATTGCCTGACCTTTCAGGCACCGCGGAGCCACAGACATACTACGGAGTACTAAGTAGGTACAATGCTACAGGTGGCTATTCACCATATCTTGAAAGCGTCGCATAGAGATATCCAGCCCTGAGTTTATATATTGCAACAGGGAAAAGCAAGTAACTATTGGGTCAACCAGTTGGATGACAGGTACCCTGGTGTTCTCCGAGGGCACAGTCATACTAAGACTTGTGGGGGCCACTGTAATTGACTACCTAACATGCTTCACCTCTACTTAGTTACCCTTTAGAATGAAGCCCGGGCTACACAACAGATGATACTGGCCCAAATAGAAAGAGTAGAAGGCATCAGCACCAGACTGGTTAGAGCAATGACGTCAAGTTTACCAGGTACCTGAACTTTCCCAAATAATCAATCCACTAAGTTCAAACTTTAGAGCTTCCGTATTCTTCGGCAGGCCAGGCACAAATAAGGATCTCGAGAATAAATACAATCAATCGACCGGACAGAAAAGCTCATGAGCAGACAACAGGCAGCACCGTGGGGCTCGTTCTCCTAATCCTCGCCGACTTCTGGTGGAGCAGATAACTACGTGGATCGAAGGTGAAAAACAAAACCAGTGATAAACAACTCAAATAGAGTACGTCTATCTTGGCCGATTTGCACCTTCCCTTATTCCCTTGTCTGCTCGTTATTCCCAAGGCTGGACCGTTCTTCGCCTGATCTCATTGTTTGGATCGCCTACGCCTGCTCATCTTCCTCTCCTCCCCTCTCCTTTTCTCATCATCATCATCATCGCTTCAAAATGGCCACCCGTACCCTCGAAAAACCGCGCAAAAATCGCCTCAACCTCCGTATCTATGACTCAGAGGGCAGCATTCTGGCGGGTATGCGTATCTCGCCCTTGGTACTTTCAAGATACAGCAAGCTAACATAGTTCTCATAGTCCTCGTGGTTCCGGAAGATCCAAAAGCGACATACATCAAACCAGGGATGTTATACCGTTATTGCGCTTGGATCTTCATCGTCCCCTGAGAACGCCGCATGGGCCATTTATCATCTGAGTCAAGATGGGTCCACCACGCGGGGGAAGCTGCGGGAAGATGGTCGTACTTGTGTCTCCCCCGGCAACTACATCGTTCTCAGTCCAAGTGGACGCCCTATTCAAGTCAACCTTACTGATCAGCGGGCTCCACGTCGTGTCATAACCCAAAGTAAAAGCACCGGGGCCGAGAAAAATACGTTGGTAAAGTCAAGTCATAAGCCCCTCTCTCCGCCGCGGGGAAGGCTAACGCTCAATGTGGTTGCAGCAAGGGAGATTTCGTGACGCACTAAGAAAAAGAGATAATGCATGCGCGATAACCGGGTTGGAGAAGCAATCCGAATCAGAGAAGCCATATCGTGTCCTGTCATCCGCCCACATATTCCCAGCCAGTCGTCTCAGTGACTGGGAGCGAGGGAACTATCAGCGTTTCATTGAGGATACCAGTCCCGCAAGTGTTATCGGCGAGAGCAAACTCTTTTCTCCCCAGAACGGCCTTCTCCTTCGGTACGAGATTCATCTAGCATTCGATGACTTCGTGATTGGAGTAGACCCTGACGTAAGTTATTTTATGGGTGCTCGGCCGGTACAAGATTCCTGAAGTGTGCTAATTCCCGAAGGAAGACTACAAAATCATCTGTTTCGAGGCCGATCAATATGGAATAGGCGGTCGACGTCTCTCAAAGTCTGCGACGCATCCCACAAATTCCACTCAACGTGCCAGTCCAGATCTTCTACGATGGCATTTGATGCAGTGCGTTTTCAAGAACATGAAAGCCGACGCAGAACCAGAGGAAATCTGGGAGCATGATCTTGGAAGCGATGATATAGGCCAGATTTTAGAACAGCCAGACGCAGGGGAAAGGATGGAGGTGGAGCTATTCACACGTCTGGGTGGCTTGGTGGCATAACCATCTCTATCTATCGGCAATCTTCAACTGTAGGATGGAGCAGCAACAGCCTCAGATTACAACACATACCACATGCTTCCTCCATGCTATCTATCTGCAATCGACATGACGTCCAAGGTTCTGTCCAGTCTAAGCCTTACCACGCCACGCCTTGGTCAAAAAATCTTCAGTGTCCGTAAACTTGTAGTCGGGTAGCAGACGGTTCCATTCATCCGAAACCTGATATGCCTTGTCGTGGATGGCTAGCAGAATGCCTGCGGTAAAAACTCTCGACAGCACTTCAACCTGCTCGGGTGGAATTGATGGGTGATTAATCGTGGGCACCCAAGAAGTTTTCCATTCCCCGGTTTCAAAGGCATGCGCTGTCACTCTCTCGATGTTAAAAGGGGGACCACCTAAAAACAACCAAAATCAATCAGCCAATATTCATCCCTTATCCGTTAAAGACTTACCGCGGACTTTCTCGCCGAGGGCGATGATTTCCTTGACTGACAGCTCGGAGCCTCTGATGCCTCCAGCAACAGGCCATTCACCCGCAAATTCAATGGCTCTAGCAACCACGTTGGCTAGATCCTGCGAGGTTGTGAGACTGATACGGTCATTCTCACTGCCCTCCAGCAAAATGGCTCGCCGGCGGTAAAAGTCCCACGGAAGTTCTACTTGCTGTACGTTATCGGACGATTTGAAAGGAGCGGTGAAGTAGTTCGTGAAAGTGCCTGGTTGAAAGAGGGTGTATTCAAGAACCTGGTAATCAAATATCGTCTTAATTTCCGAGGGTGTCAAGAGTTTGCCGGGTCTTACCTTTTTGTCCTTGTTCAACTCTTCGAGATACCGGCGTGTTTCTCCCTTGTAAGCGTACCAACCCAGATGCTCCAGACCAGTTCTAGGAATGTTAATGACCAAAGCAATCTGAGGGCTGGGATGACCTACGATGCCCACTCACTTGGCGCAAAGCGCTTCACGCCAGCTTGAACCGCAGCGTCGATGAGATTCTTCTGGACTGGAGCTGTTGGCTCATCGCCGATGAATGAGAGCAAAGTGTGAGTTCCCCGAAGAATTTGTGCCAACTGCTCCTTATCCTTGTAGTCTGTTTTAGCCCATGTTATGCCTCCCGTCATCTCTCCCGCTGGGGCGTCCTGTGTAGATCGGTTAATTGCCAATAACAAGCGACAACCAGGATGATGTAAAAACCTTTCGAGACAGAAGTAAAATCTCGTGCTTCTTGGTAGCAACAAGGACATCGATGATCTCCTGTCCAACGTCTGTCCGAGTATTAGTCAGAGTAGGGTACTTAATCTAGTAGAACATACTGCCAGAGCCACCAGCAATGGCAATCTTGACCATCTTGTCTGTGTAAAGAGTTTGAGTAGTTCAATCAAATGGAATATTTGCTTGGATAAAAATTTTTGTTCTTTTAGATGCGAGCCATGCGAGGCGCACCTTTATTGCTACTTCCACCGAGGCTTCGGCCGAGCTCACAAACCTCAACAATGAGAATGAAGAACGATCCCACCCGGAGACATGATGACAATAGGCCTACCAAGCGTCGGGACATGTTATCGCTGATTAATTTCAACTTGAGTTCGCCATCTGGAAGAATATTGCGCGCTTCCGGTGAAACCTCCTTCAGATAACGGCAAAGTAAGACGTGGCTGTTCGTCCGCCGAACTCGGATAAAAGCATTCTGGCGTCAGCAACCACCCAGTCCTTCGACCGAGCCCGCTCGGAGGCACGATCTCCTTCTCTTCCAGTATTATTTGTGGGCGAAATTGGCTCGTCCCAGAGAGGACTAGATACGCTAAGCTTTACGACAAAGCGAGTTGGTTGTGAGAAATGAGCGAAGCAAGTCCCCAGAGGTACAGGATCGAGGCCAAACGAAGAAAGGTCCGCAAAGGCACTCAAAGTTGTTGGGAATGCAAGCGGCGAAAGGTTCGGTGCACTTTTGGATCACCCGCGAGTATCATCTGCGATAATTGCAAGCGACGCCGCACGTCTTGCATCAGCCAGGAGTATCCTAATCAGCAAGTGCCAGCTACAACCGGCGGACTGATTGAAGCGAGGCTAGGCCGGGTGGAGGCCCTTGTTCAGCAACTGGCCCAGAATGCAGGCTTCTTTCAGTCCTCACAATTACCCGGGACTCTTGCAAGAGATCTTCCTGAGTCTGAACAAGTATCGCCGGCACCGGAACATGGGGAGGAATCCCGGGAGATGGCCGTCTCTACGATCAGCAACACAGCTGTACGTTTCCCCACATTTTAAGCCCATTGTTCAAAGGTAACTCTGACTTCCGAAAAGCATGTTCCTGGTCCTGAGCCTTTAATTCCCTTGGGGATCTCTTCTATACCGAAGTCTCCAGTCACCGAGCTTCCTCGCGCCCCAGATAGACGAGCTGATGAGGATGTGATCCACAAGCTTATTGCGGCGTGGCCTAACCAGAGCGAACTTGACCTCCTTTGCAGTCTCCCCGTTGGCTCCTCGATGTATTTGCATTGTGGAGTGTGCAGACATTATCTTATTTCTGAAGGTCAAACCCCCTCATCCCCGCATGAGGTTTTGCAATTGCCCCCACCGGGGTCCCATCCAGTGCTGGTCGCGCGTAAGCTCTTGATGCTTGGTACTTTCCTACAAGGAATTCTTCCGTGCTCGGTCCAAAGGTTGGAGAAACAGGGCATTTCTTACCAGTATACTATGTCCCGTGTCGTGGATAGTGCTGTCAGACTCGTGACCACCAATGATGAGCTTACCGGCTCCGTGGAAGGCCTTGAGTGCATTATGCTTGAAGCAATGTATCAAAATTACGCTGGAAACCTTCACAAATCGTGGATGGCGATTCGCAGGGCGTGCGCCGTAGCCCAGATGATGGCAATACATCGCGGTCTCAACTCACCGTTCTTGAAGATCCTCGAACCCCAAACTCGTGCCGCATTTGATTCGGACTACCTGTGCTTTCGTCTGGTCCAAATGGACTGCTATCTCTCGATGATGCTGGGGTTGCCGCAGACCTTGCTTGAAACCGGCTTTGCAACTCCGCAGGCATTGGAGGAATGCCATCCCGCTGAGCGTATGCAGCGCATCCACTGCGTCGTTGCTGGGCGCATCCTACGCCGTAATCGTGCAGACGTAAACGACCTGACTGAAACCCACCAACACGAGAAACTGCTCCAAAAGGCTGCGGACGAGATGCCACCACAGTGGTGGCTAATGCCAGACTTGAAGTCCATCAATAGCAGCAGGATAGACATTCTATCTGATACAATGCGTCTTAATGACCAACTCACTCAATACCACCTGCTGGTTAGACTCCATCTGCCCTATATGCTGCGGTCATCATCAGACCGCCGATATGACCACAGCAAGATTACTGCTGTGAATGCCAGCCGCGAGATTCTTTCGCGCTTCGTAGCCTTCCGCAAGTCCAACCCTGGCCACTTCTACTGCCGCGGCCTCGACTTCCTGGCCTTTGTCGGCATTGCCGTCATGTGTGTCGCATACATCAGCTCTCGCAGCGAGCACCTGCAGGCTCAAAGGCCGGTTGAAACTCTGAACTTTGATACCGTCTTTAACTTTCTTGTCCATTGTCGGCCTGCTGACCGCGGCATCATGGAGCGTACTCTGGAGGTCATTGAATCCATGGCCCGGGCTAGCCATGATGCGATTTCCTCGAAATTCTCCCGTCTCATCCAACACCTGCTGGTCATTGAAGCGAGCGCCGCTGATGGTACCGTGTACAACACTCGTTCATCCAGCGGTGATGAGAGAGAGCTCGGGGTCGAGGGCAGATTGACCAACGATGGCAAAACGCTACACCTGTACATTCCATATCTTGGTAAGATCTACTTTGAGCCAGGTGTGGTTCCCAAGTGCTCTGCAACAGCGTCAACGCAACTTGATGCAGACACGTCGACCATGCGTGACACAGATACATTGGTGCCTGGTCTGTTCGAAAACACTCGATCACTTGCTGGCATGGAAGGTCTGCCAATTGGCGCTGATGTGGAGACTCGGCAATCGTCCTTCAATCCGCAGCCGCCCTCTGCATCAGCTCAAGACCTACGTTGTTATGACGGCGCCGCCCAACCCGCCCCATCGCTCCCCCCACTGGAAATTTGGAATACAGGAGATGACTGGGGCCTGCAGGGTGTTGACATAGCCCTTTTTGATAGTCTGACATGCGGAATCATGACTACAGATGCGCCTGGAGACCATTGGGCGGAATGGGATTAACCGAAATAGGCTATTCTATGGCAAGCATAGTTGGTAGTAGAGCAGAACCATGCAACCCTGAAAGAAACCTCTTAGGTAGGATAGTAAGAGCATCGGAAGAACTTAGCAACATGGGTTTAAATATTTGAACCACGGCGTTTGCGCAATTACCGATTGATTGCGATACATGATACTGTCAAGAGATGGTGGCGTATGAGATTTTTGTTGAAGACCATAAACATCGAGAAGTGATTCAAGTGTAGATAGGAAATGTCGATGATTGAATGGATTTTTTTCCATGAGTGACAGGTACATATAAGAGGATACTTACTACTTAGTGCTTACCGCGTCTGCCACTGCCAATTGTGGACAGTGGGACACTGGACACTCTGACACTGACAGTCCACCAACCCCACAGTGCGACGATCAACACCAATGACGCTGTCAACGCGGGCAGGAGTGACTGGATTCGCTGGCCAGGGACAACTGACTCTACTCTACTCGAGACCGAAGGCCCAGAAGGAGAAACAATTAACGCTCATTTGCCCAAGCCACATTTTCACCAATTGAACTCTCTCTCCATGGTCGCCCGACTGTTCTCGTCTCTCCGCCTTGCCCCTCGCTGTCTTCGATCTCTTCCGCAATCGCCCCGCCTCCACCTTCATCTTCGTCTTCAACCTCAGCTCTCCCTCTCCCTCTTCCCCTCCCATCTCCCCCGCCACCTCTCTACCATGGCCGACCCCGTCGAAGCCGCCAAGCGCGCCGCCGCAAAGACCGCCGTCGCCAACCACTACCCAGAAAACGCTCGCTGGGTCGGCATCGGCAGCGGCACCACGATCGTCTACGTCGTCGAGGCGATCAAGGCTCTCGGCGTCGACACCTCCAACACCCGCTACGTGCCGACAGGCTACCAATCGCGCCAGCTGATTATCAGCGCGGGATTGACAGCCGTGGAATTCGACGCCCTGCCCACGGGAACTATCCTGGACGTTGCATTCGACGGTGCCGACGAGGTGGACGAGGATTTGAACTGTATCAAGGGCGGAGGCGCTTGTCTGTTCCAGGAGAAGCTTGTTGCAATGCAGGCGAAGCAGTTCATTTGCGTTGCCGGTAAGACCCATACCTGATGTCAATTGAAATCAAACCACAGAACCCCCC
>PZKB01000054.1:0-193138 GCA_003852855.1 Penicillium sp. MT2 MMC-2018
TCTTCACACCTTAGCAAGCATCTTTCATGCTGACTGCCCTCACGTATCTTCGCCACGTGACACCGGCAACTCAGCGGACTTCATCGCTTCTTACTTCTTACCTGGAAGCACCACGAAGTCTGACAGAATCAGATGAAGAATCAGATGAAGAATCAGATAAAGAATCAGATAAAGAATCAGATGAAGAATCAGATGAAGAATCAGATAAAGAATCAGATAAAGAATCAGATGAAGAATCAGATGAAGAATCAGATGAAGAATCAGATGAAGAATTAGATAAAGAATCAGATGAAGAATCAGATAAAGAATAAGATAACAAGAAGAAAGAAAGGTTCTTATAGTAGTAGTAGATAGAGTGTAGTTACTAGAGTGGTAAGTAATATAGTTACTGCGGTAATGTATAGTAAATATCTTAGCAAAATTGATTATATGATGCGGGCATTATATAATTTGTTGTGTCAGTATTAAAATCTGTTATGTCCCTAGTGATTCCTAGTATTATATAATAACACCGTTTATAAGCGGCGAGTAAGTCTGATTTCTTATCCGTGTAACGCGCGAGTCCTTCACTTTATTACGGACCTTAAGTGCCTAAGGGCCGTAGCAGGCAGAGGGGTAGCTAAGAGCTAACTATTCTCTAGGTAGCACTACGCTAGTAAAGTTATATACGTTTCGGTATACTTAGCTAGGCCCTATAGCCCTAAAGGGAAAGTATTTTAGAAAGGGAGCTAGATTCGGCCTACGACTAACCGTGCTAATATATACGCGAATATTCTTCGACGCGCGTAAGATTAGCCGACCGATTAACCTACGAGGTAGCAGACTAGGGGCTAGGATACCTTATCTCGAGCGTAATACTAGTATTAGCCTTAAGTATAGTATTAATATAGAGGTTAGGGGCGTACAGTATTTTCGCTATTAGTCTATATTACTAGGTTATACTCTCGAATATTTATCGACTAGGTATAGAGGGACCGGAGTAACGATATATAGAGCGTAATAGTGTAGGTAGATAGATAACTAGAGCTATTCTATAGCGCCAGGGACAGTATAATATAACCTTAGATACCTCCGACGGAGCGGGGTATATCATACTAAGGGTACTAAATATAAAAATATATATATATAAACGCTATATAGACTAGGGGTAACTTACTACCCTAATATTTTTAATAGGCATCGATAGGTTTAAAAATAAAATAGGAAACTACCGTAGGATCTAGGAACGTACGCCTAAATTTTTAAATAGAAAGAAAATACTATCACTATACCCTATAGAGTGGTTTAGTGTGATATTAGTAGTTAATAGATCACAGTCGGCGGGTAGCGGTTTGCCCATCCAAAAACCGGCCAACTTAGAACCACGAACAATCCCCTTAAATCGACTTGGATTGACTTCAAAAATGAAATGCTAATAAATGAAACTACGACGTATAACATATTAAAATCTGGGGTCTCTATGATAACGAAACATAAATCCAGTGGGGGTTAGAAGTTTAAATCCAGTCAGCTCTGTCCCCACTTTTTTTCCCTATACTTAACCCTAAAAAATCCAGTGGGCCTGACTTGATTTACCCCCATGGGATAGATCAACCCCGGAGACTTATCCCGTGGTCGATCCATAAGGTTTGAGAGCCCATGACTAAACGCGATCTGAGAAATGGAGTATGTTATGCTGCTTAAGTACAGCTGAGTGGACGCGAAGCTCAGTTCCTCACACCTAGTGGTCGTATGGACTGGATTGGCCGCTTGATAGATTTCATATCTGCAGTCGGGTGCAGAGAGTGCTGCTGAATTGGGTATGTCTATTCGTCTCGTCTACGTGTCATGCATCAAACTCCAAGAACAGACTATAAAATTTCCATCTATAGAGTATTGGCGAGTCTTCGTTCCTTTTTCAATGATTTCAACCTGACTCGAACATCAGCTAAAGGAATCGGCGCCCCCCTTGCTTGCGACTGGGGTTCATCGCGGTTGCGAACATTAACCGTTCGGGTGCGCTGCTCTTCAGCGCCGACGACTGCTGAAAGTAAGCAAATGAGTACAAAAAAATGTATTGATCCAGCTCACCAAAAATAAAATTATACAGTTCCTCTTGTCCGCAACGGATCTTCTTGTTCAACGTTTGGCCTCGAACATCCACGTCAACATGTAGTTTGTCTGCGCGTAGAATGCGCTGTAGTTCTTCCGCATAGCTGTTCTGAGCATCAGTCACCGGTACAATGAGGATCTGGCGTGGACTAATCCAGAAAGGCCATTTGCCAGCGAAATGCTCAATGAGAATCCCAGTAAACCGCTCGAAACTTCCAATAATTGCTCGGTGGATGACGATCGGGCGAACAGTGTGTCCGAATTTATCGACATAACTCATTTGGAAATTCATGGCCGCCTGGTAGTCTAGCTGGATGGTGGCACACTGTAACTCGCGCTGAAGCGCGTCGGCTATCGTGATGTCAATCTTCGGCCCATAGAATGCTCCGTCGCCTGGGTTCACGGTCCAGTCATCACCCTTGAAGTGGGTTAGAGCCTTGCGAAGTTGTTCTTCTGCTTTGTTCCAGGTCTCGATGTCTCCTAGGAACTTGGATGGTCGAGTAGACAACGTCAATTTGAACGTGAATCCAAAGAGGTCATAGACATGCTTCAGAAAATCAAAGATGCCTTCAATCTCAGACGTAATCTGCAGAGAGTACCTGTTAAATCTTAGGCGGTAACTTGAGAATTATTCACTAGCTTACCTGATCTGTTCGGCAGATGATATGAGCGTCATCCTGCTGGAACTTCCTCACGCGGGTTAAGCCGTGAAGTGCCCCCGACGCCTCGTTGCGATGTAAGATGCCAAAATCGGCAAACCGAATAGGTAAGTCGCGATAGCTGTGCTCTTCTTGTGTATACAACAAAAAGTGCCCGGGACAATTCATAGGTTTGAGAGCCCATTCTCTGCGTCCCAGGTTGAACCGGAACATATCTTCCTTGTAGTGTGCCCAGTGACCGGATGTTTTCCACAAGCTGGCATCGTACATGTTAGGTGTTTGCACCTCGTCGTATCCACGCAGGTGGTATTCTGTTCGCAGGAGTTTCTGTAACGCGTTGAACACCCTTACACCTGGTGGAAGTAGGAAAGGGGACCCGGGTGACAGCTTATCAAGTAAGAACAACTGCTGCTTTTTGCCAATCTTCAAGTGAAGTCTACTTCGTGCTTGTTCCATAAACTGGAGGTGTTCCTGAAGGAGTCCTTTCTCTGGAAAAGCAACACCGCTAATTCGCTGTAGTGAATGTTGGGTTTGATGACCCAGAAAATAGGCAGAGGAGCTCTGTGAGAAAGGTCAGTGAAGGAATATCCAGAAGAACAGAACTTTATTCTCACTTGCGTGGCCTTAAAGGCCTTGATCATGGTCGTCTCTGGGATGTGTGGCCCCCAAGAGATGTCTACCAGAGTTCCACAACGGTACACAATGGCTGTCCCTCCCTCATCTAACTGGTTAATGGCGTGGAGTTTGTACCTGTTGTAGGCAAACATCCGCTGGAGTATCCTCTTTGGAACTTCCAGTCGATCGAAACTTCGTCCTTCCTGGGCCACTTGGCTGATTCTCTTGTTCAATAACTGCCGGTCGACATTGGTCACAACGCGTCTGGAGAAAATTAGCAGTCATTTAACACGCAGGTCGGTACACACATACCCGCCGGGGATATCCATATCACAGAAGAAGCCTTGAGCAGTCGGTGTGCAGTCAGCAAGAAGACAATGAAACTCTTGCTCACAACTTTGTGCCAGGCAGCTGGCACACGACCGCCAGAACGTCTGCTGGCCTTCTGGATGATCGAAGAGAAAATATTTGACGACGCAGTCCCTTTCCAGTGGCCGATTGAGATCCCACAATTTGTCTCCGTCTATTTGGGCAACAGCAACCTTGCGGCGACACTCTTCAGGAAAATGAGACAGTAGGGATGCAGGCGTGGACTGCCACGAGGTTGCATTGACGACCGAGGGGAATCCATCGCCAATGCTCACGGTGACCGAAATCTCCGTGCGAGGCTTGCCTTCCAGGTCCTTGACATATTGAACCCACATATCATCGAACATTTGGTTCCTTTCTAGGATAAAGTCTGGCAACGGCGGTGTTTCACGTTCAACATACAGCCACGGCAGGTCATTTTGATACATGAGCTGGTGAGTGAGCCGGACATCTTTTACGTGAACCGTGTGATTCGCACCGTTCCGGTCGACGGCAATACAGCTCATCCACGGCGCCCGCGCTTGGCACCCTGGGAGCTGTGGCACCAGGCAGATGGACAGCTTTGCAGTTCCGTACGAAGGATGAATGGACAGTCGGATGTGATTTGGCATTACAGAGCGGATGAGGTGACCAAATCCCTCAGACCGAGCCATCATCTGAAGAGCCAGGGTCGACATATCCTTGCTATATTCTCTGCGGCTTGCAGCGTGCTTGCACATCGGCGTGTTCTCCAAATCGATCTTGACAAAGGTCTTCATTCCACTGTAAGTGAGGCGAGAGTCTGGGTCTTTCTCGATAAGCTGCCGGATAGACTCCACGGGCTGGCAGAATTGATCCTTGATCATGTTACGGCAGGATTCAAGGGTGCGGTAGAAGACCTCCTCAGTTAGCGCTCCCTCATCAATCGCACCCAGAATCTCCATGGCATGAAGTACCCTCAGATTCTGATCGAAAAAGTGGTTTTTCACCATTGTTCTAACGGCTTGCCCGTAGTTCCACACCTCTGAATCGCTGATATTGAGGAGATCTGATTCATCCAGTCAGCGCTAGCGGTCTTGGTCTTGTATAGATATCTGACCGTTGAATACCACACCGTCTGTGGCAATGGTGATTTCTGCTCCAGGGCTGTAGACCTTACGAATGTCGAGGCAGATCTGGTTTAGTCGAGAAAGACCGAGATATTCTGCGTAGTCTGGCAGCACACCCAGCACCTTGTCGAGATTGGACTGGATGGGTATGAGCCCGCGATCCTCATTCCAGTTGATCTTCCACGTACCGATTTAAATGGAAATGCAGGAAGAACCATCCGGACGGGTTCGTTCGCTCGAATCCAGTGTAGAGCGTGCCCTTTGAATCTCTGTCTACCCGGCCAGTACGAGTATCCGCAGCCGGCATCGTCCTCCGGTCGCCAGAAGACGGCCTCAAGCACGTCCATTACTTCGTCGGCCACTCTATCGAAGAAGACCATGTGTGCGGCAACACCTAAATAGTGTAAGTTGGATCAAAACTATGCGAAGGGTGTAAAAGCCAAACCATCCTCTCCTGACTTTGCCTCCACCCCAGCTCCATTGCTTTGTGCTGGATAATCGATTTCCGATACGGTTAAGGAGAGAAACTCCCGAGGGTTGAGAACTCTGATATGCGTCATGGTTTTATGCGTTCCGACGTCTCTTTTTCTTTTGAATGCTCTCACATATCCATACAGGCGGACCTTGGCTTAAAAAAACACCCTGCATGAGACACATTGGGCTTATTGTCCGCCCTAAACCCCCCTCTCCTGGCTCTTAACTTTCGTAACGATCCTGCATTCCTGAGGTATCTACCTTTTGCTCCTTCAATCCTCGATCTGCAGTCCCTAGGCACTCTGACCGGACATGGGGGCTGCCGCGCCAGGCCATCCGGATGCCCGGAGTACCTAGGTCGCTGAACTTGGAACCTTAATTTCCACGGTGCTTGTAGTAAGCGGAGCAGTTCCGAAGAAGCCTGAACATCCTCCATTTCTAGTGGACCATCTATTCCAGGGTTACCTTGGTGGCACCCGTGCGTTTGGTGGTGCTGGTGGTGGGTAAGACCGACATGATTCCTCGGCCTGTCGACCAGCCGGGCCTGGCGTAGGCGCGCAGGAAGGTCAATACTACGTTGCGCCTTTCAAGGTGAACTTGAATTTTCCCAGATAATTGGGTTAAACGCCCCTATCCAAGTTCTAAGTCCTACGGATCATGCAATACATTTGATCCCGTTCAGGAAATGATAATTGATCTGTCATGAGTTCCACCGAATCTATATCTTCTTAACAAACTATATAGTCTGTGCTCCTGTTTACTGCTGTTTCTGCTGGTACTCCCGAACCTTGGCCAAGAAGCTCTGGCTGAACTGCGCGTCGACAAATTCCTCAATGCGAGTGATCTTGTCCCCCGTCTGGTTAAAGGTCAGGAAGAAGGCGTACTCGTTCTTATACGGCGCAACAGGCGAATCACCCACTCCTGAGGCATGCACGGCCGCCATGTGGTGTTCGGGGTCGTTCACAATCTTGTGGATGGTGGTCTGCCAGTAGTCAGAATGTGATGAGTGAGGTATCGGGGACAGGCCAGTTCACCTCGAAACGATGCATGATCTTCTGCAGCGGACCAAAGAACTCCCGATATTCCTCGTTGTTCTTGGAAGGGCGGTTGAGGGTTGTCGGCAGAATGACATGGATGCACTCGTCCGCGCGGACGCGGAGGACGGCATCGGCCGTGTATTCATTGTAGCCCTCGAACAGGGCCTTGGCTGTGCGAACTTGGTTCTCGGCGACGGACATGGTATTGTTTGGATGTGGTACAAATAGAATAAGATGAAATAGAGTCAGCGATGCCAGTATCCTAGTTGATTCCTCACTTCGTGATATTTTGCTTAATATATAGGAGAGACTACACATGCAAATGAAAAACGTGGACCTTGAAAGACAAAAGCTAATCTGATAAATAAATTCCAGAATCCTGCAATCCTCTATTCCCTCCAGGACCCTCGTCGGTGATCCTACAATCCCTCATTCCTATGTGAGTCCACCCGTTGATTCCCCACTCCTGACAAAGCGACGAATTTCTCTTTCGTATGTAGACTCTGATCATTAATGACCCTTACAGTGGCCAGCTGCAGAATGAGCGTGAATACCGACCTTGGTGTTTACCGTTCTGACCAAGAAAATTGCACGATAAATCATGGGTTGCTGGCACTAATAGAAGCTACAACACTCCCTGCTTAGGTTTTTCCACATACGTATGTTCTTCCTTTCTCTCTTTCGCAGAATTACCATGCTGCGTCAGATGAGAATTAGAACCTCAATGATGCGATTAGATACAGAGGTGCTGCTATCCGACTTCCGAAGGTCATGCGTGCGTATCACCGGCGAAGAATCAGAGTACTGTTTCCATGACAATCCAGCGGTACTTTATAGTTCCATATGTGAAATGCTAGAAACAGCCTAGAGTTGGTATATGTTCTTAACCTAGCCCAATTCAAATTGACACCGCTATGTATTGTTGAGAATGGCATGCAGCATCCCCCATGTCTACTGTTCTGTGGGTGCAAATCGGGAGATTTTCCGCAGCGTTCTGCTGTACTTAATGAACAAGAATGGGACGGGCAAGGCCAGGCAGGAGATCCCACCTAGTACACTCGATGCCGGACCAATGCCCAGACTGAGAAACATGGGCCTCGCTGCCAAGGGTAGTCCACAAGCCATCAGACACCTCAGCAAGTTGTTGGCAGAAACCGCGCTGGCGGCATACGGCCCATAGCTATCGACCAGGAAATTGAGGCATTGCTGGAAGACAATGTTGTAGCCAGCACCGATAAATCCTATATTGGTCAGTCGAGCCGGTGTGTATCTTTGTCCCCAGAACTTACCAGCTGCCGCCACGGGCGATGCCAACGGATACTTGGGATTTGCGGTCCACCCAAACCAGAACAGCCCCACCGAAAGCAGAACCCCGCCTATGATCATGGGTGGCAGGCGCGCTTCAGGAACCGCGCGTCCCTGATTTTTCTGGACAGCACGCGCATACAGGGGCTGGTTTGCAAGGTTTATCAACAGTGCGCAGATGACACCCATTAGCAGACCTAGAAATGGGAGCGTTGAGATAACTAGGGGCAAGTTGCGCTCCTCTCTGAAGACAATAGGGAAAACTTCGAGCATTAGGAACAGCAACCCGTAAATGAATGAGGCGTAGAGCGCAATTGTAGTCACCATTGGCTCAGTAAAAAACATCCTGCAGTTTAAAGAGTCAATGCATGTATGGAAGACCTGACTGTGTCCTTACCGCAAAGGTCGACTCAGATGTTTCGTGACTATGTTATTCAAATTGATTCTTTCTCCCTCCGCTGGGTGCCAGTATCTTAGATCTCCAGTGGCTCGACGCACCCGACGGGCTTTGTGTCGTAGAAGGACAGGGGCGTATGTTTCAGGCAAAAAGAAGACGGCGACAGTCCAGATAGCATAGACAATGATGGCCTCCACGTATCCTGTCCCTGCACCCAGGTTAGTATTTGCTTTCTATCACTTAATAACACATACATCGCCATCCCAAGTTCGGGCTCATCGTCAAAGATGCACCGACCACGGGCGCCATAGTTGGTCCTCCAACCACACAGAGCGCCAGGAATGCCATTGGGACACCCCTAGTGCGAGGATCGTAAATGTCCCCCAATGCAGCCGACACATTGCTGATTGGAGCAGACCCGAAGAGACCACTTAGGAACCGAGTAATAAATAAGCTGGTAGCGTTTTTACTCACGGCCGTTCCGATGCTCAACAGGCCCAGTGCGAAGACCGGTGGTAGCATGGACAATCGACGACCATAGACCTCGCTGATCGGAGCCCAGATCAGCGGACCGAATGCGTACCCTGCGATTAGTTAGTGTCCAAGGCCATGTCTCAGAGATGGGGAATAGGGAGAGATAGAGAGACTGACCGAGAACAAACAGAGACAAGGTAAGGGCTGTTGCTTCCATGCTGACCTCGAGATAGTTGGCCAGGTCTGCCTGTGCAGGCGACATAATCGATGATCCCAACGAGCCGACGAACGCCAACATGCCCATTTCCAAGGTGAGCCATGCCTTGTAATAGGAATGGAAGCTTTTGGGATTTTCCGGGTCGCCATCCTCGAATCGGACCAGATAGGCGCTGTTAGATGTTTGTTCTTGACTGACATCACTAGATAGCTGCCCATTCTTTTCCAAACCCGAGTTGGAGGACGGTTTTGTTAGATGGGCTTCTGATAACGTGGGATTTTGCATTGTGCTCGCCAGATTTGGGGGCTTCTAGGCTGTAACGAACAACAGCAAGTGGGCTCCAGACTCCTTTAAAGGTTGGGATTCCCTTTGGGTGGCCTGACCTTAACTCTCGGGGTCCTCAATGCTGGCGTCCTCCTGTTTGTCCAACTGATTTTCTCGATTGGGGTGTAAAATACCTTGCTTGTCCTAGCTGCTACTACTGATGGAGGTGTGCTTTAGTTACACCCTGTAGATGCCTGTCCATCTATACGTGTCGCGCTTTTGCCGTGACTTTAGGGTCATTCGCTTTAACAACCTGGGTTCCAACTGATGAAGATTGTTGCGATCGATCGAGGTCTGTGTGTTCTGCAGATCCGATGCAGATGGCTTTTTCCTTCTTCTTGCAAGCCTCCGACCGGTGGTTTCCTGTTGATAGATTGTCTCTGCCTCTATATGAGGCCTTTCCATGCCAGATTGCTTCTTCTTCCTTAGAGATCTTCAGAGATTCACAGATTGCTGCCTAGATCAATTGACTGCTTCTTCTTCCAAATTGTTCCTGTGCGTAGCTGCTGGCCAACCTGGCCCCAAACGTCCCAGACGTTCTCACCAACGAGTTGATATCCCTGAGCAAGGTTGACAACCACATTGTTTTTATCTGTCAGCGATGTCATGGTTTGTGTACGTCCATCCTGCTCCTAGCACCTCCTCCTCTTGGACCGTGAAGCATTAATCATTCCCCCTATCCAGTACCGCCATTTCTACTTCACTACCGACCTAAATCTTGTACTCGGAAAATGGCGCGTACAACGGCATTCAAAATGCCTACTGGGCTCACCAGGAAGCCAGCCTCTCGCCATTTTAAAACCGACCCATGCGATACTTATCATGTTCAGCTTCGGCTGCGTAGATCTGAACGGTATGGTACGGATTCCAAGATTCTTTCAATTCTGGTAAGACAGACATGGACATGTACGTCGTTTTCTCGACGCTCAGAGTCTGGGCTTGACTGAAAATGTACATCCTGTTCCCCCATCCTACAGCCCATGCACTTCCACAGACATTATCTTACCCGGCTCAGTGAACGCGATAGTAGCAGGCTTCGAGATGTGCCCCGAACTGGTGAGGAACAAAGTGCTTGCGTTCAGGCCAACTCCAAATTGAGCGGACGTGACACCGGCAAGTTCCTTGTCATTCACTCCGCCCTCAAAGACATTATACATCCCATCTGGTCGGACGTAGAGGATCTGATTGGACCCAGCGACGAACGCCCGACCATCTGGTAGGACGGTGAAGCCGTCGGGCAAGGGGACAGCATTGGAAACATTGGCCACTATCTCGAATGAGCCGGCTGTGGTCGCACTCGGGTGGAGCCTGACACGGCAGAGAAGGCCTTTGCTGCTATTCGTGTAATAAAGGTATCTCCCCACGCGCTGGATTCCGTTGATACCGTTAGGGAATTCTGGTGTGGCATTCATGGTTGCATTATCCTGAAAAAGCGGCCGAACCGAGCCACTAGCCAGGTTGATGCCGTACACCAAGCCGCGTTGTGAGTCACTCGCCAGGAGGGTGGGAGAAGGCGAATCCAACATGGTAAGCTTGTTTAGGAACCTTGCATCTGGGACGGCGATTGACCGGTTAATCTCCACGTGATCACGCGTGAAATCTAGAAGGTGCACGGCGAAGGATCCCACGACCCCGGTAAACCCGGGGCCAATGTTCCCAGTGGACACGGCAAAGACATCGACGTCCACCTCTGTGATCCCCAAGGCGCTCGTCCGGTTAAAGTGGGCAATTCTTTCAGCCGTGCCATTTGCTTGGGAAGGATTGATCTGCCAGACTTCGGCGGCTGGGGAGGGCGTTGTGAAGAGGACCTTGCCATTCGGCCGGACCACAAGGTCCTCGATCTCGACCGCGTTACCGAATTGGAAGACAGGCGACAGTGGTCCCGCGGTCACATCAGAAGAGGGTGTTAATCGCGAGCAAGCCGTGAGAGTAGAACAAGCCGCGAGGGCGAAGGCGAGATAGACGGGTCTCATGGCGGAATGCGAGGCTCCACTGTATTGCTGGGGCTGGAAGGTGTGAACGGCTGAGGGCTATACAGGTCATTCAAGTCATTGCATATAAGTGTAAACACGGACAATGTAGGTGGAGATTGCGAGAAACAGGCGAACGGGGGGTTTCAAGATGCTGTTCCTGCAATCCTCGATCCTGCAATCCCGTATTCCTGAAATTCCGTATTCCTGCAAGCACAAACGTGGAGCACTAGCAATGTTGAAGATTCCAGGCTTGGACGATCAGTGGGGCATCGTTTATTGGCAACCTAGCAGTGCCAGTGTTAATTTTTAGTTCCAATTTATTGTCTCGTCTGTTCTTCTGCCGTCGGGACTGTTTACTGGAGGCGTACTATGACAGTGGACATCTGCTCATGTTTATTGCTATACTTCACGGAGTAAGAAGACTCCCGCCTTTGGTAACCCCTAATGAACAAGCTACAGAGTATCTTCAATCAGGTACACCAACTTCTCCCCAGAGACAGCCCCCTCCTCCAACTCTTTCAGACCATCCAGAACGCCGCGCAGGCCACTTTTCCCAACACGGACCGGATGCACCTGGAGCTTGCCTTGGGCGAGCAAATGCCGCGCTATTTTCCAGAATTTTTGCTGCCACTGCGCATGTGCCTGATTGTCCCGCGACCATTTGCCCGCTTTTTCATAGTCCTCTCCGATCCCAACATATGCCATGGTAGCGGTGAATCTCACGTCATCACGAGGGAACTTGGGGCTGCGGATGGTACCAAAGTGTGCACCGGGGCCGCTGGTAAGCGCCTCTGCGCAGGTTCGGGCGGCTTCATCGGTACCAATGCAGTCCCAGGCATATCGGAGACGGTTTTCGGTGTAAGCGTTGATCTTCTGCCCGATCTCAGGATCTTTGTGGTCAAAAACCTCGCTCGCTCCGCGCTGCCGGACAAGGTCGAAGTTTCTCGGGGAACAGGTGGTGATGACGGTATATCCGGCCCTGCAATTTTATGAGCTCTTGAATCCAAAGACAGATCGTAGAGGAACAGACTCTTTCGCTAGCTGAATGCCCAGGGTTCCCGTTGCGGAACTTCCACCGTAGATTAGCAGCGGCTCTGAGGTCTCAACAGGGCTGGAAGGAACATTGAGTTCCAGTCCGTAGCCCGGCTCAAAAAGCCCCTGGGCTACCGTCGTAATTCCACATCCAAGCGTCGCCGCTGCCTCAAAAGACAGATTGTCTGGAACCTTCATGGCCGTAGAGAGCGGCGCGACAAGGTACTCGGCAAAGGACCCATCCTCAGGGCGGCTCCAGTTGCCGCCGTGCACAAAGCCGCAGATGCGGTCACCTTTGCTCCACTCGGCTGAATTCGTCTCTTCCACTATGCCAGCGTAGTCCACACCTAGCACGCATCCCTCGCGTGCCATTCCGAACGAGACGTGTTTCCAATCCGTCGGATTGAGGGCGACGGCTGCCACCTTGACAAGAACAGTGTTCTGGCGAAGCTGAGGCAGGGGCCGGTCGGTGACCAGGCGGGTCTGCTTGGGTTCAGAGTAGATGACAGCCTTCATGGTGCTTAGGACAAATTCGATGGGATGGGGGACAATGGTGGGAGAAGCAGAATTTGGACTGCCTCAAGAAATGCAGTGTCAAAGAGATATATAGATAAAATCAGCTGGATATCACCAACATTCCGCATCCGCCCTACTTGGGGCTATTTGTCCCGCAATCCTTGATCCAACGATCCTGCATTCCTCCATTAGTTGAGCCAAACTGCCCTTCCCACAAGGTGCCGGGACGAGGACAACGAGATTACTTTAATCCACCGTAAATATTGAAGTTACTGAGTACCTATAAATATTGAACGACTCAACTTTACCCTACCTAGTAACATCTATCATATATTGAAGCTGTGTTCAATACCCCCACATCATAAGCATGCCGATTGTCCCATACGACGGACAGTATGTGCTAAAGCCCGGCGAGGGCTATGACGTACACAATGTGGCAGGAAAGAGTATAGTCATCACCGGAGGTGCCAGCGGAATAGGCATGGAAATGATCAAGGCTTTCGCAGCCGCCGCTGCATTCGTCACGTTTGGAGACATACAGGACAGTGGCCAGCAGCTGGCTGAGGACCTTGGAAAAGATCGGGCGGCTTTCGTGAAGTGCGATGTCACGAGCTGGGCTGATCAAGTGAATCTATTCAAGACTGCACTGGCTCGTTCTCCGTCTCACCGTGTGGACACCGTCATCGCTCAGGCCGGAATATCTGGGAGGGATTCTCTCTACTGGGATGGTAAGTGTAACCGGGTTTCCATCCGAACCTTTCCATCTCACAGCCAAGAACAGACAGCGAACCGGATGGCGAGCCCATAAAACCGGACCTCAAGGTCTTGCGCACAAATCTCGTCGGCTGTATCTACACAGCAAAGCTGGCTCTCCATTATATGACCCGGACGCCGGACCGTCAGAAGCGCGATCAGTGCCTCATCTTGATGAGCAGCATAGCCGGGTATTGTGACCAGCCGGGCACGCCGATCTACGGCGCGTCCAAACACGGTATCCGAGGCATTATGACCAGTCTTCGCCGTACTGCGCACAATCAAGGTATCCGTGTGAATATGCTCGCTCCATGGTAAGAAAATGATCTGAAATCAGGTGTCAACGGTCACTTAATTGCAAACCAGGTACATCCAGACACCAGCAATTCCAGCGGAGAACCAGGATCGACTGTCACGCAAAGGGGTTATCTGGGCAAAGGCTGCAGACGCTGCGGCAGCATCCCTGCACATCGCTTCAGACTCAATGCTGAACGGTGAGAGCGAGCTTTTCCCCATTAGAGAACCGTGAACGCTGACTGTGGGACAGGCCGCTGTGTCACAATTGTACCTAGAGACCAGGATCCTCGAGGGTATATGGACATGGGGAAGGACGACTTCGCTGGGGATGATCCTGCGTGCGAGTGGCAGAAGACTATGATCACAGCTAGCCACAGGGCTTAGGTGGGGATATAGAAAACTAAGTCGACTCCTCCATCGTAGTTATGTGAACGCTATTATCATATGATATTAAGATACTGGATAAGAAAAAGCTTTCGAGCTTAGAACTGGTCCTGGTCTCTGTTCACCAATCACTACTCCACGAGCGTATAATCATCAGTTGGGCTAGAAAAGATTCATCACTTCTAGACACCCACACTCAAATTTCGTACACTAGCTTCTACAGTTATATTCGCCGTGCTTTGTAAGTTCGTGCTCTGCAGGTGTTGTCCATTTGTCACTTTTCCACATCCCACCTCATGGCTTAAATCCATATGTCTCTTGAATCTTCAGCAGTCCAGGCCTCGTCCGCCCATTGGAATAGCGACGGATCCTCTTGCAGCTCCTATTCGCGAGGTGCTGGTTTCTGGCTGTGGTGCGGCTGAAATGCGCGCCGCAGCGAGGGCAGTAGCACTTGGGTGCGTGGAGAGCCTGTTCTCGCTGATGTCTGCGCAGGTTGCTCCAACTTGAGAAAACTTTCCCATTACACCCATGTTCCCAGCACATCGGTATATCTATGTTGAGCGGGCCCGACATCCCTTGATCGTCGTCCATACCATGTTCTCCTGGACTTTGGGCTGGGAGGTACTCGGAGGAAGAGGACTGGAGAATTGCTCGAGATAGATCGGGAAGAATATCCTCTGTTTCAGAGGGAAGGTTGTCAAGGCGGAATGGATTCGGGGCGTTGGGGTAATGGCTAAACACTGTTAGGAAATGCTTTCTTCTTCGGTTGTCTCCTGAATGGGCATACCCTGTGGACTGGATAAACTGCTGCGGAGTACTAAACTGGTAATTAGCCAGCTCGTAATCAGCCGTCGCAGCCGTTCCTGGGCTCGGTATATTAAGACTTAGTTGATCTTGTAGTAGATAACAATGAGCGCTTGGTGTATCAGAGCTGGGAGCCTGTGGTTGTAAGAGGACCCAGTGTCTACATCACGTTAGCTGCAATCTTCGTTTACCCGGCCATGCTAGTTGGTACGTACCTTGGATGAGTTCGCTTTTCCTCAGTTGGATGTGACTCTGGTTGCAGACTGAGCAGTCCAGTGCTCTCTGCAAGGCATAAATTGTTTTGGTGCAACAGGCAGGTGGACATTTCTGCTGTAGCAATTCTGGAGGTATGACTCACTTGTTTCTGAAGAAATTTCTGCGATGGTTGAATTCAACAGGCATAAGTACTCGTCAACATTCTGGTTATTAGATAGGTCTCACATCGCAACACGAAGACACCTTCTTCACCTTGCTGGCTCGGCGTGGGGCTACAGAAAGCTTAACCCAGAAGAATCGACGTTCTATGGACAGTGAAGTTGTGGGCCACCCCGCCGTACCCTGACAGCAGCCCGCCTTGCCAAACTTTGCATTAGGTGAAAAGATGGAAGTGATCACAAAATGCGAGCTATACTTACCCATGTCTTTCAATTGTTTGCGGGGCCATGCTAGGATCCTATATCACGACAGTGTAGGAGATGTTGCGCTCTATACTGTTCGGACAATATGCATGTACGCTTGCATTTGAAGGAATTTCTCGGGAAAAAAAATTGAGTTACCAAGCTATGATCAGCGCCTGAAGGTATGATCAGCACCTGGAAACCCACCTAGGTAACAAGGTACTCTCAACACATGGTCGGGACGGAGCGAGAGGTATTTCGTCCCAGGCTTCGAAGGTACTTGTTCCCTCCCGCCTTGTTGCCTTGTTTATGTCACATATCAGCCAAAGATATGCCATTTTCACCAGCCTCGACTCGCTTCATTGACCGCGCTCTTAGTTTCTCACTTGCCATTTCCTACGGATACTACTACACTATCGCTATTGCCTCGAAAGCCGCTGCTGCCGCCGTAATCGTATTATATTGGCCGAATGTCACGCCGGCTGTGGTCATCACGGTCGGTTTAGAGCTGATCCTGGCGATCAACCTGATGAGTGTGCGGTTCTATGGCGAAACCGAAGTCACTGGTGGTGCGTCAAGGTCCTCTGCTTCCTGGATTTGGTGATTGTCTCCATCGTCATCACTTCTAGAGGCGACCCTAACCACGAGACTATCGGCTTCCGATTTTAGCACAGCCCGGGTCCATGGACGAACTATAACGGTATCTCTAGTCCGATAGGTCACTTCCTTGGATTCTTGTCGTCTTTCGTCAATGCCTCGTTTAGCTTTATCGGAGTCGAGACTATCGTCATTACCGCCGCCAAATTAGTGGACCCTCACCGAGCTATTCCTAAGGCCGCCCGCCGAGTCACCTATCGCCTTACTTTCTATATTCTCGGCGCGCTACTGATCGGTATCATCGTGAATCTAACTAATAAGGCTTTGACGTCTGGCTCCGTCAACGTAAATAGCTCCCCCTTCGTTATTACTATTATAGAAGCTAGTATTAATGCTCTCCCGTCTATTTAACGTAGTTCCCCGCCAACCGGATCACCCAGCCATGCGGATCACCCCAAAACACCATACTAGACGCGATTTTTCAAGTCATCGAATATCAACAACGAGAAGATGCTTCTGCTTGATTTTAAATTGCTATAATTCCCTAGCATAAGAATTCGTATAGCATGACTTATATATTCACAAACTGATTATTTACCTGCGTTATCAAAAATACACCCCGATCGAGCGTTGCAAATGCATATATCGGTATTGTACACCCTAAAATATTTCTCGAGTTTGTAAAATAACCTAGTATAATATATTTAACACTGAGGTACCACAGGATCTTCGAATTAGCCTTGAGCATTGAAATCTGAAGTTATGAAATATTGCATTTACTATGGTGTATTGGGGTGATCCGGACGGCTGGGTGATCCGGTTGGCGGGGAACTACGTTAGAACGCCTACGTTCTCGTGGCCGCGTAGTCTACCTGTAATTCGTACTACTATGTTAGCTACCTTATAATTATGGCTATAACGACCGACCGATAGCTACCCTAATTCTTCGGTCGTTACACGAAGAAGGATGCCGTACGTTATAGTCATCACTATACAGTTATTTAGCCCTTTGGCCTATTTAAGTATGTCTTGCCTATATTCCCTCGACGTATTTTTTCTATCTACTAACTAGTATACGTTGGCATGGTTAGTCGCAGGCCGAATCTGGCTCCCTTTCCGAAGTGCTTTTTCCCTCAGGGCCCCCCGGAGCCTGACTGAGTATACCGAAACGCACGTGACCTCACTAGCGTGGTGTTGCCTGGAGAATGGTTGGCTCTCGGCTGCCCCTCTGTCTGCTGCGGCCCTCAGGCACTCGAAAGTCCGTAACAAGAGGGTTCGTACGAATAATAGGTATTCCGCTTCCTGCCCGAATATATTCTATAGTGCGACCCCATCAAAATTTTTCGATGAACTTCAATAATTAATTACTTAACTAATCCTTAATATTTTTGCTTGAAATTTTATTAGTAGAAACATGATACCTAACTTAGAACTTCTGAAAATTTGAAGCTCGTACGACCTCGAATTTAATTCAAGTCTACCTCCGCCCCACTTTTTTCCCAATACTTAAGAGCGGAACCCTCAAGTCAGGTATACTTTAAATACTCCTATGGGTTAGGCCTGTTTCCTGCCCGATCGGCCAGCCTTGCTTCATGCGTGTCTAAGGACTACGCAGTTTCGAATAGCATAAACATCTCAGCTCGTCACGCTTTCAACACCCTGTCCTTCCATACATGAGCAAGGCCACTTCAATGAGTCCTCACGGGCACACTCCGTTCTTTTCACCTACCCTAACGGATTCTCATCAGCGCCACCCCCCAGGGTGTTCAAGCCTAGCACCGCATCAAACCCTCTTCAACTGGATTCAATCTCAATCCAAGAATTTTAGGTTAGTTCCCGTTACTAGTTTGACTCTGCAGCTCTCATTGCTCAATTAAAGCGTATTATATTGTATCGTTTGCCGGTGTAAATCGCAGGAGGACGCGCAGAATATTTGAAGTAAATGGAGAATTTGAACGGGTAGTGTGGGAGGGGCATTGCAGTGGGGGGTAGAGGACTTAAGGTATCCGAGAGGGGGTATTAGAGCGAGTTTCTGCCAATTCTAAATTCGCTGAATAAGAGTTTAGTCCAAGTGTCGGCTAACCATAGCTTGCCGTACTTGTGCACTGCCAATGTACTAGTCACTCTTGAGTATCCCATGGATTCTTTGAGTCATGGAGAAATTGGTCCCATCCGCATATCAACTATGAACCAATTCTGCAGATTATATTTAACATACCATCTACCTGCCAACTCTGTTAATCGACCAATCAATTATATCTATCGATTCTACTGGTTGGCTCCTCTTCCAAAAATCCACACTCATTGCAATACTAGCCATTACTGATTTACGTAGCTTCCTCAATCATTATTGAAAGGCTGGTATTTCAAGTGAAATACGATACATGAGTTAAATTGCCTCCTTTTCGTTAGGTCGAAAATGTGCATACATAGATGCATATCTCGCAAATTATCGCAACTCTCCCGCTATAGCTGGTTAGTATAAGTACCAGTTAGCTTTCCCCTGTCGTCCCTGCCTCCCCCTCGTCATTCCAATCATCATCCCAATTCTCTTTTGCCATGTATGTCACCTTCATTCTTGGTGCATCCGGCCTATGGCTTCTTTGGACAATGCTTGATCTTGTCCGCCAGATGCGCCGGGCCCGGGCAATCGGCCTGCCCTGGACGGTCTTCCCCTTCGCAGAGATGAACATGTTCTTCTTGACCCTCTGCTCATTTGACTGGGTTCTCCACATCATCAACCACTGCCTCCCGGAATGGCTCGCGGACCTCATCAATGACAATGTCATGACCCATCATTTCTCCGTCCGGGACCGGCGCTCCAAACAGCTTGGGGCGATGTATGTCATAGCCACGCCCAAGAACGTTCGCTGCCACGTTGCCGACGCTGCAGTCGTCAACCAAATCTGCAGTTCTCGGCACAAATTCCCTAAACCGCTGGATCATTACGGTAAGTTGGGGGCTTGATCTCCTCCACGCCACGTGAAGATGCAGCTTACGCGAATCAGGGTCGATGACCCTCTACGGGCCAAACGTCGTCGCCGTACGTAAATACAGTATTATTATGATTCTCTAATGGCTGACGGTCACAGTCCGAAGGAAAAGAATGGACTCGTCATCGGCGCCACACAGTGTCCGCCTTCAGTGAGAAGAATAACGCGTTGGTCTGGCAGGAGACCGTACTCCAGACAACCCAGATGCTCCAATACTGGTCGGAGCAGTATACGACCGGGACCGGGGGCCAATTACAGCTGAGCCCGAAGGGTGACATCCTCAAGCTCACACTAAACGTGCTCTGCAGCGCCGGATTCGGCGTCCGTCTACCCTTCGAGCCCAGTCCCGACGCCGCCACCGATACCAACGTCGCCGCCATGTTCCGCGATGCTCGCCAGCCGCTGCCGGGCTTTCAATTCACCTTGCGCGCCGTGATGGAGTACATGACCGGGCATTGGAATTCCATTTTCGTCGCCAATGCCATGCTCCCGAAGTGGATCCCGCGCACCATCGTGCACTTCTATCACGATGACTTCGCCGCCTACGACGATCTGGGCAAATATTTGCGCGCAATTATCGCCCAGGCGGAGCGTGAAGGGCTGGACTGTGGGCGAGCGCAGCACCATGATCATCATAATGTGCTGCAGGGACTGATCCGCGCACGGCATCTGCCGGACAACGATGACACCTCCCAGCATAGCTCGCTCAGCGACATCGAGGTGCTCGGCAATACTCACGTCTTCATGCTCGCCCACGAGAGCACCGGTGCCACTATCCGCTTCGCCTTGGTCCTGATGGCACTGCACCAAGATATCCAAGATTGGATGTACCGGGAAATCTGCGAAGCCCTCAAGGAGCAGTCGACCGATCCGCGGAACTGGGACTACGCCACGGTCTATCCCAAGCTCGTGGCGCCATTATGTGTGATGCTGGAAACGATGCGACTATATCCCCCAGCGCCCGTTATCATCAAAACCACGGGCCAGTCTTCCGCCGAGGTCACCTACCAGGACCGGATGATTCTCCTCCCTCCGAACAGCAACGTCTCCATGAACATCACCAGTCTCCATTACTCGCCGGAGTACTGGGGTCCCGATGCCACCGTGTACGATCCCTCGCGATGGGATAAGAGAAACCCAGACAGCTTCCTCGCTCAAAACGATGATCAGCCCGGCATGGCGGCGGCCGGGTTGGAATACCCGACGATCCATAAACCGGTTCGTGGGGCTTATATTCCCTTCAGCGATGGGGTTCGTTCCTGCCTCGGCAAGAAGTTTGCGCAGGTAGAGTTTGTGACCCTTTTAGCCGTTCTCTTCTCCCGCTATCGGGTGGATGTCGCGGTGGTCCCGGGCCAGGCGAAATCAACCTCTGTCGCACGTGCGGAGAGAGCGCTGGACGAGTCTGTCTGTGCTGCGTTGTCGTTGGATATGATCGAAGACGTGCCGCTCTCTTTTGAATCAAGGCAATAGTTCCTTGAATAGGAACTAGAATGACATGAAATGCATCTCTTGCACCCTTTCTTTCTCCTGTCTTTGTTCTTCGACGTTATTGTCATCGCGTGGTGGAACGAACTATACAGATTCCTATATATTTATATAAAGACGCTGGTGAATGTAGTCAACAGAGGAATCTGGAGGTCTGCGTGTCTGTTACTTGTAAACTCCCATTTCTAGCACGCCCCTCCGTGTAATAGAAAGTGTCCCTGTTATTGCGCTAATCCGAATTTGGTAACCGCTAATCTGTTTTTAGTCGGAAGTAGTCGTCCACTCCTCTGTTTTTCCCTCCTCTCCCCCCGCCCCCAGCCCACCACCAGCTATCTCGAGCAAGAAAAATGACGACCGATCCTCTCTATATTACGTAGACCTCTCTCAGTAGTGCCCTTTTAATGCCAAGCAAATTGAAGAGCTTCATGCGTATATGCAATAACTTCAACTCGTGATAGGATTCTAAATATATATTTGTTCTGGGCATCCATATTATCCTGCCCAGCACCACCATCGCCACTAGCCTCTTCTGGAAGATAAATGATAATATCAGATAAATCGGCAGCCTCTTCGACGGCGATTTATTTTCACATCCGGAGTCTCGAAATACAATTTAACCTGTAAAGCTAAAATCTACTTGCAGTTTAGATTGCCTGTCAGTCAGGTAAGAAGTAGGTAACAAGTCTGATTGTGGCAAGACTGATTCTCGGGGAACGCTGAAGAACCAAAATGAGACACTCTATTTAACATGATCCTATTACATAGTCTACTCAGAGATCCTCCAAGCCTACGAGTAGCCTGCCTTGACATCAAAACGAGGGACATGCATTAAGGGTTCAGCTGATGTGATATCAGAGGGACCTGCAGTTAGTGTAACAAAGGGAGGCCTCGATGTCTTGTAGAGACCCATACCATCTCCAGCCCACCGTCTGGGTCAAAAATCCTCCAATAGATGCTCCCAAAGCTCGCCCGATCATATTCACAATGTCCCACAGATGGCTAAGATACACGGTGTTACGACAACCGTAATGCCAATGATACCAAATTACTATACAAAACACAAAGGAGAGTGGGTCAGCCAGTATAACCCCCGTCTAGGCGGTAAGTTACCTATCCATGTTTCGACATCATCTGTCAGATCAAGCTGATACAGTATAGCATTGTACTATATACAAGAATTGGGCTAGTCTACCAAGGGGAACTAACCCAAAAAGATGAGTTGAAATTAATTGATTGATTGAATAGATTAAAAGAGCGGATGATGTGAGGACACATTGAGGTGTCCCTGCTTACATGAGTAGGGAAAGAGGGGTTGAAAGTCCCGATCCCCGGAGTGTCAAGAATCCCCTAGTATAAGCAAAGAAGTCACGACACAAATGAAACTAAACCATCCATTTCCGGGCGTATTTTACCACCCCACTTTCCTCGGCAGTAGTACATATACAAAGGCCTACAATTTCGAAATATACCTTCTAATACAGTATAGTATTTAATACATACAAAAAACAACAGAACCGAAGAGACCTCAGAGACATCAAACGGTGGCTCAGGTAGGGTAGGAGCACTAGGTCGAGCAAGAAGCGATGCAATTGATAGAGTATTGGATACCGTTTTGACGTCTACTTGCTAGATCAGCTATATATTTACTACACGCGATCTTACACACCTAGATAAGGATAAGTGAACTGATGTGATCTTTTGGGGGAATATTGATATTAGCCAGTAAGAAGGTAGGATCGCCGTTTATCGTGACCTAGACTAGAAATCGTGTTCTTGACCGTGTATCTGGAATACATTCATGGTCAGGGCGGGGTTGTCGCAAGATCTCTTGGCCAGAAAGTGTGATTCGCATCCACAGACCATCCAGACAGAATTGAACAAGCTCGGTACTAGTGCATGCGGGTGCGCAAATTTCCAATAGTCCAATTTCGCGTCGTGTGGCCCGCTGCTGGGATTAGATGGATGGGGTATGAAGGGTTACACAGATGCACAATAGCGCAAGGGCGATCTGGGTAGTGTGATATCGAAGAGGGACATGCAGTTGGTGTAACATGGGGTAAGCCTCATGGCGTTTGTGGAATCGCTCCTGCCTCACCGCCGACTGCCAGGCGATAGGATCTCGATCCTCGAGAGGAATGCAATGCTGTCAGTGGGGGATAGCGTCAGGAAAGAAGAGATCGTAACAATCGGCGTCCGGGCCATAAATCCGGATCCATTCTAGTTTGCTTGAGTATTAAAAGTAAAACATATTGCCTGCTTTCCGCATACTCAAGGGCTTCATATTTTCATTACACATATGTTTTGATAAGTCAGCAATATTAATAGTTGTCGGAGCAAGCTGAGACAGTATGGACTAGTAATCCTGACGGGCGAATAGGCAGCGAGGCCTGATCAAGCGGAACCAATTCGAAATGATTGAGTTGATTGATTGAAGACAGAACGAATCCATTTCCTTGCTGTCACTAGGTGGACAGCAAGCACTTGATCGCAGTTTCCAGACTCCTTGTGCGAGGAATGCAATATCATGCGATCATTGTACAGTGGCGCCGCAAAAGTCTAAGACCATCCGAAGTATTGTACCTTTCTTTACCGGCCCTTTGTTAAGGACATACCGCCAACTAACTACAACTTATGACTGGTGCAGCCACTACTTGCTGGCAGAATAATTAACGTGATACTTCGGCTGGTCTCAGAGACTTCGTGTCGCCACTGTACTTGGAGTGGCTCGGAACGGAGTTAAACTATCTTTGAATTTGACTACTTGAGGACTAGAAAATGAGACTGCTGGAAATTCGACCCCAGGCGCCAAATATTGAAATAAATAGTTCTCAAATCTCTGGATGCTTGGCGTGGACCGATCTACACTTCTGACTTAACAGGAGACAACGGAGAGCACAGTATCTGTCTAATAGCTTGTTTCAACTGACCGTTTCTTGTGCTTGTAAGCGGAACACGGATTTACTACTGCCGCGACATCGAGCGGTAACTTACCTCTAGGTCAGATTTTATAAACTAGAACAGATAAAAATCAGTATTTTATTTGATGGCTGAACAGCGTTATGATGAAAACTATGCAAAAGTGTGATCAAGTCAAGTTGGATCCTAATGGCCTCGGTCTGGGTTGGGTTTTGGCTCAAGACCTTAGACGCAAGTTGGATTATGCGCAAGTCTATTCGCCGTAACCTACCGAACGTACGCCGCGTCAAGCTTTCTAACTTGGCAACTCGGCTTGGTCCCTCTTGTTGAACACTACCCCTAGACTCGTACTACAGCCACATCGATTCCAAAGCTGGTGACTATAATGACCAGAGGGGGATTGAACGAGACATAGAAGTATTAAATTTCAAGGAGACTGCCGATCTGTCTGTTAGGAGCCTGTTCGATCAACTCAAGAACCGTTGCCATCAGATCTAGCATGGACTGCACTTGGGACGCCTCAACCATCTGCTCATCATAGAATGCATACATCTCTAGCGAGGTTGACTGGGCTTCCGCCACAAACCCCAGACTCCAACATGCAAACTCGGCCTCATGATAGCGACACTGGGCGAAGAGAAAGGGCTTCATGTCCCCGAGATCCGGTTGTATCATGAGCGAAGTTTGAAACTCGCATGCCGATGCTGCTTCCGGGCTCAATCTTTTAATGTAATCCAATTCAGCACACTGGAACGGAATGGTTTCGACCATTTGATTCTGGATCTCCTTCAGCTGGTCCCGCAATGTCTGTTCCGGCGACTTGAACTGAAGACGAAGCGGTAATGTGCCGATCGTCGGGCCCGTAATCTGGGTGATTGCCCGGAGGGGTACGTCACGCCGGTTGACATGCACTCCGAACACGACATCGCGGTCGCCAGTGGCTCTGGCTAACGCGAGGCCCAGTGCGAGACGGAGTCTGGTATCCGTCGTGAATCCATCTCGCTGATTTTTGGGAATCGGGAGTGACTTGCCCAGATAGCAAGCACCCTTGGGCTTGTATCCTGGATGGGGAAGCTTGGGAAATACCCTGGGGCGCCATCCAGCAAACCTACTCCTCCAGAATTCATCCACTTGAGAGTCGATGTTCAAGGTCCATTGTATAAACGGGCTGAACGGCTGGAGTTGCAACGTATCCCCGCGGTATGCCTGTTCTAGATGGCCGAGGACAAGTGAAAGGGAAAATCCATCATGGAGGACATGGTGAAACAGAATCAAGAATCTTCCTTCTTTTCTAACCAACCTGAATAATGGCTTGCCAAGTCCCCAGACATCGGTGTCAGTTGATGGCCAAGATGAAGGACATTCGATGGGGATGCACTCTTTCGTGACCGCCTGGAAATAGCTATCACGGTCGACCTCCACTATTTGAGTGCGAAGGATTGGATGGGCTTCCACGACCGTCTTCCATGCCCGAGCAAAACGGTCAGGGTCAAGGGACCCCGAGATAGGGTTAGTGTCGATATGCAAGGTTAGGTTGGCATCTTTTGCAACTGACAGTTGGATGCACTGAACTTGGTTTGTCGTGCAGGGGTAGACGTCTTCCACGTTCTCCGGCGAGTCGGGGTAGTACTTGTCAACGACCTTCCGAATGATGGTCTGACGAAGCAAGGCGTCCTCAGATATTAGTGCAAACGGCTCAACAGTACCGCCCAGAATACTCCCGTACCGGATCACACCGGCAAGGTCTGTCAGGACTGGATGGCGAAAAATATCCTGAACAGTGAATAAAAGATTCTCCTCTGCTGCGTTGGCGACAAGCTGCATGGTCAAGATTGAATTTCCACCCATGGAGAACCAATTACCTGCCAGGCCAACACTCTCCTGGGGAACCTTCAGTATCCTAGCACACAGCACCTGGAGCTTTTTCTCTGTGTCCGTGGTGGGCGAGCCGTTAGAAGCAGATCCACTACCGGGGGCCACGTAAAATTGTTGCAACGCTAGCACAGCTTCCTCGCGCAATAGTCGCCGGTCCGTTTTGCCTGTTTTGGTCATGGGGATATGAGCGATGGGCAAAACATGCTCCGGCACCATGTACTGGGGCAGCCTTTCCCGCAGCTGCGACAATAACCGCTTCGCTTGGTCCTGAAACAATGCGGATGGTCTCTTGAAGAGAGTCTCTGATTCGGAGGATCCCTCATGCACGTCCTTGGCCTGAGGGCAGTACAAAAATAAAATCAGTTCCATGGACTGTCCATGGTTGCGCTGTACCACCTCTGCAACGACGTCACGCAACACGGGGCAGCATTCGCGAGCTAGAGACTCAATTTCGCCCATCTCAATGCGTTGCCCACGAAGCTTCACCTGCGTCCCCTTTCGTCCACGAAACTGGAATGACCCATCTGGATTTAAACGAACGAGATCCCCTGTTTTATACATCCTCCCGTTCCCTGGGAGCTTCCGGCGGTCCATGGCGAGCCACGGCGGGGCTTCCACGTATGCCGCTGCGGTCTGTTCCGGTTGGTTCACATACCCGTCTCCAAGGCCGGGCCCCTCGAGTAATAGCTCCCCTTCTTCGCCAATCGGAAGGAGAGTGTTGTGATCATGCGGGTCAACCACCCATCCGTTGACTGCTATGGGATGACCGATGTTCGCAGGACTATTCGCTTTGGCCAGGTCCGGTTGGATGGTTGAAAGTGCGGCACATTCCGCTGGACCATACAACTCAATAAGTTTAACGTGCGCGGACCACAAGTCAAGGTCACTCTGTGCAAGAGCCTCCCCCCCGAGCGCTAAGTGACGCAGGCTGGGAATCTGCGATGGAGATAGAATCCGCGCGACCGAAGGGGTCAAAAAAGCCCAATTAATATTCATTCGAGCGATGAATGCCGAAAGACGGTTCTTGCTGTCTGATTCAGAAGGGACACACACGCATCCTTCTGCTAATAGCGTGAGGAAGTAGTCCAGTATAATGCCGTCAAATGAGTTGGAGGAAAATTGCAAGACGCGTGATTTTGGACTAAGCCCAGCCAAAGGGAGAACATTGATTGCCATCGATGCGAACGCGGAGTGCGAGACTACAGCTCCCTTGGGTTTTCCAGTTGAACCGGATGTAAATACTGCATACATGGGACTCTGCGGGAGAGTAACCACGTCTATCTGGCTATCACAACCTTCCGCTGTGCAGCTCTCTGAGATGACCAGGGCTGTATCCACCAGCATTGTGGCCAACTGAACGTAGGACGAGGAGGTCAGCACCAGCACAGCTGAAACTTCCTGGCAAACAATCCGCAGGCGGTCTAGAGGATGACTGGGGTCCAGCATGAGAAAGGCACCGCCGGCCTTCAGAACTGCCAACATCCCAATCACGGCCCAGCGGGATTTTTCGATGCAAATGGGAACAAACACGCTGGCCCGCACTCCATGGCTCATCAGCTGCCTCGCTAGGGCGGAGGTCAGCGAGTCGACTTCGGCATAAGTCCACTCTCCATCTGGGGCGGAAATGGCAATGTTCTGAGGTCGATTGAGACAGACCTTATGCACGAGGTCATGGACGCATGTATTCTCTGGAGTCGGGCAGACGGCATTCCACTTTCGCAGTAGCCGAATATCTTCGTGGCTCAGCCTCTCTGTTCCAGTGGACGAAAGGAAGTTGGTAACAGCCATTTTTTCTTTCAAATGGGTTGTGTGTTGCAGGGAACAGAAGCAACGCTTGCGATGTTTGAGGTGGACGAAATCTTACTCGGGGGCAGCGCCGAGTATATGTATCTACCGAATCCACTAGGAGCTATCTGCGTATGCACTACTAAAAATACGGGTATCTTTGCAGCTGCATCAGGACAGTACAAGAACTTCTCTCTGGCTCAATGAGAGTTCGACTTGCTGCAGAATCTGAATGGCATAATTTCAGCTCTATACCACCTTTGCTTGTTAGCCATGCTTTGCTCGGTCCGAGCGCACATAATGTTTAATGTAACGGATATGGATACGGTGTGTGTTTGCCATTTAAATTACACGCACACCCTTCTCGAGAGATGCACAGATACAGGGTTTATCGCATCGAAAATCTATGCATGGGTGGGCTTGAGGAATACCACAGTGCTTGTTACTGGATACAAAGAGTTTGACAGGGACTCTAGGATGTACCTACTAGATCTCATATTTACAATGACTGGCATGTTCTCCGAGACAGATGCCTGCCATTCTTTAGGACTCGGTGATTTCACGATAACTCGGTTTCCACCTCTGCGCCATGACTTGTACATCCCCAAACCCGTGGAGCACGTAGGCAGCGACATCGCAATTGAACACGTATCCCAACCTAAACTGGTCCTCTTGCCGCTCTTTCTCCAGACCGCGTCGGCGACGCCGCTGGCGGATTATACCAGCTCAAATGACAGTGTCCTCGGCTTTGCGTATGAACGGCATGCTGAAGTCAGAATTGGTTGTGATGCCCTTTCGCATGACGTTTCGACTGCATCACACTGTCGCGGCCGCCGCTCGAGGCAAATCAAGCTGGGAGATTCGAATAATGAAGAAACTGTAGTGGGCGACGCATGCCATCCTGCGCTCCCAGTTCCTCGAAGTCGACAGCGACTATGTCCACGGAATCATAGAATAAGGTGCGCCTGTCTACTACCTGTCGTCCTTGTCATTGCCATGGACAGATATATGGGGCCTGAAGCAGCTGCTGGCTCACGCAGGATATTCACTGGGCATCCTCTTCCAGCATTTGGAGAAGGCATATCGCAGATACCACATCTCCTCTCAGTCCCTTGCCCGCGTTCAATGGATCTCCCCATCCGATCCGATTCCCAGACCTACGCCAACCGTCGCGGGGTCTCCCCGGCGTGACCAACATCTTCGGCCCAACACAGGACGATTGCACGTTCGAGCCCGACTCAAGACGCATGAGACGCTACAGGAGCGCCTGACGCGGATTCGGGAAGACCCTGTATCTGCGATGGTCTATCTCTCCACGGATTTGGGTCGTCTGCGCCAGCTCGGGCCCGGAGCAGCGGCAGCAAGCCATCAACTCCTGGAGCCATCAACTCCGGGGTCATTGTTCAGCTGGATTTCTCGGAGCCGGAACCCTCGTTCTACCCAAACCGGCGATGCTGGGAAGAGGACATAAGGTATTGCGACTTGGGGTTTGTGGCGATCACCCGGGAGGGTTACATGCGGTTGGTGGTGGGCTACAATGAGAAGATGATACCAGGGCCCATAGCGCACGCCTTGATGGATTTGATGCTTCGAGAGGTTGAGCTGGCTGAGGAGGAATCCCAGAAGCTGTCAGGGTGCTGTTAGATATCGTGCTTCCTTGAGCTAGCTATGCGAATCGGTTATGATATCTTGAAATATTATCTCTTTCTTCATCTACAAGTGTTCATGGCCTTCTACCAACGTGGTATTCACGCCACTCCATCAATTTACAATTACTCCGGGGATCTCCGAGGTAAAAGCCAGTAGAACAAGTGGTAATTTTGTACAGTCAGCGTTCATTAGCATTTAGAACAGGGTACATGCCCCACTTGTTTTTCTGCCGGTAGGATCCAGAACATCAAGTTCTCTGCCTTGTGCCATAGAGCCAGCAATTGTATAAGTCGGTAATAGACAACGCCGTGGAGAATCCGGGCGGATATAGGACGCTGTAACCTCAAAATGGGCACAATTCTACGTGCAGGGACAGTACATGGATGGTATGGTGTAGGCAGGCGGTATAGGTAAAGGGGTATGGGGATAGAAGTGCTGTGTTCCAAATACTAACGAACACCCGCTGCATACAGGGGTGAGATGAGATTTCCAAGTGTCGTCCTGATTACTGTATTGTATTATATTATACGATATATGTATGTCCGTGTCTATCGACCCTTGGCTGCAGATCTTCTTCTGCGGCTGAGAATCTAAAATGTGCCTCGGACAACTAGATCTACAAGGTTTTCAGCCCGCCACAACTCATCCAGGATGCCCGTACACCGTAATGATAACATGCTGGATAAGATGCGATAATACGTCCTATACATCACGATACCGACCCCACTTCCTGGCACGGACCCGAAATGTGATTCATCTCCGGACGGCTCGGCCCATTCCCGCCAAGACTAGAACCCACCGGCCGCTAATTCACCAGAAGCTTGAGTGAGCCGTCCACGAAGAGGCGCAGGCGAAAGATATCGGTGCATGGTGCAGATAATTAGCTATCTTGTTTGTTATTCGTAATCCGACAAATTGTCTGCAGGACTTGATACCGACCAATGTCTCCAGTTCGCAAAAATTGTCTGTTGCGGCCAGGAGGGAGGACAGACTGCAGCCATTCTGGCCACTTTACAAAGTCGGTTGCCGTTTGTTCCGCGCTGTTTAGATATCGTCGAGCGACGCCGGCGCTTTCGATCAACACTCGCCCTCGGTGCCAATGATTTCGATCGATTGTAGTCGTCTCGGTCAACGAACCGGCCTGCGCTGGTTATCATGTTCCCAAGTCTGTTGGCATCGGAGGACACTCTTTGCACGAGGAGGGAACCCCCACCCTCGGGCTGATCCCAGATAGTCGGTTTGAAATAGACTCTGAGATCGGCGAGATGACTCGGGATAGAACACGGGCCACTGACGCGTTAGTGGGCCAATCGGGCCGAACGTCGCGCACGGCCCCCACAGGGCCCTGTGCAGCTCTTTTTGAAGGCATGCAAATGCAAGCGCCCAGTGCAAGCGCCCGGCCGAGAGCCTGCAGCTGCTCACACACGGTATGCGTAGGAAAAACAGTGGAAGAGGCGAGTCTGGTGTCGCCTGCGCGATAGCCGAATGTTCAAGGCCAGCCCCCGAAGGACCCGTGACCCACCACAATGCCTTTTGGGCTAGAGTTTCCGCAAGGAATACGAATAATATGAATATTATGAATAATTGCAAATAGGAATAGTAGGAATATGAATATGGGTGTCATTCATATTCGCACTATCCCTATTAATTATTGTCGAAACATGGAGTGGTAACTTGCCGCCTAGACGGGGTTAAATTGACTGACCACTTTTCTTTGTGTTTTGTATAGTAATTTGGAATCATTGGCATTACGGTTGTCGTAACACCGTGTATCTTAGCCATCTATGGAGTATTTCAACCGGGGATGCCTCAATGTGCGGGCTGTTCTTTTGGTGGGATGGAGAGCCTTGCGGCAATCAGAGTGAGGGTGAGAGTGCCGTGCGGGGCGGAATTAAAATGTCGACTAGCTGCTCGAGGCAAAACAGATCTTATGAAAGGAGAACGCCACGACATGCGCATGTTGCAGACCGTACTCGATGCAGTCGGAAATAGACTGGCGTACTTTTTATTTAATGCTAGATAATATTTGGAAGATTTATCGCTATCCGAACCATGTTTCTCAATGTGACGTACTCGATGGTCCCACTGTTCTCCCATAGTTAAAGGATAACCCTAGATGGGGTAGCAGATCCCACCAACCACCATGGGGCAGAACCAATCATTTGTTCCAGAGTGACACAAGATTACGACTTATACGTAGAGTATAGGTCACTGATCGGCCCTGCGTCTGCGTCGCCTCAGCCGCGCATGGTAGGATGCTGCGTGGCGGACCCGGGAGCGATAGACAAAGGCCCTCCTGCTCCACTGTAACCCCAACACGACGAAGAGGATTACCAGGTCTAATAGATCTGCAGTTCCTGAGAGCTGAACTGTGAGTCTAGATCTCTGGGACTAGTGCCGAGACATGGAGCGGTAACTTACCGTTCAGACAGGGGCTATAATGAGTGATCCACTTTCATTTGTGTTTTGATATTGATTTGGGATCTTCGGCTTACGGGGGTGTCGTAACGCCGTGTATCTTAGCCATCCATGGAGCATTCCAACCTGCCGCATAACATTCGTTGTTTCTTCAATCAATCAACCTTTGCATCCAAGATTGTTTCCGCTCGGTCCTATCATCTATCCTAATCACCTACTAAGATTACTAGCCTATACCGTTCAACTTGCGTTGACAACTAAGTAAGTAGTTAACTAAACGGATGTGTTGACTAAGTGCTCCACCGTAAAGTAATCCACGACCACCCTGGCCACACGGTCACTCCTGGCCACCCCAAAAAACCATACTAAATATAATATTTCCCGACTTCATATTTCAGCGCTCAAGGTTAGGTATAAAGTCCTGGGACATCTTCGTGATTAATATATCATACGAGGTATTTTTATTAGGTCAAGAAAAATTTTGGGGTGAGACAATGTAGATGTATATCCTCGTCGCTCGTTCGGAGAATATCTTTGGTGATGTAAATAACTAATCATTTCTGAATATATCAGTTGTGCTATACTATTTCTAGTGCCAAGAAATCATATCCTACTAAAATCCAGGAAAAAACAACTTCTCGGTGTTGATACCTCTGTGACCAGAAAATCGCATTTAGTATGGTGTTTTGGGGTGGCCAGGGTGACAATGTGGCCAGGGTGGCCGTGGATTACGTTAATACAATGGCGCAACGGAATTTGTGATAGGTAATTTTGAGCCCTCGTACCGATTGACTTGGTAATTCCGGTCATGACCTGAACCCATCAAATTCTAAATTTTGGTCTCCCTGCGACACCGAGAATCCAATACTATCTGTCCGCTGCTTTGTGGAAACTCACGACGAACAGCCTCGGACATCCCCTCAAATGATACGGGCTTGCAATAAGAAAAACATGCATTGGGTGTAGCAAGGATGTTGTGGTGATTTGTAATGGCCAATCGAACGTAAAAGCTGTACTTGGAGGACTGTTAATCCCCATGATTTGTGGTTTATTGGAGGCCCTGGTTTGAGATTACGATGCTGGAGAGATGATATCAGAGTTGTGACAGGCGGGGCCAGAATCCGTCAGCATGCATGCAAAGGAATCGACTCGAGCGACAAAGCCTTGTATGGCCTGGCGCCCCTATACAAATCAAAGCCAAGCTCGAGCCACCAGTCATATTAGATGTCCACGTGATAATAATGAAGCTCCCGTCATTGAATTCATCATGTAAATGACTCGAAAAATCTTCCAGGGAGCAATCAGGCTTGGTGCCTCCCAGAGACCTCTTTGTTCAAAGTGGCTCTGAAGGCATCCCAGACTGTATGAACCAGTGACACGGACGTTCAGATCAATAACGAGAGGATTATCGTCTTGGTCAATCATGATATCAACGCCGGCTGGACCGTAGAAACCCTTCCCATGCAAGAGTCCAGCGATCTTGTCCATTAACCCCCAAAAGCACTTCTGCAACTCGGGCTGTCTAGGGTAGGACATCATAGCCCCTGACCAGAGTCCCTTGATATCTAGGGCCTACGTACAGCAGCCATTGAAAATTGGTCTCCCTCGCTGTGTCACAAACAGGGTCAGCCCCAGGGTCTCTCCTGGCACAAAATCCTGAACAATCAAACAGCAAGGGTGGAGATGTTGATTCAGCGACGTAACACATTTGGCCGAGCTCTGCTTCCAGCACTGTCGCAAGCTTAGCGTTTGGATTGGGTACGAATGATGAATGTTCCCAGGCCCCGACAAGCTTGTGGAACTTTGACTATGAAGGGAACCTCCCTTTCGTAGATGGTGCACAAATCATACGTCGGACCTCTTCTCCAATCTGCTTTGGAGAAGGGCCCTCCTCGGGAACAATCATGCTGTCAATAACCGTAGTTTGCGGGGTGGGAAGTCCAGAATATGCCAATCCTCTTTTCGAAGGTAAATCATAGTGGGTCTCCGGGTCGACAGCATGTGGGAAATGAGCTATAAAGTCCAAAGGGCTCAATGCCACAATTTCCGCATTCATTTTGCGCGGGATATCCTCCGCGGTAAGGTATTGATTGCCCCGAAGAATGCTGTCAGTTGGAATAACAGCATGAAAGAAAACATCGTGCCATAACTGCCTCTCTCGGCCTGTATTCCAATACCCAAGGAAAGCAGCGTCAAGCATCAACACATAATATCCTTGGTAGGTACATACTGCGTTGTTTCACTACAGTTCTGCTCCCAAAGCGACTAGACCAACAACCATCCCCGCTCCAAGAAGGATTCCCGTCAATGGTGGCGTCAGATAGTCAGTGACACTCACCGGCAGTGGCAACGGCTCCATGATACCCATGTATGCCATATCGTACGAGTAATATGGCCCAAGTAGAGTCAACCACATGGTGACCCAGGTATACCCTGCTAACCTTTTCCAAAGGGCAGGCGGTGTTGATGGGTTTGTCTTTGTGTGGTCTTCGACTACGATTCGAGCCCAGACCGCCTGAACGCAGTCTTCCACCATAATGGCCAATGCAAACAATGTGAAGAAGTGGATCGCGCCGACTGGAGTCATCGTGAACCCTTTATATTGGGCGGAGAGATGGATGATGCCGGATACGAGGAATGCGATGAAGAGATTCGAGTAACGTTCGATTAATGATGGATGCGGTAGCTTTAGGAGAGTTCGGGTAACGAAGGAGCTAGTGGCCGTCAGCGGCCAACGAAGGGTCTGATGCCAGTACTTCCTATAGTATGTGTATATATGATTAACTGTTCGGCTTCATACCTGCCTGGGTTTTCGTCGCGATGTATGAACTTACCCCCAGAAGTTCCGCAAGGTGTACGCCTGCAACGCGCTCCCAAACATCGGCGGCCAGTTCTTGGCGGGCGAAATCCCCAGAGCCACTAGAGCCACCGAGATGAATCTGTAGCGGAAGTCCAACGACACCCGGGCCAGCACAAACCAGATGCCGAGGTTGATGGCGGCCTCTACCGGCCATGCGTGACGCGCAGTGGGATCGCTTAGGATCGTCTTGAAGTCGTTCATCACGCTCCCATTGTGTTTCAGATGATGTCCAAGATAGTCCAGCAACACGTACTGCCACAGGGCGATGAGGGATTGTCGTACGAGAAACAAGCCACGTTTTGGCTGGGCCGTTAGCCAGGCGGGGAAGCTGGGCACGTTGCGGACCTGCCAGCGCGTACCTACCGCCGAGTAGTCCATGGTCAATCTCCCCGAGACAAGGAACATCGACAAGCACGACCGGGATTTCTCCTGCTCCCTGATGTCATCATAGTCAATGCGGACCAGAAGGCTGAAAGTGTGTAAAAGTGTCGGGAGAGGTACGATTCGAAGGATGACATGGTCGGGCGTGGTCATGTCGAGTTGGTCGAGGGTTTGATAATGCCAGACAGTCAAGGCCGTCAGGGTGATGAGGTTGATCCATCGTAATGCGCTGCCCTTTTTCGTGTAGCAGAGGAGGATCAAAGTGCAGACAGGCTGCACGTTGGAAATGAGCCATGACGGGGTGGTGGATGAGGACCTATTCATTTCGCGTAGTAGTAAGCAAGAAGTTGTCGATGGGCAACCCAGAACTGTTCAGTGATGAGGAATTTCGCACGTTTATCCTACCTAACATTGTGTAGCTTCCGGACGGAACTATCTGTGTCGAATGTACACCTGTATGTGCACAGATACATACATACATTCATATATTACACCGTAATAAAACAAACAAACGCGGACTGTACATGCATCTGATACTTGAACCTTCCGTCTACTTCCCTATTCGAACGAATCTCTGCCGATCCAGTTCATGCAGAGCCTTTCAATAGTCCATGTCCATCGGATCCACTTCAGCCCCACACAAAGATCGTGTCCGTGATATTTGTCAGAAGCTTCCGATCGAACTCTGCAGGCTTCATCGTATACCGGCACCCCGCTAAGGAGGACTATTTACTTCGTCGACAAATATCTTGGCCACCCCGTAAATACGCGACATATCGGCTGAAGAAGAACTCCCCCAAAAATACAACCAGAGATTCCACTCACTCTTCACCGCTATTCAACAGCAACATGGAGAGCATAATCCAGACTCTCCACAAAACCACGTATCCCGAAATCGACGCCGCGGCCCCATCCCGCTCCCAACAAGGCAAGACCGTCCTGATCACCGGCGGGGCGAGGGGAATTGGGTTCGCCATTGCTCGGGCCTTCGCCGTTGCCAATGCCAGCGCTATCATCCTCCTCGGTCGTAGCGATGATAGGCTCTCGGCGGCGGCGGCTAGGCTGAAGGAGGAGATCCCCTCCTTTGCCGGAGAGGTGATGACGGCTCGCTGTGATATCCTCCATCCGGAGCAGATCTCTAGTGTCTGGACCGCGTTGGACGGACGCAGCGTAGATGTACTCATTCTCAATGCTGCATACATGGGGGAAAGCCAAACCATCCTTCAGCACGGCTGGCGCCAAGTGTGGGAGCAGTATGAGGTCAATATCCGGGGGAATTTGGCCCTTGTGGACTCGTTTGTGCGGCAGCCCAAGATGGGGAATGGACGGAAGAAGGTAGCTGTATCCAATCGGTACCCTTGTACCTATGAAAATCACGCTTACGGTTTGCCCTAGTTCATTGTCAGCGTCTCGTCCGACGGGATGAACAACTATGCAGCGATGAAGGGCCAACGCACGTATGCCGCGACCAAGGCGTCATGGACGTGTTTGCTGCAACATCTGGCGAGTGAATTTGCAGTCGATGAGGTTCAAATAATCAATGTTCATCCGGGCGGCGTCTATACCGAAACCATCCGCGAGATGATGCCTAGGGAGGTTTATGACTGGGATAGCGGTGACTCTATACCCGTCCCCCAGAACTCAATGACCTCTTCCGCTAATAAAGATCTAGATACGCTTCCTGGAAACTTCGCGGTCTGGGCAGCAACGGATGAGGCCAGCTTTCTGCATGGTCGGTATTGCGTGGCAGGATGGGATGTACAGGAGCTCAAAGGAGCTTTGAGGAACGAAGGCCGATTGGAGTCCCAGGAATTTTTGAAAGTGGGGGTGATGGGGATGAGAAAAGTGTGACATGGAAACCGCTTGTATAGGCCAACGTAGTCTTTCACTCTTGATCGGTTTAATATGTCTATTTCAAAATATCTATCTCACTATGTCCCCCGTGTGCATTTTAACGATCATGCCATGTTTTCCAACATCCACATCATTAGGGGCTTTTGCAACTGACCATTCCGCAGGGATTCGTAGATTACCGAAATCCAGCTGCCCACCGTCTTTGTCGCCCGTCCATTCAGCTGGGTGCTGTCCATTGTGGGATGTTCAGCGAAGCCCTGGTGAAAGGGGACGCGCAAATCCTTGCGCACGGTGTTATATATCAGCTTCGCCCCGATGCCCAGTAGCTCCTCCGTGTGCTGTTGCTGGAAAAATGCCGCCTGGTTCGCCTGGTACGCCTCCACAAGCGCCGCGAACGTTTGGGTTTTCCAATTGTCGAGAGCCGCCGCACTCTCGAACGGCTGAGAGGACTGTCGGCTGACGAGGGCCTGCAGAATGATGGCCAACGCGGTGTCGACGAGAATGCGGCACCGCTCGCTGGCCTCGAGCTTTGAGGTGGTGGGCCACGTGGCGGTCATATGGTTGTCCAGGTTGATGGCCAACGTCGCCAACTCGGCCTTGGACAGAACAAGGGAGAACTCGCCCAGGGACGACGGGATAATGATGGGCAGACTCGACAGGAAGGCGAGGTTCATGGCGCGGAGATCCAGTGCCTGGCAGGCGATGTAAATGAAGGCGGCGGACATCAACGACACCACTTCTACGGCTTGCATGGTGTAGCGAGCAGAGACAAAGGCCATCGAGTTGACCGATTGGTTCTGCATCTCGGCGGACTGGACGTGCGAGCTGACAGGGTTGGCCAGATATCCCAACTCTGCCATGTATGCCGCCATACTGATGTCGACTCCCTTCATCGTAAAGGAGCAGTTGGGGTCATCCGCCACCAGGTTTGTCGGCAAGCCGTTATTGAGTTCCGGCGTGACCATCTCGGTGGACTGGGCAAACAGCAGCTTGCCCAACATCTGGAGGGAGAGCCTGGCTTTCTCCATGGCCGATGTGATGGCCGCCGCCTGGAAGTTGCAGCCGTAGTAGATATCGTTAGTCTCGACGTCCACCAATGGGTTGTCTGCCGTCGCGTTCAACTCGGTCGTCACCTGTTCATCGGCCAGCAGCAGATCCTCCAGTTGAGGGCCTATCCACTGTGGCGCGCTGCGGAGTGCATAGCGGTCCTGCACCAAGCCGGTCTCGTTGCGGTTCTTCTTGGACAGAATGCCCTTGGCCAGATACGACCCTTGCAGCAAGGCCATCATGTTGCGGGCACTCTCAATCTGGCCAGCATGGGGTCGCACCGCGGCAATGAACGGATGGAAGCTTTCCGAGTTGCCCATCAGCGCTTCGACAGCCATGGCGCCTAGCACCTGCGTCAACACGGCCAATTGATGAGTTTCATACATGACCAGGCTCGCTAACGCCGTTGACGATGCCGTGCCATTGACGAGTCCCAACCCTTCCTTGGGGCCAAGTTCGGCATGACTGACTCCCGCAGCCTGCAGCGCCTCGCGGGCCGTGGACACCTTAGCCGATGGTTTGCCCTCATCCCGCTTGACGAAGATGTCCGGGCTCCCCTGGATAGCCCCGGCGATATAAGCCAGGGGCATCAAGTCCCCCGAGGCAGAGACTGTGCCCCGGAGCGGAACTAGCGGCGTGATTTGGTGAGTGAGGAGGTTCAGGATAGATCGAATAACAGGGACTGTCACTGCCGAATGCCCACGCGCCGAGTGGTTGGAGCGCACGACCATCGTGGCGCGCACCCATGATCCCGGCATCGCGTGTGATCCCACGCTGGTCGACGGGCCTTCCCGGCCCTCTTCCTTATCGGCGGTGACGAGAACGCCGCATTGGGTGAGCTGGAGGAGGGCCGCCTGTAGTGATACCCACTTGTTCGTCCGGGAATCAGCGCTGCCGCCGAAGCCCGTATTGACACCTAGGAGAGAGGTCATTAGATCCTGGCCGTACTCTCATCATGAGCTTAATATGTACCGTAGACGGAGTGACCTTTGGTCAAATGGTCCTTCAGCACATCCACACTGGCAGCGATGCGCTCCACGGTCTTGGGCTCGTCCGTGAGCTCGGGGACAACATTGTAACTGCATTCGACGGTCAGACAGTGCTCATGTTGTCGGACGAAAATACTCACTAAGAGACCGCAACAACAGCTCCCAGGTCCAAAGAATCCCCATCAATGATGATTTTCTCCCCCGCGATATACTTCTGTAGACGCTCCCATGCCTCGCAGGCCACTGCGAGATGGGATTTCTTGTTGAGTCGAGATTGCATGGTCGGACAACGATAGAAAAGGAGATAAAAGCTATCGAACTGACAGCAGATGAAATAATAAAAGGAATTTGTACTTGGGGGGAATCTGATTCCTACATCCTCCTATTTTATGGAGGTTTCTTGACATACAGATCCAGTTTACCATACTGCATTGCAGAATACCATACAGATACGGTAATCTGGTACAGCCTGATGAGGGAGTATCAGGTAGCGGAATATGCCCGCGACTCTCAACAACATTGAAGCGTCTCCACAGTTCAGCTCCAGAGTCTTAAAAGAGGCTGCAGGGAACAGGTCATCTCGGCTCTGAGATGTGGTACGTAGCCACGAAGAGATCAGCACGGATACACGTACCTTTCGTGTTTCCAAATCGAGCCGCTTCCTAGCTGCCTGCATGGCTGAGAGGATAGGTCACCGTATATATTTTGGGTCTATTTGTCTGTATGCATCAATTAACCACGCTATCTTCTCCTGCGTAGCTTCGTGGTAATGGCAACCACAATCACCCCCACCGTCCACAGAGGCCCCTACGCGGCCATCAACCCGGCTCATCCCGAGCACTCGCAAGCGGGCCACACGATCCTCGTCACAGGAGGTTCGAAGGGAATTGGGTTTGCGATCGCCCGATCCTTTGCCCAAGCTGCTGCATCCAGAATCGTCATCGTCGGCCGCAGTCGCACAACTCTCGACACAGCCATCGCCCGCATCCGAAGCGAGGTCCCCGGTTTCAAGGGACAAGTGATCCCCGCCCAATGTGATCTCGGCGATGCAGCCAGTGTCAAGGCACTCTGTAGTCGTCTCGACGAGGAGTGCATTGCAGTGGACGTTCTGGTTCTGAATGCCGCTAGGACGCAGGAGGAATCCTCGATGCTGAACCTGGGATGGGAGCAGACCTGGCAGTTATTCGAGACGAATGTGCGCGGCAATTTGATGATGGTGATTAAACTCATGGGTCAGTCACCGTCGCCACCGAAGGTGAGCCTCCGTAATCTCGTGATGTGACGGCCATTCTAAAAGGATTACGTAGGCAATCATCAACGTCTCGAGTCCATTTGTACATGACAACAGAATGTCAGCAGGGTTCCGTCCGTATGCCATATCTAAGTCTACGCTGGCCTGGACACTCGAGCATTTAGCCGAAGAGGTTCCCCAGGAGCAGACACAGATTGTTAGTTTCCACCCTGGCTTCATCTTCACCGAAGGCATGAAGGAGGCCGGTTGCACCCCGGACGACATGGAGTGGGATCATGGTGAGTGCTGGGTGAGAGCGTCTCACGCTTCATGAACTGACAAGCTGCAGAGAATCTTCCCGGTAACTTTGCTGTATGGGCTGCTTCTAACAAAGCAGCTTTTCTCCACGGTCGATTTGCATGGGCCAAATGGGATGTGGAGGAATTGTCCAGGCGCTTTCCAGGTGACGTGCTGAGGGATTCTAACTTTCTCCGACTCGGGATTCATGGGATCTGAGGTGGATAAAATAGTACGCCAGTGGTCTGTGTTCTCGAGTGCAGAGAAAAGGAAGTCCACCGAACGGGGGTAATAAGCATATATCTCTTTGTACGCGGATTGAAGAGGGAAATGCTCGATGGCAGTCTGGCAGGGCAGACGGGTTAAAATGGCCAAGGAATCTGCAGCGCTCAGCACAGGTGGTACAGCAAAAGATATCAAAAAGCACCCATGAGGAATCAAATCGAGTGTGTATCCGAAGAATTCATCCGGCAGATTGAGTGTGTAGGAGATATGTGTCCCCTCTTAACCACCATATCCATTGAGAGACTCAGGAAGCAGACATCCGCTCAGATCCAGAAGAGGAAGCAGAAGCTGTCTCGCAGAAAGGTTCTCAACGAGCAGATCTTACACCTTGCCTTTCTTTCCGTTGCTGGTTCCATCACTACAGTATGTTTTCTGCTAGGTTGGAGGCCGAGATACGGAACATCCAGTCATGACATCGATATGAGTACTATTCGAGATTTACTGCAATAGAAAAAACATTCTCTAGCCGATTATTTTCATTTTATACGATCCACAAAGGTTTACTCCGCTACTGCCATGACCAGATGAAAAACAGGCGCACCGACTCCAAAAGAAAGTGGGTTCTAACAACGTATGGATGTTGATAAATCGATGTAACAGAGGATGTTGCCAACAGCCCCATTGCGAATAACCTAAGTGAATTGATCGACATGAGCCTGGAACCATGCCTCGGCCGTCACTAACTTCTGCTGGTCCGCCGGTCGTCCCAGAGCCTGTGCGTGGGCTTTCTTCAGTAGCGCTGCAGTGTTGGTCTCGCTTGGGGAGGCAAAGTACAGCCCGCCGGTCGTTTGAGTGAAGCCAAACATCAGCTTGACATCCTCCAACTCATGGATTCCGTGCGTATTGAACGCTTCCCAGGAAGGGAGGATTGGATCGAACCGGGATTTATGACCGGTCACTACCCATCCCGCGTGAGACTTCTTCAACCGGCAAGCCAGAATAGAGAGGGAAAAGGGACACACCTTTCTCAAACTCCTGCACCAGCTGGTCGAAACTCCGAATGGCACTGATGCCATGCACGAAATGACCGTTCCATCGCCTGGGATCCAAGAAAATCCCATGCACGATATCCCCAAAGTCATCGGAGATGCTCAAGAAGGGCACTCGCTCCTCGCCGCCCCAGTAAGGCACGCGAAAAGTCCGGATACCCTCAGCGTCGGCGAAATGAGGGAAGCCGCCGAAAACGGGGGCAGTCTCCTTGGACAGGAAGTTCTCGAAGAACCATCCAGCGCCTATCGGGGTGACTGTTTCAAACTGACCGCATTGCCGGGCGTACTTTTCAATCCTGTATTTCACTTCAGGCAGTTGAGCTTGCGCCAACTTTTTTATCTATATTTACGTGGACGTATCGAACACGAACTTACTGTCCATCGCCTTCATCTGCACCTTACCTCCCGTCATCTCGCTGCACGGTGGCCCAGAGCTAAACACCAGATGCTTTACCCCGGCGTGAGCCGCAGCATCGATGATGATTTTACCCAAGTCAAACTCGGTAGGACCGTCCGGATCCTTGAAGACCTTGTCGTCCGAATTGATGTTGACAAACGCCCCCCAGCTGTCTGCGAATGCAGCGCGCATCTGGTCGAGCTTAAACCCATCGGCTTGGACAACCTCAGCTCCGGCGGCACCCAATGCCTGACTGGCAAGGGAGGAGGGGTTGCGAGTGATAGCTCGGACTTGGAACGAGGGGTTCTGGAGGAGGGAACGGGCTACGGAGCCGCCCTGATTCCCGGTGGCGCCAAACACCGTGATGCGGGACATGCTAGGTGGAAAGACCTTGGAGCTGAGAAAGGATGAGTTAGGAATTGGGGAGGAAGGAACTGAGATGATGAGCCCAAAAGACAGATCAATTGAATTTCAGGGGCCCCTTGGGCCCGCCGCGGGGGTGGGAGACTCGGTCTCCTTGGAAGTCTCAACCAACTGCCGATCTTCAGCTGAGAGCTTGACAAGTACTCATTATAAGTTACACCATGCATGTATTAGCCCCGCTTTCTTGCTGCATCTGCCAAGGGAATCACATCCATTTCGACGTAATTATAAGTTACACTATGCACGCATTAGCCCCGCTTTCTTGCTGCATCTGCCAAAAGAATCACATCCATTTCGACGTACCACCGCATAATGTGACAGCATAAGAGATGTGGCTGGCGAGGATTGAGTTTCGCCTTTTACAGGATCGAAAGTCCTCGCTCCACAGTTCCTACAGGCTGGGTGCATTTGAACTAGTATCGATAGTCTGTATGGTATGTACTGTATTCTCAAGTATGTCTGCACAATACCTCAGGTATAGGATTAGCCTTAGGGTTATGGATAGAGAGAAATAAAGGACAGAAGATAAAGGTAACCTTCTCTGGACACTTTTTCACCATACCACTGATCGTGGCTGTTTCATCCTCTTCAGAATGATTAAGTACCTACGACTGGGACTTGGAGTACTTGACCGTAATTGACCTGCTCTCCCCGCGAGATAATGACACTCACTGACAAAGCCCTAGTCCGCCGGATTCGCTTAATCATTCAACTCTCCGGCAGGTTGTTCCGATTGCCATCTTCAACAATGGGATGTGAACAGTCGTTGCCCGTCCGCAATGAGTACGAGCTCCTTGTGGCTGAGAATTCTGGCCTCGGTCAGATTTTCTACCAACAAGTCCTCCGAACTCCAGAGGCCATCGCGGTCGTCGATGGACCCTTGACCCTGACTTACCGAGAGCTCCATGGCAAAGCCGCCCTCCTTGCTGAGCAGCTGAGGCGAGACGCTTTTGACTCGGAGGAACCCGTCGGCATCATCGTCCAACATGGCGTCTGGAATGTTATCACACAAGTTGCTATCATATACGCCGGCGGAAGCTGTGCAACCATGGATCCCACGTTGCCAGACCAACAGATCCATGCTCGCATGCAACGGCTCGGAGGTGCGCGATACATCCTCGTTGACCAGCCCAATTCGCAGCGCCCCTTACTGCAGTCGTGCTATCGCCAGATCCTCGTGGATAACTCTCTTGTCTATGGCACAAAAGAGTCGTGGCAGCTAGATGCCATGCCACCGTCAATCACGGACCTCGAGCATCGAACCCATCTGATCCACACGTCCGGCACGACGAGTGAGCCCAAGGCCGTCCAGATCGCTGCCCGGTCCATCCTGGAGGTTGTCTTCCACGCACCGTTCGAGCCCGTCCGCTCCAGTGATGTCGTGGCGCACGCCAATAACACCAGCTTCGATGTCTCGTTGTTCGACATATGGGCTCCGTTGCTGCGTGGCGCCCGGATCGCGGTTCTGCCGAAGACGGTGCTGTTGGATTTGCCGCTCATGGCCGAGCAAATCAAGAAGCTGGGCATCACCTTCATGGCAACCACCACAGCCCTGCTAAACCTCGCGGCAGCCACCTTCCCGGACGCGTTTGCCTCTCTACGAATGTGCTGGATCGGGGGGGAGCGCGCCAACATAAGCGCCATCGAGACCATCTTCCGCCACGGTCCACCGCAGAACCTCATCAACGCCTATGGACCCACCGAGTGCTGCGTTCTCTGCCTCGCTCATCGGATCACCGGGGATGATATTCGTGCGGGCCTTGTCAGTATCGGGAAACCTATTGGCCGGACCACGGTGCACATTCGTGACCCGGACTCCGGAGAGCCGGCGGCCGAGGGGGAAGCTGGGGAGCTATGGGTGGCTGGCCCGGGCGTGTCTCCCGGTTACGTGAACCAGCCGGAGAAGAACAAAACTGCCTTTATCCTGGTCGATGTCGGCGACGGCCCGCCCGTGCGGATGTATCGCACGGGAGATATGGTTCGTCGGCGTGCCGACGGCCAGATCGACTATGTAGGGCGGCGGGACCACCAGGTCAAGGTCCGTGGCTTTCGCATCGAGCTTGAGGCCGTGGAAGCGGCCTTGATGAAGACGGGCCAGTTCTCGGATGCGGTCGCGCTCAAGGTCGATGCCGTGCCACATGGGACCGGCTCGCTGCTGGTTGCATATGCCGTCCCGGCGACCTCTGCCAAAGATGTTTCCCTCCGTACGGTAACAGAAGCCGTTCGTGCCGTATTGCCGGATTATATGGTGCCCCAGATCGAGTTGATCGACACGATGCCCCTCAACAGCCATGCCAAGGTCGACCGCAAGCAGCTTGCCCAACGATATCGCCAGCGATGGGCGCAACGCCCGGCACCCGAACCATGTCGCGTCAACGCGGATGGCAACAGCGACATTCGGACGCGTTTGGCGACCCTCTGGGCGAGCATTCTGGCCGTCGCTGATCCCAGTTTCGAAGATAGCGACGATTTCTTCCAGCTCGGGGGAACCTCGCTGCAGGCATCCCTGCTAATCACTCAGATCCGGACCAGCTTCCAGTTGGAGATCTCCCTCCTCACTCTATACGATCACTCAACGCTGGGTGGCTTGGCGGCCGCCATTGACCAGGTCCATAGCGGCGAGGTAGAAACCGTACGCAATGAGCGAGACCTCTGGATCGCCGACACGAACATTGCCGACGATCTCCTGTTCCCCCTGGCTCCCTTAGTGGACTGGCGTCGAGACACGGAAGGTCGTGTATTCTTCACCGGCGCTACAGGCTTTGTGGGTGCGTTCCTACTGGCGGATTTGCTCCGGATGCGCGAGGTGCACCAGGTGGGCTGTCTCGTTCGCGCCGCGGACCCAGAAATGGGTCTCCAGCGCCTGCGCCGGGCGATGGCCAAGTATGACTTGTGGGAAGAGCGGTTCGTGCACAAGATTCTTCCCCTCCCGGGTCTGCTGGAAGATGAGCATCTCGGTCTAGGCCCAGAGAGATTCGAGGAGATCGCAAGCTGGGCCAGTGTCATCTTCCACTTGGGCGCCCGCGTCAACTACACCCAGCCGTACTCGCTACATCGTCCCGCAAATACGGTGGGTACGTTAAACATCATGCGTCTGGCCGTGACTGGCCGGCTGAAAGCCATGCACTACGTCTCGAGCATCTCGTGCTTCGGGCCCACGGGGTATTTCACAAAAACGCGGTCTATCTTGGAGGATGAATCACTGATGCACCACCTCGACGCCCTGCAGTACGACCATGGGTATGCGCAGAGTCAGTGGGTAGTCGAGCAACTGCTGCGACGGCTGATCGAGCGGGGATTCCCCATCGCTGTGTATCGTCCGGGCTTCATCACTGGCCACAGCCAAACTGGGGCCTGCAATCCCGATGACTTTTTTAGCCGGCTGATCCAGGCCTGCAGCGAGATGGGCTGTTATCCGCGGCTGCCCAACCAGCGCAAGGAGTTTGTGCCTGTGGACTACGTCAATGCCATCATCCTGCACATCGCATCCGCCGCGACGTCCCTCGGCCATGCCTATCACATCGTGCCGCCTCCTTCACTGTCGATCGACATGGACGACTCGATGGAGCTGGTCGGCCAGGCGGGTGAGATTGCCATTGCGGGAGTTCCCTACCGGCAATGGATTGAGCGGTTGGCCGAGGCGCCTCCGTTGCAGTTGCAGCCGCTGCAGCCCATGCTGGCTGAGATTGTGCACAACGAACTGACGCGGTGGGAGTTGTACGAGAACATGCCTGTGTACGAGACCCATAATACGGACAGGGCCATGGCCGATTATCCAGGGGGACTTCATTTTCCGGTATTGGATAAGACGCTGATGGACAGATATCTGGAGTATTTACGGAGACATACATAGACTAGACATTCAATGTCTGTTTTGCTTACTTGGTGCAAGCAATGTAACTTTCAGATTCTAAAAATGGTGCTTGGTTACAATGATGTAACAGAATGTGATCTTGATGCAGTAGCTGGAGTATACATAGACTTTGCATCTACCGTTGTCCATATACAATGTAGCTGCCCTCAGTCAGCAAGGAATCTCGATCTGCACTTTCCAAATATCAACGTACATCGGCCACCAGGCGTGGATCGCGGGATCCTCCATTTCCCTCTTCACTCTCCCCAACTTGGCATCCAACTCCTCCACCGACATGCCCAGATTCGGGATCAGATAGTCGTAGCCTAGTCGCTCATGGCCGGATTGATGGATGGGCAGGGCAATCTCGCCCAGCGCGCGCTCCTTTGCGTCCTCCGGCCACGGGTTCTGTGGCAGTCGCTTCTCGACGACCGTCACGTTCTGGAACCCGGCCTCGCGCATGAGCTGTCCGAACTGCGCGGCCACTGTAATCTCACGACCAGAAATCTTTGCCGCCTGAATGAGGAGGCCGTTCCATTCCGCAATTGCGCTATTTTGGGTAAGCGAGCCGTCCGACGAGTGGCAGGGGAACCCAATATCCAGCACTTCCATCCACCCACCCTCTTCCAACGAAGTATAGCATTGCTGGAAGAAAAGTGGCCAGTTGTACAGACAGCCCACCAGCCACCGCGTATGGATGTAGTCGAACCGGTGGGCCACGGGCCATTCCTTCTCCAGATCCGCGACGGCCATGCTGCAGTTTGGCGGGAGCCTGTTATCGAGTGAGCGAGTAATTATTTCATTCCCAATCGCGAGTGACGAGAGAGGGGGTGTCGGGGGTGCGGCGACGTAGACCGTCACTTACTTTGAAGTGTCGATGGCTTCGAGATCCAAACCGGTAATCTGAAGCGTTCAGTTGCTGTTCGTAATCACCTTATGGATAACTTACCGTGGCGGTGGGATGCTTGCGCGCTACTTCGGCTTCAGAATTCTTCGAGGCGAGTCGCGTATTACGGAGGGGACCAGGACATACCGAAATCTGTCATCCACATGCCTGCACCGACAAACGTAAGCCAGGTGCATTCAACGGTACATCTCAGACATAGTTACCTGTGCCACAGCCCAGATCCAGCACTGTCTTGGGAGCGTGGACTGGCGCCCAACCAAGCTCTCCGTCAGCCATCATGGTGCAAATTGTATGGAGATCGTCTGAAACTTGTCAATGGTGTCACGGATTGCCATTGCAGAATTGCTACACCAACCCAGACGTTCCATTTCGTCCTGATCTCAGTCAGTGCATGGCAAAAGGTCAAGGGGGGAACCAGGAACCCACATCTCTCATCACGAACGGTCCTGGTCATCATCATCATCGTCCTCGTCGTCAGTAATCCGGGAGGTGCATTTCATGAAACTCAGGCTAGCTTACTTGCTGTATCAGAGGCCATTTTGACGAATTTGAGATGGACTTTCTGGATGTAAGAGAATCAGACAGAATCGTGGAAATCAGGATCCTTGAAATAGTCAAGTTACGGTACTATAACTATGACGGTTACGGTACCGTATGCTGGGTATCAATGGCATTGGAGCCGATCATCAACCGCCGGGAAGACGAGATCCACAACCTCAGCTCAGCCATTCCAAATCACTAGCTTTAAAAAAAGGAAAAAAGGAAATCTACTTCCAGCTGAGGTCCAGAGTTGAAAAACTCAATGCACCAGCTGGACGGAGTCCCACGCTTTACAAGCGGGGATGGAAATATTTTCCCGTCGCAGTAGAAGTATGGACGATGTCCTCTTGACGTTGTTGCCCACATCTGGAAGGGGAACGTTCTCTCACCCAACCTATCTCTCATGATTGCGAGCATGCTCCTGGTGGCTATTGGTCTGGTAAGGTATCCGAACAAATTTAACCAAAGGTTCTTTTCCGCTCAACACTCCCTCTTTTCTAGCTCCTCTCCGTCCATGCCCTCGTGGCTTTCTATCATCTGTTTCTCAACCCTCTACGGCGATTCCCAGGCCCCAAACTCGACGCCCTGTCGCAACTGATCTTGACATACCACTTAATCAAGGGTGACTCTGCCAAGTACATCACCAAGCTCCACGACAAATACGGCGAGGTGGTCCGCACTGCTTCCAACGAGTTGTCGTTTATCAGTGCCTCGGCCTGGCAGGAGATCTACGGTAACAAGGTCGGCTGGGACAATGTGTACGAGAAGAACGGGGTCGCCTACCTGCAAGGGAACCAGGATACAACCAACATCTTCTTCGCGCTCAGCCGGCAGCATGCCCCCGTACGCCGGATGATGGCACCGGCCTTCTCGGAGCGCGCAGTCAAGGAACAGGAATCCCTGATTCAAGAGTGTCTGGATCAGATGATGGCTTCGCTTCGCAAGCGCAATGGTCGGGCGTATTTTCCCCGCGAGGATGGCGTCGTGGACATGGCCGCTTGGTTCAACTTTGAAGTCTTCGACGTGCTAAGTTCCCTGGCCTTTGGCGCCAGCATCGGCTCCCTGGAGAGCGGCGAGTATCATCCCTGGATCAAAGTCATCTACGGCGCGATCAAGCACTCTACCTTGATCCAGAGCGCGCATCGCCTCAAGCCTTATCATCGCCTCCTCGAGTGGTTCATTCCGCAGGACTTGGGAAAGGAGTACGAGGTGCATTTGGAAAACTGTACCAAGGTCCTGCGCGCCCGACTAGAGAAGCCGGACACGGAGCGTCGCGACATCCTCTCGTTCATCCTCAATCAGATGCCGTACGAGGAGTTGCTGGACAACGTCAATATCCTGGTCACCGCCGGGGGCGACTCGACGGCCACAACCCTGGCCTCGGTGGTTTACTACATCACTCACAACCCACATAGTTATGCTACCTTGGTGCGGGAGATTCGAGAGTCGTTCAAAAGCGAGAGTGAAATCACCATCTCCGCCGTCATGAAGTTGAAATACCTCCGGGCTGTGATTGATGAAAGTATGCGCATTCATCCCAGTGTCCCGGTTGGGTTACCTCGCATTGTGCCCAAGGGAGGTCGATTTATTGACGGACAATTTGTGCCCGGGGGTGTGAGTAATCTTCCCATCATTTCTTCTTAATCCCAGTCCCCTATCTCTCTACTGACAAGCAGCAAGACATGGGTGTCGGTCACCCAGCTCACCGCGTATCGGTTCCCCAAATACTTCAAGGATCCGGAACAATTTGTGCCCGAGCGATGGTTGGGAGACAGCCGGTTCGACTCGGACAATCGCGACGTATTCCATCCCTTCTCCATTGGAGCTCGAAACTGCATTGGACAAAAGTAAGTGTGGCTTCCCTCCCCCCATATATGGAACACCTCTGACCATGGGAACGCAGTTTGGCTGCCTCGAACATGCGCCTGGCGTTGACCCGGCTGCTATGGAACTTTGACTTGGAGTCACAGCCAGATAATGTTGATCCCCATGACTCCAAAGAATATGGCCTCTGGGAGCATCGCCCGTTGAACATCAAATTGACCACAGTGTAGAGAGTGCGGAGTCATCTTTACATATGGCCAGATGGGACCTGGGAGGGCCCTGCACAATTCGGTGTAAAGAATGCCTTGATAGAACACCACCCTAGTGAAAATATCGACCGTGCGTTTCCTCGGCTTAGAATATCTATATAAACACAAGTGTATACTACAACTAAAGCAGACCCTGTTGCTCGACGTTCTTGCCTTCTAACCGTTAAATGTCGGCGCAAATCGCCTTCAGTGTTCGCCATAGAATGAACAAGTCTTCTAGATCAAGGTAAAGGTGTCTCCCATACTCAAACATCGGCATAAAGGTCTTGTGCCGGAGAAGAGTTCCCTCGATATCCCGTCGATCGTCTTTGTGACGCCACGTTGCAACGATCCCACCTCGAGAGGGAGATGCACAATAATTATATTGCACCGTCGCGTCACGGTCCCTCCAGGTTGTCCAGAATCCGCCTCTTGCCTCCAAACCGGCATTTTATCGCAGGATCTGGCTCTCGCTGACGGAGGCCATGTTTCGGAACTCCAATGCTTCAGGAATACACAGGATGGGCCTGTTGTCCATCTTTCCGACGCTTTCGAATATATCTCCAACTTAGCGACGTTTTTGAGCTCATCAAGCCTTTACGCAGGAAGGGTCGAGTGCTTGGTCTCTTCGACGAGGTGGGCTCACAGGGCCCCCGGCAAATCAAATAGGAGGCATATTAGCGTTGCCTTGGCAAAGAAACACGCTGAGAAGAGGGCATAGCTCGGAGTTTCGCGAACGCATGAAGGGTTAGGGGTGGTGTGAAAAACGACGGTGTGATGGTGATTTCAAACTTACAGGCCGTCACTGTACGTCCGCACGATTACGGACACGGGAGTGGACACGTCCATGTCGACAACTATACAACATTGATGACCCGTCATGAGACGAAATAAGGTAATCACAACTGTCTTCAGCGATCACTAACCAGTCGCTGCAGGTTAATATGATTGATCACATAATTGCTGTCACAAATTATGCCCCATATTGGAAGAACGCAGCTCTAACTTGGGAGAAGGGGATCCACTGTAGTGCGTCGGGTAGTTTCGGTCGCACAACTTGTCTGCACAGACTTATCACACAGGCGAGTACTGGGGTGCCGTGGAACATAGTAAAGTGGGGGACGGGCTAGGACCAGGTCTACATAGTCTAGCTATTCTACCGAGCATGGACGTATGCAGCTTAAGGAAGACTAAGATTGGCATTGCAGTTCAGCTGAACTCAGCTCGGTCTCGCAATTTTCAATACAAGTGGTGATTGCAGTGTCTGGCTGGGGGACCACCGAGATGGCATTGGGGAAGGAAGACGATGACCGAGGGAAAAATAGATCAACGTCAAATACTAAGTGGTAGGTACAAGTATTGGGGGAAACAAAGCGACTGTAACATCGCCTAACGATGTAACCAACGTGGCTGCCACCACATCTTCTGGAGCCCCAGGAGAGAGAAGAGTACACAGGTTGCTTCGCCGACTACCGTTCCGGGATTACCATGACCACAGAAGTCAAGGCCACCTGGGCGTATGCGGCAAAGACTTGCATCGTATTTTGGCGAAGTCCTTAACTGCACGCAGAGTCACCGGTGTCCTCGAATATGATGGCATAGTGCTAGAACACTACTCCAGTGCGAGCGAACTACTCAATCCGGGGGATTGTTCAGGAAGTATTGCATTCCTCTCAACGTGAGCACGTCCAAGCGTTACCGTTCGACCCGATCCTCTGGAGAGATATGGTCAGCCACAGCACTTCATGATCCAGATGCGTGTGGGGGTTAGGGGGTGCAGACTCGGACAAGAGTTTTGATTTGACTCCCAAACTGAAACTCGTAATACAACGGTATTCTCCCAGCCGGTTTGGGAACGGTTTTGCCTGGCTACCTGTCCTGAGCATGAAACGCTCTATCCTTGTCTGCGGGTAATAAGAAGATGCGCAAGAATACGCAGGCTTCGACGGTTCATTGGGGCTTTGGTGAAATCTATACACAGACGAGACACTCCGTTTGCTTTAGGTTGCTGTGACTCTTCCACTACCCTCCGGTAAATGAAACTTACTATGCAAGTGGATGATAGCGTAATCGCACTCTCCTAATCTATATTATCGGCCTATCCAGCCCTTGGACCTGTATCCCCGAAGTATAATCGTTCTCGTATATGGCCAGGCTAGTCATCAGACATTATCGGAGAACACAAATGAGGTAATAAGTGGCCCTGCTGTGCAACCCCCAATCTGTGACGGAGAAAGCCGCTTTCACTTTCACCTCTCGCATTTAATCCTGCATATACCTGTCTTGAGGCAAATACTAGCCCCACTCCTGTGCCTGACATCTACTGTATAGCTGTGATTCATATGTGCCATACTAGCATACAGTAGTTTCTTCTCGATATGGATATGAGATGGAATCCCCGCGATACTGATGTTTCTTCGTCAAGCATACGCCTGACTTAAGATCCCTGTTGCCTCTCCTCATATCAAGGATACATATATACCATTGGCAGGTCCTGTACAAGTCTATTAATTTGGTCTTCCAGCTTTCAAGTCAAATAATTCTTTTACTCTCATTGTGACTTGCACAAAATGAGTTCAATTGAACAGAACGCTGTGGTCGACTTTTATGATACGCCTTTCCTAGCGGAGCACTGGGATCTGGTATCCAAATCCTCTTCGGGTTATGATTCGGATGTGATTGTTTACTGGAAGGAGCTGCTAAAAGTCAGGGAACTGAACGCATCCCATGAGAACCCGTCGGAATCATTTGTGGTCGTCGATGTTGGGACTGGCACCGGCCGGGTTCTTAAAGGATTGGATCGCTGCGCCGAACAGCATGACATGCTGTTCCCAGACATGGAATTTATCGGCATCGATATCTCTCAGCATATGCTGGATCGCGCGGCTGAGAGTGCGCGTATCACCAAAGTCGGCCGCGTATCTTGGAGATGCGGCTCGGCGCTGGAGCTTCCCAAGCTTTTAGAATCGAGTCGCAAGTCCTTCAAGGTTGACTTCCTATTCAGCGCCGTACACAGCATCGGGCATCTCGTCAACCCGGGAGAGCTCGAGCACTTCTTCCTCGACGTCGCGAATTTGCTCCAGCATCGCACGGGGCGGGCTTGTATCTCCGTCTGGAAAGCCTACCTATTGACCACCGACGACGAGGAAGCCAAGACTCATTATGACGATATTGATGGCCCGCCAATGATCAATGTCAGCAAACAGTTCCCAGGTGTCTTCTATCGCAGTCAGTATCGCGGGGAGGAAGTTGTGAACGATGCAATTGTATCCAAGACGGACGTCCAGGTGATCCGCAAGCATGAGGACGGTCGAGAGGAGGTTATTGAAAGTAACCCTACGGTTCTCAAAGTCAAGATCTTTCGAGAGCCTACATTGATGCGAATCATCGAGGCATCTGGACTGGAGGTTCTGAGTCGGGATGCAACCGCAATGGACGTTATCTTCACTTTGGGATTGAAATAACTGCGTTAGGAGATCCTCCCAGAAGCCTAATGCGGTATTCGTACGCAGATGGGCAAGTTGGCGTTGAAGGCGTGAGAAGTCGGGTATTACACGGAGTGGCCTGTTGTCGTAGGCGACTTTGAGCGCAGTCAATATGTACCAATATGTACTGGGGGCAGGGCCCATCTTACCGTGCATGCGGCAGTCATACAATGAAGATAGGAGAAATCCAGCAGTTAGCTAGTGTATGGTCATTACCTATTTTTGCCTATCCTTCTATGCTTGGCGCAAAAGGAGACGACCCACTCCAGGAGGATCTCCTTCCGGGCAGCAAGCTCATAGTAAGAATAAACCAGAGCACCACCTGCAACATCTGCTCTCGAAATGGGGCAAATATCGGGCGTATCACGGTGTAGGTTTGGACAAGAACATCCCACGCACGACGCACTTCCGGTCACCTTAAAAGCATATAATTGATTATCGGGCATAGATGGAATCCGTCTGTATTTTTTCGATGGAATATGACTCCTCGCTCATATTTACTACCACGAATGGAGGTAGATTATCCAGAAAATCCTGCATGAGCGTTCCCTTCGGTCAGTTTCAGAGACTGTGTAGTCTGCAGGACCCACCCATATGGTGTTGTTACTAACTGTGAAGGGCAATCCCGGCTCAAGCAGTTGTAGAAAATCCCCCCAACCCCGATTTTCAAAATTTAGCGACTACAAGAGCCTCTCTTCCCAAGCGTTTGTGGCGCGATAGAGAGCGCTCACCCCGTTATATAGTACGACCTTCCCAGCGTAAAGGGATGGTCATTCTCGCAACCCCTTCTGGTGAAGTTTCCCGGTGCTCATGGTAGGAACCAACAGAGTGGTCGCGGTAGCGATCATAAAAGAACCTTGTGTAACTCACGGATAGCTAGTCGTGTTTGCTAGCGATGTTCGGCAGGTGGAGAGGACAAACTATCGCATTCCTCCGTGACTTCTAGTGGCACACGACAGGAAACAAAAGCACCAGAACAACACGCGCTGCAGCTTTGCCGGATGGATTGTCGGTCCTGATCAGCCATGGGAAGCTGCAGGGGTAATTGGCTTTCAAATTCCCTGAGATCCACCCGCTGGCCACATATTTACTCAGTCCTTTTGAGACCGATGTACTCCAGGGAACCATGTTGATCCTCCAATCTAAATTCATACGGCGTGCAGGAGCTGAACTCGCTGCCGTTCGTTTATTGCTCCCATTTTGGGACATGCCGTCGTCGACGGATTGCAAGCGATTGTACGGTAATGAGAGAATTTACCGATTAAATACACTTGAAATTTACAGTACAGGACCCACTTCTAACAAGAAATGACGATCAGGTGACCTACTCCAGCGATGGAGTGTTATCTCACAATTTTTCAATGTGATAAGTGACTGCAGCTGATTGCGTGCTATTGATAGCATAGAATAATATTCTCCACTGCCCTCAACAGCATGTCGGAGAGATCTAGCATCACTTGTTACTAATCTATCCCAATTGGACTAACTATCTGGAAAGGATCGCTGTCGCTCCTGCACCTGCACATACATGGGCTGGTGTTCCCACAACCCATATTCCTTCAGGGAATCTGGATTTTTATTCCCAGGCTGGGACTTTAGATCGAAATTCCAGAGAAGGAGGGCCAAAACCAGACGCATATTGGCGTAGGCAAAGCTGGGCAAACAGCACCATTAACAGGAGGGAACAAAACACTCGGTAAAAAGCATGGAACTCACGTCTTGCCAATGCAGCCTCGGGTACCAATCGAAAACGGATGGAACACAAAACGGTTGTCCGTGGTGTACTTAGATTCGTCCACCCATCGGTCGGGGATGAAGTCATGGGGGTTGGAGAAGTATCTCGGGGATCGGTAGGCCGCATACTGGGTAACCGAGACCCAGGTCTGTTGTTGTCAGGTCAGGTGAGCCCACGGTTTTACAGGATATGATATTAGGACATACACCGCCGGGAACATAACGGCCGTCAATGAAGCGGCCGCCTTTGGGAACCAGACGTGGCAACCCCACCGGAACGCTGGGATGGAGTCGCATCGTCTCATCCAGCACCGCCTTTAGATATTTTAGTCCCGAGACACTGGCGATGGTGATGTCCTGTTCCCCGTGGAAGGCACCACGGATCTCATCGACCAGCTTCTGGTAGCTGGATGGATTGTGCGTGATATAGTAGATGGCTGCGTTGAGGATCGTCGCCGTCGAATCCAGGCCAGCCACCACGAGCATGTTCAGATTCTCGAACATCTCCCCGGGGGCCAGGCCCTCCGTGACATATGTCACGAAGTCCTTCCGTGAGCAATCGTTGGTGGCCAATCTGGCATCCAACGCTTTCTGGGCAGCCTCAAAATACTCCATGAATGCGGTGTCCAGCGAGCTGGAGACCACCCGCTTGATGACGTGATGGTATGGCTTCAATCGATGGGCAGCGCGAACCTTGGTTGAATCCTGCAGCGTTCCATATAAGCTCACAATAAACTCAGGGTATTCAGCCGATTGTAATGCCCCCCAGCTCTTCCCGAATGCCATCGATGTCAGCACGTCAGTCACCTGGAACGTGGTCCATGCCGTCATGTTGACGACGCCGTTCTCGTCGGGAAACCAGGCATTTCCGGAGCGAATGCGCAAGGCCCTCACCAGTTGGTCGATACTTTCACGAACAAGCAATTCATGCTCGCCCAAGGCCTTTCCAGAAAACGCCGGGGCAAAGTGTTTCCGCAATCGTGCATGCTCTCTGCTCGCGCAGAAGAAGATATTCAAGACGGGTTGTGGCCCGAAGACGTAGAGGATGGGATTCTTCTCATATACATCCTCCCATTTCGTCTTGTTCCCGTAAATTTCTTGCCACGCGGTGGCGGTCGTAAAGGAGACCTCGTTCGACGCGGTGCGGACCACCTCGCCATATTGTTCATGGAGGCGGGCAATGTATTTGCACGAGTCGCCCCTCACGAGATGGTAGGCCCAGACCAGCTGGGAGAGAGCATCTCGCTTTGGGCCGGGGAAGTGACGAAGGGGGCTGAGGAAAAGGTGGTAGGCGAAAAGAAGCGAATGGAGTACGACGAACTGCAGTATCGTTAGTTCCGGACGGCACGAGGAAAGGAATTCCAGCGACACCCACTCCCCCAGTTGCTATGCCGAGAGCATCCAGCGGTCCCATCATGAACAATTCAATATATCTGCCAGGTGGCGGTTGAGATTGGGGACAGACGGAGACTGACTGTCTGCGATGGATATTCTTGCCAGGCTACGATACCAGTGTTTTGGGGTTGTATATGTACGTAAGGCGCAATCAGCGAAATATAATGTCTGTAGCTGGATCCAGCGCAGCGACTAGTATAGAGTTTCGCCGATCATTCAGCCCCGTTGATGTGTTCATTGACAAAGGGAGCTCGATCTCTGATCGCAGGTGGATGCGAGATAGATGCAGATGCAGACGCAGAGAGACAGATACGGTGATCGACCGTTTACCATACATATCCGTACCTGACAATACCTGACCATACATAGTCTCGAACCCTGCGACGTGCAGTGATACAGCGAGGGTACTTAACTCCAACTTTCTCTCCTGGCTGTTCGTCAGTTCTGAGGTTTGCTCCTACATCGTCTATCTACAACATGGCCGTTGTGGACGAGTTAGTCCACCATGGAGATTGCCCTGGTAGCCTGGAAGCAAGCGGATTATGTATTGCATGGGCTCTGGCCTGGAGTCAGTTCACTGGTGTAACTGAGGTTATGTTCGACGCCATCCAAACGGACGCATCTTCGCAATTCAGTGTTCTCCTGGAAAGTGACTGCACCGTCGCTGATGCGCGCCAGAAGATTGAACGGCAGCTTGAACACAGCCACGGCACCAACGGTCAAGATGCGACCGTCTGCCTGTTTGTGATTCATGACCGGCAGAAGGTTTCTTCTCCCGGCGATATGGCCAGATACCAAACTCGGGGCCACGGGGTCGTGGCACTCTGTGACTTCGAAGAGCGGTCCTGGAAGATCAAGGCGTGGACCAGCAACGACATACTGGAGCAGTGGAGAATGCAGAGGTTGCTGGAGCAATTCGAAGACTCTCTTCACTTTGTGTATGCTAGCCTCGACAACAGCCTCGAAAGGGCATTCTCTTCAGTGCAGATTCGACCGGCCGACAGGGCGCAGATCCAGGAATGGAATGGATCGGGGCAGCTGCGTGTGGACGCCTGTATCCATGACCTGATTCAAAACCGATCTCGGACCCAGGCTGCGTCGCCAGCAGTATGCGCCTGGGATGGAGAGTTCACGTACGAAGAAATCGATCGGCTATCCTCCCAGCTCGCGAACCAGCTGCAGAGCCTTGGGGTCGGCCCGGAGACATACGTGCCGCTGTATCTCCGACGATCGCGATGGACGCCCGTGGCCATTCTTTCGGTCCTAAAATCGGGCGGCGCCTTCGTCCTGCTCGACACTTCCTATCCGCTGGATCGCTTGAAAGGGATGTGTCAGGACGTGAATGCAATCCTGATCATCTCATCGCCAGCGGATGCAGAAACAGCGGCGAATCTGGGAGCACCCGTGTTTTCCCTGCACGGGGAGAATGACGGGCAAGCAGCGTGGAGAGCTCAGCCGGTGGAAGTGTCCTCACCCGTCCACTCGCACAACGCAGCGTACTTAGCCTTCACATCAGGGTCCACCGGCAAGCCCAAAGGCTTCATTATTGAACATGGACAATACTGCACTTCTGCGGCCGCCCATGCAAAGGCCTGGGGCATCGACATCGAAGCCCGGGTCTTCCAATTTGCCTCTTACGCCTTCGATGGATCAATCATGGAGATGTTGACCACCTTGATCGAGGGCGGGTGTGTCTGTATTCCGAGTGATACGGATCGACAGAACAACTTGGCTGGCTCGTTTGCCGTTCTCAGAGCAACTTTTATCTGTCTCACGCCCTCGATGCTCAGACACATCGATTATGCTAACTTCCCGACTCTGGAGAGACTGCTTGTTACCGGAGAGCTCACGGCAAAGCGAGAGATCGAGAACTGGGCGGAGAGGGTGAGGATGACCATCACGTACGGGCCCTCTGAATGCTCCGTGGCCTGTGCTGTCCAGGAGCATGTAACCCCCACGACAGACGCTCGCAACCTGGGCCGAGCTATGGGCTGCAGTCTCTGGATCGCCAGTTCCAGCGACATCACATCACTTGCTCCCATCGGGGCCGTGGGGGAGATCTGCGTAGAGGGGCCGACAGTGGGCCGCGGATATATAAATCAGTCTGAGCAGAGGGCAATGGCTTTCTTCGAAGGTCTGCCGTGGCTTTCGCTGGTCCAGCGACAGAACAGTCGTGTCTACCGTACCGGCGATCTAGGAAGGTATAATCCCGATGGCTCGATCAGTCTGATCGGACGGAAGGATACACAGACTAAGATCCGCGGTCAGCGGACAGAGGTCGGCGAGATCGAGAGCCAGATTCGCGAGAGTCTGACGGGATCATCCAAGGATGTCGTTGTTGAAGTGGTACAACGGGATCAGGGAGATCCATTTTTGGTGGCATTTGTCTGCGATCACTCCGTGAAGCAGGAGCAGAGCCCGGCTCTGCTCAACTCGAGCCAAGCCTTCCAAAGAGAATCTCAGCGGATCACCGACCACCTGCGAACTGTTCTCCCGGCCTACATGATCCCGGCCACCTTCCTCCCAGTCTCGGATATTCCGCTCACCAGAACGGGAAAAATCGATCGTCGTCGACTGAGAGATATGGTCTCCAACCTGCCATCCGACGCCTTTGCTCGCTACGCCTCAACATCCAGCGGCAAACGCACGCCCACGAGCCATCTTGATCGGTCGTTCCGGCAGATCGTGGCCACGGCCCTCAGCCTTCCCGCAGAGACCATCGGAATGAACGACGACTTCTTCAGTCTCGGCGGAAACTCCCTGACTGCCATGAAGCTCGTCCCACTGGCGCGAGAGCAACGGTTTGTCTTCACCGTGGCGGATATCTTCGCCAACTCCGTTTTGTCAAAACTTCTCCAAGTTGCCACCGCCAAGACAGCAGGAGCCGATACCAAATGTCTTCGAGTCGAGGAACCGGCTCCCCTGTCGCTCATCCGTGGGGCCCAGGATCCAATGTCGTTTGTGTGTAATGTTGTCGCTCCCCAGTTGCCGTTCCACGGCGCCGAAAACATTGAAGACGTTCTCCCAGCGACCGACATGCAGTCCTACGTGGAGCGATTTCCACCTCACTACCCTTTGGTCCGACTGAATGGTGAGGTAGACAAACTCCAGATTAAGGCCGCCTGCGAGCAGCTCGTCCAACGCCACACTGTTCTCCGGACGGTATTTGCGTCCCACTGCAGCCAGCCGGTGCAGGTTGTCTTGAACAACGTCCATATCCCCTTCCAGTATTTCGAGACCGCCGGCACCATCCCAGATTTTGAAGTTGCCTTCTGCCGATACGATGGCACACTTCGTGTGCCAACTAGTGTCCCTGGTCTCGCTTTCGTTTTGGTTTCCCGAAGCGCGACCGAACACAGCCTCATCATTCGATTACCATTGCCTCTCTGCGACGGGGAGTCATGGATTATCCTCCTACGTGAATGGATGGCGTTGTATCAAAAGCAAGCCCTGCCTCCACCCGTCACCTTCACGGCGTGGTCGTCGCAATACATTGCCCAGCAGAACGAGACCACCTTTGCTTTCTGGCGTACCATGCTCCAAGGCTCCACGATGACCCATCTCTGCGATCCCACCGTCGATGTGTCCGAGGAAGCGTTCATCTTCGCAACGGAGAATATACCGCTCTTGCAGCCTCCGCTGTCCATTACCCGTGCTACCCTGGTCAAGAGCGCATGGGCGCTAACGTTGGCCGAACACACAAAACAGACGGATCTCGTCTTTGGCCAGCTCATCCACGGACGAGCTCATGCGTTCTCCGGGGAAGAAAACGTTGCCGGGCATTTGGCCAAGATCATCCCCGTCCGAGCCAACCTGCAACCTCTCTCGACGGGGTTGGATCTGTTGCAGCACATGCAGCAGCAGCACTTGGCTTGCATGGAGTTCGACTTGATCGACTTCCACAATCTCGTCGCCAACTGCACCTGTTGGCCTCGAGACACCCAGTATGGGACATACGTCCTACATCAGGACAACGAGTATCTCGGGGAGATGCCGTCAATGGGCGACATCAGGGTGTCCACCAGCATGGCCTACAATCCTATTATCTCCAAGGCGGTGCGAGAGTTCGTCGTCATGTCGACGCCTCGAGATAGTGAGCATGAGATAATGATTTGCGCGACGAGTGTGTATGTGGATCAATCAACGGCGGACCGGTTGCTGGCAAGGATGGTCGACAAGATGCAGACGCTAGCAAAGGCGGCGGACACAACCTGGCTGGCCGATTTAATAGATGGTCGCGCATGATTCTCTCTATTAAATAATGACAGACTGATTTCGAGATCATATGTTATAGACTATATTACCAGAACCTATCTCGCCTTGCCTTCAAGCAAGTGGCAGATCCTACGATTCTACAGATTTTGAGGCAAGATGTATCGGGCTGGGATGATGAATATTTTCCTCGGGATAAGCTCGCATGGTGCATGGAGCAGCTTCGACAGATAGGTTTTGACCCAGTCAACCCTCCGCTACGAGGTGATGTCGCTCAGCTGTATAAATCGGTATTCTAGACCTCACGCAATCATGAATATGCAATCGGGCAAGGGCGATTTACCGATTCTTCAAATATGCGATCGTCCAACCCAAGAGAATTGGCAAGATTGGCAAGAAGGGCCGCAGGAAGAGCTGCGGCAAGTGCGGCTGGCTAATCGGCAGGCGAATCTACCGGTAGCCAAGAGACCTGCAGTTTGATCTGCATTTTCGTACACTGTTGTATACAATTCAAGTGTTATTAAATTCTAATCCAAGATCTCCCATTGGTCAGTTAATTGAATCAATTTGACACGATATTTAGCAGTAAATCGCACTTGCTCAAGGTCATGTAGGTAAATGCATAGTGCGTGTGGGCCAAGGAATGCCCGAAAATCGGGATTCTGCCGGTCCAAAAGGTACTGAAAAGGGTAATGGCCAGTGTCCCCATGATCCGCCGTTATCCGCCATAACTAACAGAAACCGGATTAGTTAAATAGAGGCAATCACCTAATACACGTGATCCACATCAGGCTGTGGCCCGATACGATTTACCTACGTCGGTGATGCCGTACTAGATAATTGTCTGTCGGACATTATCCAACCAATTCTGAATCGCGGCTCGATCATTTTTAGGATCGCTGGTAGAGGTTTTTGCGCGAAACCGGGCTCTGAAGTTCTGGTGATGACGAATAAATTTGGTTGGCAAGTTTTTGCTAACTTTAGGTAGTGCCTTTGTCGGAACAATAAATGACCGTGTAGATTAAGAATGTTGACCATGGTGCATTTTTGGTCTAGCGGTATTATCCCCCATAATTATGCGACAGCCTTAAATGCTTGGCTTGATACGATATCGCTAAGCATCAAATCGGCCATTTCTCGCACTATATGCTGCCAGGGAGCCGCTTCACGGCTGTCGTGGTTAAGAATCCTTTCAACAAGCGAATCGTCCTGACTTGAGTCAGCTATGGCTATTAGGACGCGTAACAGAGCGAAATATGCTACCACGGCTGCGTCGGTAGTGCTTGGAGAGGGGAGATCGTAAACGTGCGCTGCCTCGCGAATCAAGGTAATTGTGCCTTCATTTATAATTTCGACTGCATACAGAAGCCTAACCTCCTGCTCTGTCAAATTTAGACGCTTTCGGGAGGGAATCAGTGGCATCGTGGGTGGTTGAATCAGAAGGACGCGTTTTTGGGTGCGTTATACGGGAGCGGTGTTTGGCTCGCTTGGGTGTTTGGCTCGGTAGGGAATTGCGTTGTATCCATCCAATGCAATCTCAGCAGCTGGGCTCGTCGCTTAGTGGGCTGCAGCGAGGCACCTGATTACTAAACTTCATCAGCGTTCGCATCTACATATTTAAGTCAGGCGAGAAGCCCTTGGACTCTCGTACATGGTTTTGCCCTCCCGCTCAACCGTGACGCTTCTCCCAGCGAGCATGTCAATCCCAAATTTTGTGGAGAGAGATGGGATCCTCCGATTAGGTGAAACCGAGTACGTCGTTCAATAAATAACGCGCCGAGAAAGCTGAGCTTACGATCGTCCCCAGCCCTGAATACGCCGCATGGCAGGAAAGTAACAGCTTTCCCCAGATGGACTGGACCAATATCCAAGCCGCTCGCTCGATCGTCGACCCATGGGTGGCCGAAACATTCGAAGTGCTAGGGGACTCCGGGGTGATTGTCGAGGTGCCTATGCGGGATGGGTATCGGTCTAGTCTCCGGGTCTACAAGCCAGAGACTCCCGTTGAGAGCTCCCCCGTGGTTGTTCTCCTGCATGGGGGCGCCTTTGTGACGGGGGATAACCGCGAGCTGGCCAATTATGCGTTGGCGCTGAGGGGGTTATACCACGCAACGGTCGTCCTGCCGTCCTACCGACTCGCACCAGAGCACCTTTTTCCCACAGCGCAGCATGATGTCTGGGATACATTGGAGTGGCTAACGCAGAATTCCACCTCTACATTCGGGGCTGATCCCTCTGCGAGCTTCGTGGTAGGTGGGGTAAGTGCAGGGGCCAATCTGGCCGCCGCCTTGGGCCAGAAATGGGCGGACGAGGAGAGAAGTCCCAAGCTCACGGGCCTTTGGCTCTCCGTTCCCTTCGTCTTCTCCGACATTCACCACGTCCCTGCCGTGTATCGGGATGCCTACCTCTCGCGAGACCAGAATCTCACAGCTCCGATGAACGGCGAGATCCCGTCCATCGTCCTGGAGCTTATAAAGAGGGACATCCAGAGCCCCTGGTATAGTCCGATTAATTCAGTCCATCTTAGGCCGCACGAAGCCGTAGCCAAGAATGGAACTCGAGTATACTTCCAGGCCGCAGGCCAGGATTCCTTTCGCGACGATGCCCTTATCTACGAGAGGATCCTCCGGAAACACGGAGTCGAAACGAAATTGGATGTTTATCCCGGGGTGCGCTATAATTCCTTTAGAGATATTTCATGCTTGACCGGTCCTGATGATGATACGTTCCTAGCTCCCTCATGCCCACTTCTGTGTCTTACCGTTTCTAAGCGAGTCACGCCGCTGCAACTCCGACACACTCTGCAAGTTCGCATGGCTGCTTGGACTGGAGATGCCGTCACTGGAGACCGTCAAAGCCGTGGTGCAGGTGGCGGTCCCGTCTCTTAGCTTGTAGATAGATCTTTTGACGTGTGGGGAGACAAATTCTTACACGAAGTTGGTCGAATACGGAGTAACAGCTGAGTGGCACTGGTCTCAGTGAAACATTACGGGTGTTATGTAACGGGGCAGAGCCTGGCATATAACTACCATGTGTCGAGGAAAGTGGGGTAGTAAAATGCCACCCGGAATAGTTTAGTTTTCATTGTGTCGTGACTTTCTTTGCTACTAGGGGATTCCTGACACTCCGAGAATCGGGGCTTTCAATCCCTCTTTCCCTACTCATGTAAGCAGGGACACCTTAACCCTCTTGCTGCAACCTCCTCGTGAGTCATAATCTGAATGCATGTTGGATGCGATCTCCTGCAAGAGATACGTGCTCATGAAGCATTTCCCTTCACCGCAACTTAGAATCGGAGGTATCCTGTAACTGCCCGAGGCCTTCCTTGGTTCTTTGTGAGGGCGGCCCGTAGCATGGAAGTATATGGACCAAGAAATGTATATTCTACGTTAGTACTACGCCCCTATCCCTAACGAGATTTTTTTGGCTAATACCTACGCTGATTTTATTTTTATTTTTTATTAAAAAAAAGCGAGCTAATTAGAGGTGTCTATCGTAGTATACGCTATCTAACCCCTGCCTCACATTCAAAACTAGTAAGTTTGTCATACAAGAGGGCGAAATTGTGAAGTGATATAGTGCGGTTTACAACTTGAGGGAAGGTTAGGGAGCGTAGTTGATTTCCGCAGAAAACCGGAGGCCTCTTTGCCGAAAGATAACGATAGAAAAACAAGGCTATAGCCGTACGGTGTACGTGCCGGGCTCTAGCTTGCTCCAAAAATAGCACTTAAAGTAGGTCTGACCGAAAATTGATAGGACTATAATGTAAAGATAAAATCTACTTGCGTGGTATAAGGCCTGTCAGTCAGGTAAGAAAGAGAGGAACAAGTCCAATTGTGGCAAGACTGTTTCTTGAGGCGCCCCCAATAATACAAAATGAGACTTTAACACAGTCTTCTATATAGTCTACTTGAAAATCCCCCGAGTCCAAAGTAGTCTGCTTGGAATCAAAATGAGGGGGTACTCACGAGAAGGATTCAGCTGAATGCAAGAGGGGTCCAGCTGGTGTGATTTCGAAGAGGGTCATGCAGTTGGTGTAACATGCGGTAAGCCTCATGGCGTCTGTGGAAAAATAACTCCCGCCTCACCGCCGGTTGCCAGGCGGAGGGGACCACTGTCAGTTGGGAACAGTTAGGTGTATAAGAGAAAAAGTGGGGTAGGAGTAGACCATCCTACTGTAATTACCTTATTTTTCCCGAGTAAACTATAATATTTTCTAGATGTCAACCGTGTCATACGAGGCTCGAATTTTAGGAGATTCTAAGTCACTAGTCGACGAATGTGCATACCGATTTTCAATGAAAAATATTCAATGTTGAAGTGGTAGTAATTCGTTGAAAATCGGGGGTGAATTTTTGATAGGGTATAGTCGACGAGCGCCTATAGTAGAATCGTAAACGTAGGGCAAATTGCCTATTTAGGCAGTCTACCTAGCAAAGAGGGCTCCGCCTAGGTGTAGTGGGTGTAGGGAGATTGGCCACAGGATCAATTCATGTAAAAATCGCTATATTTAGCTGAATACTAAATAGGTGTTGGTTGAGATATGCAGATTTGAAATTTTTCTAGTGGGTGTTGGTGATCCGCTCGGTTGTGGATTACGTTATATGACCCCTACCGCCTAGTCCTCCACCTTACACCTGATTTTCAAGGCACTAAGGCCTTCTCTCCCCACAACCTTAGGATCGACTCTCACTACAAGAACTCAAGCGACTCAGCGTGTGTCGTGATTTCTTTCTTTTTTATCTTTTCTTTAGAATTTACGACACCTATCAAGTCAGCACGCAGAGGTCAAAGATGCAGATTGATTGATTATTGCGACCGCGGCAAAATGAAAATTTCCAAGTCCAGTTATGGCCAGAAATCCCAGGCATTAATAAGGCATTGATCCGGCAGAATAATAGTTATTAATCATCCGCTGGCCTGGCCGCTATTGATTGAACCCCGCAGTGAAGTTATGTGAACGTGGCAGTGCCATTCCTAAGTACGAACAGTCATGCCGCCACACGAAGTTTTTGTCAACACAAGTTCATCGTCAAATTGATATCGGCCTTCCTACTACGCTCATTATGGATTTAGTACCACCAAACGATCTCTTAGCGGTCCCAAAATCCACTGCGAAACGAAACCGAGTCCCGCTTTCTTGTAGTCATTGCCGTGCGCGCAAGTACGTGGTCCCTGTTTTAGCGATCGAACAGAAAATAATGAATGCCGCTTTGCAGATTACGATGCGATCGTCAACAGCCCTGCCACAATTGTAAGGCGCGGGGATCCGATATCACGTGCATGTACGCAAATCGGGCGACACAGGGACGAGATGCGAATGGCTCGGCATCCCAATCCAGTGCAAAAAGTCCTATTCAGGGGCGACTTTGTAACGAAGACCTCTTCTACCGAAGTAGTACTCACTGGGATAATGTCCTGGCGGAGGTGCGCCCCTACGATCTACACTATTCTGTTAGATCCATGATTCAGGCACTGATGCAAACTCCAGCTGGCCGCATTGACTCAAGATCATGGACTGCAAAGATGTAGTCCTCCGTGCCCTCAGGGATCACGTTTCTTGAACGGGTCTTCCCCTACTGCGAATGATGATCTGTTGGCCATCATGCCGTCTCGTAGCGCAGCGGACCAACTGGTTGCGAGATTTTTTGATCCAAATTGTTTTGTTGGCCCGTTGAAATGTAAGATCCCTCATAGTAGCTGTGTCATATCTAATTTCAACATTAGCCATACTCCACTACTCGACTTTCATGAAAGAAGTTCGTGGTCATGCTCCTCGGTATGTTTGATTGTTGCTGACTCAAATAGTACCGGGAACACTGGAAGCACCCGTCATCGACCTCGCTATCATGGCTGGGACTTCTCTATGCCATTTTTAGCCTGTCAATCTATTTCTTTCCTGCAGCAAGCGACGACTATATAGGCTTGTCTGGGACGCTCGCAACGCTTTATCACGCACGTTCCGGTCAATGCATAGCGCGAATTGGTGCGAACAAAGCCAATCTGCAGACCCTTCAAGTCATGATCGCCCGCAGTGTGTTCGGATTCTCTGACCGAGAAGACTGGGGGACCGGCGTGATCCCAGACATCGGCGCTATTGTGCGCATTGCCATGCGACTAGGCCTGCATCGTGATCCATCCCAATTCTCCAACATGACCCCGTTCCAGGGAGAAATGCGTCGTCGGATCTGGACTATAATATCCCAGATTGACACACTCTCATCCTTTCATCTAGGAATGCCCGCTGCCATTCGGACAGAAGACGGGGATACTGAGGTGCCACGCAACCTACTCGATACTGATATTGATGAAGCAATGTCGGAGTTACCGCCCTCGCGACCGTTTTCGCAGCACGTTCCGTTAGGGTATGTGCTTGTAAAAAACGATATCTTGGATGTGATAAAGCGAATTGTCATATCATTGAACTCTATACACGGGGAGCCCTACGAGGTCGTTCTGCAGCTTGATAGAGACCTTACTCAGGTGTACGCCATGATCCCCGCATATTTACGACTCAATAACTGGGAGAATGCGCCCAATGACCCACCACATCTGGTCCTCCAAAAGGTCCAGTTGGATACGCTCTACCACCAGGCCGTATCTGTACTTCATCGGCGATATCTACGAGAGGCGAGGTCAGATTTAAAATATGCTCTCTCAGAGCAACGATGCGTTGATTCATCGACGGATCTGCTGAGCCATCAAATCACGATCTACAATGAAACTCAACCAGGCGGATATTTGAACCCCAACCTTAGGCACACCATTCCCCCTGAGAGTATGACTTTTACCCTTGCTGCAATGGTACTCTGCCTATATCTTCAGTACCGAACACAAACAAAGCAAAAGGACCTCTTCTCTTATGCGGATACGAAGAACCAAAAGCTATTTCAAGTTCTGAACACCTCGCACGCCATATGGAAACGTCTATCGAACGAGCATCACGAGGCCAGCAAGGTGGCAAACGTACTCGACAAAATCATGGGGCAATTGCGTCCAATGTTGGCTTTTCCTGACGATAGAGTATCAGCCCCTGAACTGGGAGTACCTTTCAGCTGCGGAGAAAGCCCCGATATCGGTGCTCCGTCTACGTCTCATTCTGAGCCAAGTCTCAATCTCAATATTAACTGCATGGAAAGTGGTGGTATAGAATTGAGTGACTTTGATTGGGTACGCATATCTACACTTAGTAGAATGGGGACGGCCATTAACATGCACCTTCTCCAGGACGTTTGGGACTCGTTTGTTCAAGGTGACAGCTTCGAGACGGCATATGGTAGTCTTCTCGGCCAGGAACATTCATTCCAGGAGGGGTTTCGTTTTGGCCCTGGACTTCCCCCATCGACTGAATGGTTCACAGATCCGTGTGCAACATCTGAGCCATGGGACCAAACGCCTGAACCCATGCTTCGACCGCAGCTCGTGGCATCCCCTCCGCAACATATCTCTGGATCTTCCCATCCATCTCCTTGACCTCCAACCCTCTGACAACACTTGCAACATATTCGTTCACAGGCTTTCCCTTTGGCTTCTTCCCACCAAGTCGTTTCGTCATCTCATCAGCATGCGCTACATCCAGTTCAGTCTCCACGTACGGCGGAAGAATCTCCACAACGCTGATGGCGGTGTCCCTGAGCTGATTTCGCAAGGTTACAGTAAAATAATGCAGCCCCGATTTCGTGGCGCAGTAAATCGGTAACATAGTAACCGGGACCAGGCCTAGGCCTGAGGTGACAAAGGCTAGGAGGGTAGCCTGACTTGGTCGCGAAGCACGGAAGTGTTCGATGACACAGCGTGCGAGGACTGTCGGACCAGTGAGGTTTGTTGTGATCTCTTTGACGACATCAGCCGTGGCCGGGTATCCGATGGTGGAGGTGTTGTCGGCGGTGTAATCTAATAGTATCTGGACACCAGCATTGACAATCACAGCATCAATTGAGGGAAATCTGGTGAATGCTTCATCGATCTTCCTTGGTAAAGCGTCCAGGTCTCGTATATCCATCTTATTGTATGTCAGTTCGGAAGTAGATCAAGCGCCGCAGAATTACATACCTGGACAATGCCCACCCCGTGTAGCTGAGCTGCTAAAGTATCGAGTCTCGCTGTTCTGCGGCCCGAGATGATTACATGTTTGCCTTGCGAGTGGTATTGGCGTGCAAGTTCCTCACCAATTCCTGAAGTGGCTCCAACAATTAAGATTGTCTCAAAAGTAGTCATGATGTAGATGTAAAGGAACTTGAGATTATGGATACCAGTGTCATTCACCCTGAAAAGTAGGTATATATAACCCCTAAGATATCATAAGTCCGATTTTTGTCAGTAGCAACTTGTCGTACTAAGTCATTCCTCTTCCACGGACTTAAGCCCACCGTACTTGACAGCCAGCAAAATAAGTCTTTGTCAAATTATCCAAGGCTTACCTCCGCGGATTTAAGAAGTGGGCCCTTAATTGTGGGCCTTGACTGGTCTCGGTCATAATTCCTTCCTTCAGCCAATGAATGATTCGCACCTAGTTCTTGGCGCATGTGGACGGAAATCTTACGCTAAATGCGGGGCGCAGTACCACCACCTTTCCAAAACGCCTATTACAGAACATCCCTCAAGAAGAACCAGGCGAAGATATCGAAGCACGTATATAACCTTACGCCAAAGCTACAGCGAGAGTTAAAGAAGATTTTTGAGCACCAGCGAATCGCCCAGGAGAACCTTGCTACGATACAATCATGCAAATGAGGGTGGCACAAGCACCCCTAAAGCGCCAATACACTAAGCGCCAGGTTAAATAGCTTAGACAGCTTGGTATCCTTGGGCCATGCGATGCGAATCAGTCAATTGCCGCAAGGAAGGCCAAAGAACTTGTTGCTGCAGGTGAAGAGAAACGGCTACTAAAGGACTGGAAGAAGAGGTACGGTGTATCGCTACTACTAACCCCCTACCGAAGAGAGTGAGGCATCAATCGAAGCAGCGAGGGTAGCTCGAGAGAATGGGGAAATTTTTATATGGATCCTGGACTACTGCGTTGATATTTTTGTAAATAATCTGAATTTGCTGAGATTTGGCGGTTCGGGTGTGAATGGCGGTTCGGGTGTGGTGCACCCACTAATTATTGACTGGACGAATGGAAACATTGACTTGGGTTCTTGTGGTGCTGTGATGCTTGGGCTAGGTTGCATTCTTTCTTATCATTTTCTAAACTCCGTACTCCGTCCCCCCCCCCAAACGACCTGAGCTCCGTACTCCGTACCCCGCACATAATGTGCCTGTATCTGATTGAACCGGATTATCTTACCCACACCACTTTTTATGTCACCCCACTCCGCCAATCTCAGCGAATAGAATTAGCATTACCAGAAGCTATCGCTTAACAACCCGACTTGGCAATAGCCTTCTCCGTCACTACCGAAGCTCCTGGGTAGCGCTTAGAATTAGGTAATGGTTACCTATAAGTACTCTACCTTGAAGGTGTTACGACCATACTTCTACCTCACCCTCTACCAGAACCTCTAAAACTCGCCGAAATAAAAAATAAAAGCGGCATTTGGACCACACGATGGAGTCTCCGAAACGACCTACCCCTTCTCTAGCCGGACGTGTTGCTATTGTGGTCGGAGCTGGCTGCAAGGGGGAAGGAATTGGCAATGGACGGGCAGCAGCCATCCTGCTCGCCGATGCAGGCGCCCGGGTTGTTTGTGTTGATCTCTCCCAAACAGATGCAGATCGAACAGTCTGGATGATTGAGAATGACGGAGCAGATGGGGAAGCCATTTCCATTGTGGCTGATGTCGCGAATGAAGAGGAATGCAAACGTGTTGTTCAGGAGACCATTTCGATATATGGTCGCCTTGATATTTTGGTCAACAATGTTGGTATAATCGGTGCAAGAGGCACAGCAACGACCGTCAACATGAGCGATTGGGATACAGGAATGCGGATAAACGTTAACTCAATGGTTATGATGACCAAGTATTCTATTCCATACATGGAAAGAAATGAGGGTGACCAGTACCGGGGTTCCATTATCAACCTGTCTTCAATCGCTGGCATGAGAGGTGGTTCGCCGGATTTGATGTACGCAACATCAAAGGGTGCCATCATTAATATGACGAGAGCAATGGCAGAACACCACGCGGCACAAGGCATTAGAGTGAACTGTGTCTGTCCTGGGATGGTGTATACTCCTATTGTTTTCGCTGGCGGCGGTATGAGTGATGAGATGCGAGAATCTCGGAAAAACCAGTCATTACTTAAAACAGAGGGCTATGGGTGGGATATTGGAGCTGCGGTCAAGTTCCTAGCTGGTGATGAGGCTCGGTGAGTATATTTGGCTTGTTAAGGTTAGTTAGACAAGCTGACTTTGGATTGAATAGATGGATCACAGGGATTGTACTTCCGGTTGATGCCGGAATAACCTCTGCTATCACGGTTACGGTCCCAAAATGAACTATTAATCTCTCGAGATGCTGGGGTTAGGCTTGATGCCATTCCGTCGGTCGGCGCTCGGATCGAAGCTGACGCGAGGTTGATCGCTAAATGTTAGGTCGGATCCCGATCACAATGTGACATAGGGTACTATGATGATTCGCATGACATAGCCGATGTTACCTTGTTCTTTGTCAAAGTCAGTTTAGGGATATTTTGGGGTATTGAACTCTTTAACGGATAAAACTTGAGGAAATAGTGCGAAGTAGAGTGCCAGCAGTTTCTTTTTGAGACAGCGGGTTGGTATACTAGTCACCAGGCTAATCGGGAATTTCAGAATATCACAATCTCACTTAAAGGATCCTCAGAGAAAGGAACTATGCGCGGGGGAAATGAATCTCAATAGGCCAGTAGCTAAGGAAGAAGTACCGATGTCACTCTTAACATTATCGGTTGGCCACTTAGCCTACGTGTCTGCCATAAGGTTAGGAAGCGTTCCTCTTCCCGTCAATATGAAGGTCACCCTTAGGCTTCACTCATCCATGTAGGACACTTCAAATACATGGGCAGGTCGACGAAGCGGTGGGGTGTCATGGGCGTTATTATATCAGGCTACCTAACTGCTACCGAGCTTGCAATTTTCGCTGACACTCGGGCGATGCGTCTCAACGGACATTCCCGGAACATCGCCAACGCGGGTTCCACTAGAGGGCCTTAGAGATAGGGAGCTTATCGCTGCTACTACCCAAGCGTTAGCGACAATCCCTAAGCATAGCTTAGGAAAACTTAGGGCGATGTAAACCTCTATGTCGCTTTAGCCGTTGTGGAGCACCTACTTTCCCGATGCTCAGTAACCAGGGAATTGTGGTGTGACGGAGCCACGCAAGACCGTCGTTTAGTTACGGGATTGATTCGGCTAACTAACTTCGAAGTAACCTTATCTGTAGAGGTAGTATGGAGTACCTTCTGTTTTGGAACACATCGCGAGGTCACCGCAGACTAGCGTCCGTGGCGTACCGTCAAAATGACCACGAACGGTGTATCTAGTGCCCATATCCCCAAAATCCCCTATCCCCGATTAATCTAATGCAGAAACACGCAACAGAAGCTTAATAAAACATCTCCTTGTTTGCCCATGCACTTGGCTTACATCAGGATCCCGCTGAAACAATCCACTCCCCGCTCGAGCCAAGCCCGTGGATATAGCTAAGGTGGTCCTGGTACGTTTAATTTGTCTTGACAGTTGTCTAATCCAGATGATCTAGAAATCCACGGAAGTATGGGTGCTTGCACTAGAGGATTTGTATGGGCGTTCCTGTGGCCTAGCGACATGTATCGCAGAAGACCAATCTCAATAGGAGAGTGCGACTCTGATGACAACCTTCACTAGGAAAGATGGCTTCGCTTCCCCATCGGTGATACCTCTTTCGAGCAGGTTAGATCAATTGCTCATGATATAGACCTAAGACCTTTGGGTGAATGAGCTTCCCCTGGGGACCCTTTGTAATCCAACTAGGGTAAGTCACGAAAATCCCCAACCATACCGTTATGTTTAGCTTGAACTGCTCTATGCCTTTCCCCCTCTGCCATTTTGTGATGAATTACCTCACTAATCCACCTTGGCTACAGCCCCTCAACACTTGGGAAAGGCACCGGAAATGCTGTTAATGTTTTGTGGCCACATACTCATCCTATCAGTTCTGTGGATTGTGTCTAATCGACGATAATCTGCTGTGGGAGTTTCAGCTTATTGGACCATTGCTCATAGGACCTTTGCTTCTGTGTAAGGTTCTCAACAACCAAGCTCCAGCCCCGCTGTGTCTCTTACTGAAGATTAGGCGTATACCTCTCCTCTTTGAGAAGATTGGTAGCTACAATTATCTTTTAGCGTGTGCCTTTTCATTTTCGCATCCTAGGATCAAAGATCCCTCCGACAGGAGCTGGCCCCTTCCGAGGCATGCGAAATCGGTTTTGTGAGCACCTGATTAAGTCCCTCATTCCCAGCCTTCTCGCTGCTATATTCTGTACGTCTGCTTTGTCTTCAGGCTTAGTGTCTAGCATATCGATATTCGAGTATATTTTCAAATCTTGGGAAAGTTCCACGACTCCTTCAACCGACGCTACCTCGCCGTAATATTATTGCCAGATTTTCTTAGAATTCCCTCCTTGCTAGCCAAGTGGGCGGGGTAATTTTGGTCCCAACTACATGGATTCCCTTCCTCCTGTACCACACAGTCTGTAATAATATGTTGGGCTTAAATAAAAAGCTCGACAAACATATTTTGACTGGGTCATTCCGACAAGGTGTGGGGTCTCCGCGATCCTGGGCCGCGGGAAGAAATAGTTCACGGCGCCCACCTAAGAAACCATGCCTTACCGCTGACGAGTCTTTTCAGAGCTGTGAGGACTCGGATCCCCAAACATGTATGTCTCTCGCCTTCTATTGCTCTATTTGTTTCCTCGAAGCTTCCTTCCCCTTTAGTGCATAACGCGAAGTGGAACATCAAGTCCATTACATTAGCGTTTGTATCAACAAACGTGGTTTGGCGTTCATTGCGCTTGGAGGCTACCCTGGAGGCATCCAGTACGCGGTGAATGTTCGTGTTGACTTTGTGAGACGGACGTGCAGCTACAAGAGCTTTACCGACCGGAGTTTTCGATCAAAGTCCGGCCAAGAAAAGAGCTACTTGACAAGTCTCTGGGGGAAGTTGCCCCGGAGAGTCCGCTACCTGTCTCCGGGTCGCCGGAGATCCACCACAGCTTTCCCTATTTTGTGAAGTGAAGCTGGAGCCAACTGATGGAGTAAAAGTGTGTGGAAGGCAAGATGTAACCAGTAATCCAGCATTCAAGATGATTCATTTCTCATTGGTTATATACCATATACTACTTCTCAAACACCTCGCAACCGGGGAACAGCATTCGGCTTGTCAAGGAAACAGATCAAGAACTGGTCAAGGCAGACGAGATAGATTCTTGTTCAAATTGCTGGAGCACAGATGACGGTATTGATGCGAAAACCCAACGAAGGTATGCTTTGAGCCTCACTTTGAACCCGAACTGCAAGTTCAGCAGCCGACAGGATGGTCCGTAAGCTAGACATCAAGCTTCTACCGATCTCTGCGTTCGTCTGCGCTCCTTCGCTACTTAGGCAGCCCAAGTACCGCCGAGCCCGGTATAATGGCTTTGTTTAAATGACGGTCGGATAATATTTGCAGTGTCAAGGCAATGCAAAATCTCTGAAGTCACCCACCATCGATAACATGCAGATGACGGATAACATGTCTGAATACCAGTCCACTATTGTACCTACGTGTATGCTAGTTGCATACTCAATATCTGAGATGCCCACCAACCTGGTGCTGAAAGACTTTACTCTTGTTGTAGCCTTTAGAGCTATATGCGCTGGCATTGGTGGAACCACCAGTTCCGCTGGTGTTGCCGCTCTACGCTTTTTCTTTGGCTGCTGAGGATGGCGGTTTTCCTGGTAAGCGTTGCAGTATTCAACGTATCGGTTAAGCGGGAGTTGAGTATAATAATGCCTTCTTCATTATTTCACCTCGTGGTACAAGCCAATGGAGCGAGCCACATAGCAGCTATTTTGTACAGTTCAAGTTTAGCAGGTGCTGTGGGAGGTAAGTCAGTTACACCGATTGGTCTGGGAAGGACCAGTCTGACCGCTGAGATTCTAGAGCCTCTGCTTATGTTGTTGGTCACATGAATGGTGTCGCAGTGCCTGTAAAAATTTCAGTAAGTTGAACTTGTCGATGCCTCCCAGATAATAATTTTTCACAACCGGGAGAGCATCTTGCTTTTAAGAAAAACAGGATATCTTTCTGCCTTAGTGATTCGGGGTTATAATGGAAATGGAACGGCGACCTCGCGCCTCTCGGATACTACGACTCTTAGCGGGATATCGCTATGTATCTCGGCATCGGTATCTATCTTCTTCCCTTGTGCTTGGCAGTTGTCATGCGCTCCCTGACCACCTCAGCACCGTTTTAGAGTCTCCCAGGGTGACTGTCTCACTTGGGCGCACCTACCTACGCGGTCGACTGCAAGTCGCGCATGGATTCTGCTCTGGATGAAGTCTTTGGCCACACCACGAGTGCTCGGGTCACACTGGTCCGCCACTTCGACGCCGGCGACGTTATGCTCCGAGATCAGAGAGGGACTGCCTATTCTTTATATACCCCGAGCTGAGAGCGGCGTCACCATGGCCAAGTTTTTCATCCGAACAAACGGGTCCGTGGCGCCCGAGGAACCCCCACCGAATTCCGGGACAGATGTTGGGTTTGAGATCTGGTTCCTAGATGATGCTCAGCGGAATGGTCGCATCTACAACCACGTTGTAGGTGGTTTCAAGGCGACCCCGCCGTCAACAGCCTCGATTACTCGTCATCCGAAACCTGGAAAGGCCGATACACTGCCTAGCTGGCGTCGGAATCAGGCTACGTGCCTGATGTTAGTGACGGTGGTGGGACCAACCCTAGGGACTATTAGGATATGCAGTGGCTACTTACCGATGATAGATTATGAAACATAGATGGCTGGAGGAATGCAAATTGGCAAGCCACCTGCCTATCTCTTATGGGTCAACTCTAAAGTGATTTCAAAGGCCTTTCACAGAAAGCTAGCTCACCATACATACATTTTCGCATGCTCTACAGGAGGTCGTGCTGTCTACAAGGCCTTTCTAGAGTTTCCCAACGACTATAACGGCTTTCTCTCCTCTAACCCCTCTATCACGCAGTCGAGACTGTTTCTGTCCCTGGGTCATCTTTTCATCGTTATTAACAAATATCTCCGTAACGTTAGCGCCTTTACCGACATTCAAACAGAGATCATCGCGCAAAAGGCTCTCTCTACAGCACGGCGACACCCAAATTACTGCACGGCAAGTACGACGGCTACTTTAGCACGTTTAAGAATAACTATACCCCACGAAAGACCTTTCCCTCTTATCTATTAAGACGGGAGTCAACTGTATAGAAAAGTGGGCATTTAGCATGCGCTAACTCGAGGCTATCAATATGCTTTAGTATGGTACCACACTAAATGGCACGGTCGCCGACCCGGCCGTAGACTCTGGTGCTCTTCCCGAACTAAAGCATGACAGAGTCTGGTATAGGAAGTATCGCAACACCTCGCTTACGTTCCTCCTGGGCAAACGTAACATCGTCGGAAACTACTTCGCTGTCATTTTCAAAGATCTGTCTCTTGCACCCCCGGACTGGACTCATCCTCTAGGCAACAGCTCCGATGCATGGATGTATTGGTCATACGAGAAGTTTGCTCAGAGCATACTGGAAGCACAACGCTTCGATAACAATACTTCCAGATGGACGCAGACGATGCTGACTTGCGAGCTGCCTAGAATGCTGGCGTAAAGATGATCATGTGATAGTCCTTCGCCGATTCTGGCGTTACTCCTCAAAGTCCCATTCACTACCGTAAGAAAACCGCCGAGTATATAGGCGGTCAAGACAAGCTGGAGGAGTTCAGTCGTTTGTTCCTCGTTCCCGCTTAAGACCACTGTATCCGAGCCCCTGGCGTAGCAAGAAGTGCCAACCCGCCTATGCCTACCATCGAGGAATAGCTAGACGTGCTTGTGGACTGGGTCGAGAACGGTATGGCTCGGGAACAAGTTATCGGCCACTTGGTGGATAATACCGTCAGCAGGCCCATTTGCTTGTATCCCAAAATCGCCATATGATGGTTCTGGCGATGGTAACAAAGTATCAGCTACACCTGCGAGGGGCGTCCGCCAGAGTTCAGCTCTAACCAGATTAGGCTTAGCGCAGCCCAACTCTCGAACTCGGCATCGCGTTGGTATGGTAGAGGGGTTCGAAGGTTCGGGCCAATTCGGAAAATGGTAAATCCGAAAGTCTACCCGAGCGGTTGGCCCGAAGTGAAAAGCGGTGGCACCTGAACTGCATCCTGTAGTTACTCTGCTAGTCTCACATGTGTTGTCTTCCTTGGTGTTCGTGGTCGTTAAAGAACAAAAATGGCTCTCAAGAACTAATGCAACGGGCTGATTATCCTTGAGATGGCTGCTACTCCGATCCCAGTAGTCTTCGTACGACAAACCCGGTCCTAAAACGAGCCCCTCGAGTTTTCAAAACGGGCGCTAAAATCTATTAGGCTGTTGAATGGCTCCTCATATCGTCGATTCTTATCCTGGTCATTGCCCGCCTCTACCTGCGGCTGCGAATTCAAGGGAAAACACTTATATTGAGTGATTATTTTATCTGCATAGCATGGATCAGTGCTTTTATACAAGCTGTCCTGGACATCGAACTTGTGAAAGCGGGATGGCTAAATGCTTCACACCGTTGGTCCGGTGAGCAAAATTCAGGTTCACAGATCGCCTTGAAGGTGAGCAGGTCGAAGCTCGTTGATGAAGACTTTAATTTGATCAGTTGAATGCCCAAGCTCGTCTACCTTGGATGGGTCCCATTCTTGACCACACCATATCTCAGCAAAGCTGCTATCCTTTCATTTTACTTTGCCGTTTTTCCTTCAACAATTCAGCCCTTTCGAAGTTTCCTCTGGTCTGTGACTATCTACTGTGCCATATCCTATCTTGCGTCATTATTTATTCTCTTTTTTATTTGCCTTCCGATTCAAGAAACATGGTGGGTGATATCTTCTTATGAGTTATTATGTTCTATATTATCGCTCGACGCTAACATATCCATTGCAGGCTTTCACAAAGCAGCAAATGCAGTGCCGCAAAGCAGAACGTTATGTGGATATTGACATGGGCGCTTCATTTCTCTTCAGATATATTCAGTCAGTGCATTCGACTCTTGCCTCATGTACCATGTTCACAGTCTAACTTGAATCTCAGTCTTTGTTCTCCCATTCCCACTTTTACATACCCTCCGTCTGGGTCACAAACAGAAAGCAGGTCTATATATGACCTTTATGTTTGGAATCTTCAGTATCGGCTTTTGTCTTGTCCGCTTCGTAACCGTTAGGTTGTCGTACCCTGGTGTCCCAACCACAAACCTTCGTACGGCATTCCCCCAATTACATCTTATTGACCAACTGACTGATACAGCTGAAAAGAACTCTGGTGTGCACTCGATACATTCTCAGGTCTTGTGGCCGCCTGCCTGCCTTCGTTACGACCGTATCTTCACCTGAAACGGAAGGTTAATCGCTCATCGAGAGGCTTTCAGTCGCAGTATTCAATTAACCGCCCTTCTTGGCGTTCTATAAGAGTTTGCGAGCCCTTGACAGAGTGTCAAATCTCAGAGCACGAGTCGAGTCAGGATGCTTTGACTTCGAGCGCTGTTGGAAGCAGAAGACAGAATTCTGAATCCGTGGCGCATCCTGAAAGGTCAATCACGAGGGATCGTGTATAATTTACCAAGGCTAATATTTCATGGTCTGCATGATATGAGACACTACTATATCTGTTCATAGGAACTATAGCTACCAGTATCACTGAAGGGCTTGAGTGTCTACCGTCTCCTGTAGGAAATATCAACCAAGATGCGGAATTTGCACTTTGTTAGGACTTACGAATTTATGGCGACCGGGAAAAGCTTAGAGGAGCTTATATCGGTCACTTCTAGTTCTGGGCTCGAATAGAGAACTCGTACGTGAAGTGTGTATAGCATGGAAGGCAACTGTAGTCGTGAGGCCAGAAATAGGTAAATCCCCACCACCGAGGAGACGTGGGCGTTTGCTCAATAGTATACTTTATGAACCCTCAAAATTTTGTTTTCCAGGTGGGAGCATTCCTACCACCCCGACCCGAGCGCGCCCCAAGACTTTGCCATCATATGGTAGGTTGACATTCAGACCTTGGATTTGGTTCTGTGGCCACGTATCATAAGAATGTTAACGTCAGAAGCCAAGATACTGGCAAACCATGCCGACAGAACCCACAGTTCCCATGACCTTCCGTCCGGATATCTTAATCAGAAACTTTTGCCTCCGTGTTCTCCACGGGGAGTATCGAGCCGACCTTGGGACTAGTCGCACATAAGCGACAGCAGCTACCGAGCCGTAACGGACGAAATAGAATTCTCCCGAGCTCTTGCTTGGGGGGTCTGCCTCCGTAAAGCGAACGACCTCGCAGCCTACCTGACCTATCGTCTTTGCTAAAGTGTCAGCATGTTACATCTCGAGAGTTTCATTGGGCCGTGTACTTTCAGTGTTAACCGGAGATTCTGGAAATTGTGCAACCCGTTAAGATGAAATATTTCCTCACCCTGAGCGGGATTTAGTCTTCGTAGTTAGAATTTCCAAATTTGGTCACGCGGGCGCTGTAAGCATCTTCTCGTGTTTTGCATCTTGAGTTTGACACGAAAAGCAGATAAAACTGTTGTATGATTGGACAAGAGGGGTTGTGGTTCTTGGGTCGGTCTCCACTTGACCTTCCTCCTTCGGCTCGGTGGCGAGGCTAGCTCTCGTAAGAATCTCCGCGTCACGAATGACCGCAGACTGGTATGCAAGCGACATGAATCAGGACCTCAAGTCAACTGCCATACCTCGCATGTCTACTTACCGCGTGAGGTTCGCGCCCACGAACTGTGCGCCCGCGCCGTATGCCGCACATGCTTCGGCCTTGATCAGCACCACTGCTCGCCCCGGACAGCGCAGTCGATCCGGGTGTTGGCAATGTAGACTGTACAAGGTGAAGTGCGATGAAACTTTCCCAGTCTGCCTGCGTTGCCAGAAACGTGGTCATGTTTGCAGGTCTTCTCCCCGGTTGTCGCGCTGGCAGATTGAAACGCAGTGGGTTTCCTGTCCCTTAGATGCGATCGTGAAGCGGCCACTCCTTCAATACTGGCTGGAAAGGGCAAGCCAGATGCTCGTCATTGATGTGGATAATAACCCGTATTCGTTCCCAATTATCCAACATTTCACTGAGGCGCCGTCCCTGGTACACATCATTCAGTCGCTCAGTGCAGCTCATTATGATTACTTCCCCGGCTGTGACTCCATTGTCAGCTTGGAAGAGCGCGTGCGGACCCTTCAGCTTCTACAAGGGGAATTGAGCAATCCGGAGAAATCGGAAGCATCTTTTCTCACGATTACGCTTCTTGGTCTGGCCCACTGGGCGAATCCAGATCCGCGAGATTTTGGCGGCCAACATCTTTTCGCGGCGCAAAATATCATCAATCAGATACTAAGCCGCTGCTTTCAAAACCTACCCAACGGGTCCGGCAATCGTAACTTATATGCACTCTGCGTAGGGTCCTTCTTATACTGGGATATGTGCTGCGCCCACCTTGTGAATGCCCGCCAACAACGGCGTTTGGACGCAGCGGCGATGGTCCGAGCTATCCGCGCTCTTGGGACCAAAGCCCATCCCACCTATGGGCCAGCGACAGAATTAATATATCTTTTGGGCGAGGTGGGTCGCTACTGCCGAGAGGTGATCCAGCTTGGATACCAAGATGCCGCCAGAGCAGCCGCACTTGTCCAACAAGTTAGTACATTCCAGGTGAACCAGAGCGGTCAGCTGTTGTCGCTTCTATATGAGTCATTCCAGAAGCACGCTCTGATTCTTCTCCATCATACTCGGGTGCATCCTCCCGAGTCTCGCGAGTGCGAGGTGAGAGATGGTCAGATCCGTCGCTACGCGATAGATATTATCTCAAACCTCTCAAATATCCCTATCACGTCGAATATGCTCAACATCCAAGCTCTCCCTCTAGTAACGGCAGGATCAGAACTTGATTCTTGTGATACGGAGCTACGACAAACTGTTGTCTTACGGCTGAAGGCTATCTATTCAATGAACCGCGTTCATTCGACGCTTCAAGCAGTCAGTCTTCTGGAAGAGCTTTGGGGTTTCCGCGATTCAGGGCGGCCGATATTTTGGATGGAATATATGATTGTCATAAAAGGCTGGCTTCTTTTGCTTGGCTAAGTTTTATTCTTACCGAGGGGCCGCGTGATAGAAGAAGCGTACTTTGTTCGCGATAGCTTTTGTGTCACTGTACCTCGCCTAAATCTATTCTATCCCAATGCTAATTGTGCGGCCTGAATTTATCCATGCCCCGAGAAATAGATAGTAACTAATGTGCGAATAAAGCTTCAGGAATCTTGGTCATATAGATTGAGATTAGGACATTCACTTTAATCTGACGAAGCCCTACCAAGGCATACCTATCGTGAATGCAGTTTATTACAAACGGTACTATGGACGCTCACACGACACGTAGCGTGTGATCAATTTACCTTTACCTTAGTGATCATTACTAGATTCGCCGCCCACCTTTTGCATAATGCGTTGCAAATTCAGAACTTGAAATTCTTCTAGAGTTTTCCGTTCCGTGTAGAAGCCTACTAGCAACTGCAACTCGAATAGTGTTCTGATAAAACCAAGATCATGCTTTGTCCTGCACAAAGCCTCGCCTAGAAACCCAACTTGGCAAGTGTGAGGACAGAGTGCTCCACTTTCCTTATTTTGATCCCGCAGATAGAGACAAAATGTTTTAATATCAAGTGCATTCCAAGGCACTATTGACAGAAACAGATAGATAGTGACCTGTATAGTCAAGGCGTGGACTAAACTGGCATTCATTCAATGAAGAATTCTTCAATGTTCCAAGCATCCTTCCTTGCATATAATTGCTTTTCATATCGGTGGTTGATATACAAATCCAGTTTCTTGCTGTATATTGCTGCAAGCTATTACGCCCAGGCACGAAGATATAAAATCAAAATGGTAGCAATCGACGCAGATATCAAGACTGAAGACGGAAAGAAGAAAGAAACGATGGCAAGCCTGAAAGCGGAAGCTTTAAATACACAACTCTAAGGCTCCCAAGGAAAGCAGACACCTAATTCAGACAACCTGTAAGTGGCAACTCCCGAGGTTATTCACATGTTCTACACTTTCGACTTTGTCGCGACGTAGCATGTTGCATTCGTCACACACGCCGTGCAACACGAAGGGGTCCTGTTGCCAGACATAGACTGAATTAGCACACTCTATTCTTTTCAGAAAGTTTTAGTCGAAGTCGCGACATGCCAGCCATGCGTGGTGATACTAGTGACTACATGGATTATTAGTAATCGAATCCTAACTTCCCTTCATTTAATAACCAGAAGTGCGCCTTCTGGCCAAGGGCATCGTGTGACGGAAATAGGTACTCCAGGGAGAGTATCTTACGTTCAATGGATGGTCCATTTCCCCTTGGATTTGTCCCAGAGGCTAATTAACACCTTAACTACCTCAAAGAGATACCTTATGAATCTGGCGCACTATGCCGAGCAAAGGACTCTCACACCTATAATGTAACTTTACCTCATTTCTCTGGCCCTAATAAGGAATATTAGGACTCTTCCGATATAGTGCTTGTGTTTAGCACAGGTATAATATAGCTTAGAGCTCCCTTAATTACTATAGGCTAAATGGAGTAGGTGATATATGTTAAGATAAAATCTAAGTGTAGGGTAGAAGACCTGTCAGTCAGATAAGGCAGAAGGTAATAAATCTATTGATGGCAAGCCTATTTTCTTAAAAATCCATCACGAAACAACGAAAAAATTCTATTTAACGGGTAGTCTCTTGAGGGAAGCATCGAGGTGCCCCTCGCCATGATTCGAAATAAAATACGAAGACAACTTAACAATGCAAGAATAACATGGGGCTCCACGTCTAGGGTAATATGAACCAGGGGGATGCCTACAGGGGCATACACCTTACATAACGTGAGAGAAGGGGGACCACAAGGCTACGTAACCATTGATGCGTCAACGCCGATGAAATCCGGAAGTGCCGTCGTTCCACGGGAGAGATACTGCCAGTTAGGAATAACTTAATGTAAGAAATGACTATAACGGTGTCTTGGAAACAGTAAGCTAATCCCTCTGCCTCTTTATCGTACTTATATACTCCTTTACTTTTCTTTATACTGTGGTGAAGGAGAAAGACAACAAGTCGAATTTTTGGCAAGACATTTTCTTAGAAATCCCCCCGAGAACTTATAACATAAAATACTCTCTACCTAAGTACACGACTCTCTTACAGTTTCCCAGGACTCCTTCAATCTTCTGTCCTGGCTGATTTAGAATAAAGCATGACTTTACGTGCCAAAAGGAAAGCGAGAGAAACCTGTGTATTAAACGAAGGTATCAAGACTGAAGAGAAGAAGACAAGGAGCAAGCCATAACGAGAGAGATTTAAGTACCAAACCCTTCCAACGCAACCAACCCGACAGCCGAGGCAGAAATCCCGTGAACGGCAACGCCTGAGCCTATTCTCGGGAAAATTTCCTCGTCTCCTTCGTCCCCGTCGCAACGTAACACACGAGGTGTTATGCGGAAGGGAGAATGTGGAATGGCGGAGATGTGTAATGCGTTTGAGACACATGAGGGGGTCGGGCAATGCTGTCGAGCTTCAAAGGTCTCACCGCTGGTTCCCGACTGAGAGCGCCGTTCCGGTACAGGACTTTTGTCAGCCGGAATAGCTTCACTAAAAGCTCGTAACATTTTCCTTCCAACCTTGATAGCTTGGTTGAATAGTACAGTTAGATCCAGTCTTTCGCTTGACCCGTAACAATAACAAGGAAGATTACCTTACTACGCAAGCCATTCGTGGCACTCCACCTTTCATTGCATTTATCGGTGGACATATACTTGGGAAGAGAAAAGTCGAGTGCCCGAAAATCTTAGATGATACTAATCAGGCTCCTCTAGCTGATAATGGCCACCACGGGGGGATAGAAGCGCTCAGCAGCGTTCAAGACAAGATGAGGATGAGAATTACAAGCTAAAAGGGAACGGTGGAGATCCTGTGTATTAAAACGGAGGTATCAAGACCGAGGAAAGGGAACTTGCGGTTCCATCCCGAGGCCTTGTAACAAGCGAAAGCACGGGATTGATTTCCTTGTTAGTACCCATCAGAAAATTCTCAGGCCTTGTGCAATTCCGTGGCTTGTTGAATACCAGTCAATTTCTTTAGCCGCTGGAAATGCTTGAACTGGTAGGGATAGTTTTTCTCGAGATCGTATCCGCAGTCGAGGGCCCAACGCCCAAAGATATACAGAAAGAAGTCCACAATAGTCAATCGGTCTCCAAAGGGAAAGTCCTTGTCCTTGAGACGAAGCTCAAGATGCCTGAAACACTCTTCAACTCCTTGCTTTCCCTTCCATATAACAGACTCGTGGAAATCAGGGTTGTCGACGTATCGACGTGGGCGGTAGATCATAGCGAACATACCATGAACAGTGTCGGTGAAATATAGCAGCCATTCTGTGAGCCGGGCATGCTCCATATCTCCTTGGGCTACCATTAGCTGGCCCCTGGCGAGTGATCCAATGTAAACAAGGATAGCACCGACCTCGGTGATGACGTCCTTGCCAACACGAAGCGCGGGGACGTAGCCCTGTGGATGTATCTTCCTGTACTCGGTGGTGGACATGCTCCCGTCGGCACTAGCGAAGCCATTACCACTATCTTTCATTTCGACGAATTTGACGGGAAGTCCCAAGTGCAGGATGAGGGACTGCGGGACAAAGGAGCAAGTGCCCTTGGCATAGTAGAGAGTAAGGTCGGACATTCCAGTAAAGGAAGTAATGATAAGTAATGATAAATCTAGTTTGAGAGTGCCTTTAGCGGTCGTTGTGGTGATGCAACATTCAACTTTATACGTATCCTCAAATAGCTCTTGCGGGTTTCGGTGGACAAACTATGCTGCTTGCCGGAAATGGATAGTAAGCGAATCATCGAGATATAGGTCGGTAACATAACGCAACTAAGGGGTTCGCGAAGGACATGTCCACTTTTGTATGTAGTCTCTGTTAGTTTTCGATGCTGAGGGAATTCGGCCATTCCAACCCCGAATCTCGTCTCTGTAAGCAAGGACAACTCAACTTGTCCTCGCACAGATTCAATCTTGTAGTTTTAATCAATCAATTCGGCCCGTTTGTGTTGGTTCGGTGTGATCCTAATTTGCCAAAGCGTATACTAGCTGTTACGATTTCAGAACGTGCCTTTAGCAATTAACGACGTACATTAAACGTCCAACTAGCTACCAACCTGTTTCGGTGAGCACCCGTCGCTACACACAGTATACAGGTGTCCTTCAGATATTCTACAATACACACCCCTTGACCCGTTGGCCTCTTTGTTATAGGCGAAACCGATTCTCCATGCTCTGGCAGATATGGTATCTTTAGCTGACTCGATATCTTACCGTTTTGGAACAAGAGCAGACATGATGTTGACTTCAAGCCACCCCTCGGGAGTCCGGTGAGAATGAAAGCCCGTTTTGCGTTATCATTTTGAAACTGTGGTGCCTCTTCACATTGGCTTCAACTAGGCACCTTTACGCATGTTTCGGATATTCAAGCCATGAAACCGTCCATTAGCCGCGGTCCAAGCTTAAGTCCAGTCTATTTTTTCTACCAAATCCGTTCACTAGGGTGCCAGTCTATGTAGATATCTCCAGCTATCCATGGAATTTGGAGAAGGCTTTCCATACCCCTCATGCACCCGCCCCCACATCCACATTCCTACTTGCGTGGAGCCTCGGCCCTACTGAGTTGCCCGATTAGGCCAGCAAACGAGCATGCAACCGTCCTATTCTATGGAAGCTGTCCCTCCAACATTCCGAAAGTTCCATTGCGAGCTGCTCCCCACAACTTCCTCCAAGTACTTCTTCCAGGCGAGCCTCATTCCTTTTCCTTTGAATGACTTTGTCTGGATTCTTCACTACTCGACGATTGATCGCATAAGTCAATTCCATACCTGGTTTCCCCCCCTCTCCCCAAGGCCTTTATAACCCGATATCGTTTCAAGGAACGCCATGGCTTCTCCAAAAAAGACAATTGTCGTAATCGGCGGCACCGGCATGGTTGGCGGCTCCGTTGCCCGATCACTGAAGGACAATTCCGACTTCCGGCTGGTGTTGACAACACGAGACCCCAATTCGGAGAAAGCACGGCGACTACGAGAGCAAGGATTTCTGTTGGTAAAAGCGGACTCTTGGAGTACTACTGAGCTCGAAACTGCTTTTGCCGGAGCTTGGGGCGTCTTTCTGAATACCGACTCCGATGACCTGAACTTCAAGAACGAGATCGGACCGCCCGAATCTGCCATGGGCAAGATTGTTATCGACGCCGCAATCCGACAAGGCGTGAGGTATTTTGTCTTCCAGGGTTTGCCCGAAGCCAAACGTCTCACGAACGGCGAGGTGTCTATCCTCTCTTTCGACAACAAGAACGCCATCGCGCACTACGGCCGAAAGGCGGGGTTTGAGTCCTTCGTGGAGGTCAACATTGGATGGGCGATGGATATTTGTTTCATGGAGACCTACGGCAAGGCTTTCGGGGGGTTTGCCACCATCCCGGACTCGGAAGGGTATTTGAGCCTGAATATTTTCCCGATGACCAACAACCCGGAGCGTATCCCTTGGACGTCTGTTCGAGACGACTACGGCGATGCTGTGCACGCCGTATTCTTAGACCCTCGCAGGTATGCCAACAGAACCATTTGGGCTATTTCGGACGCTATCGGATTCCAACAAGTCGTGGATACCTATAACCGCCTGACGGGAACAAATGTGGCTCGGTACATCCCCCAGACCGAGCCATTAAAGGCCGCTACTCCCGGAAAGACGAAAGAAGTCAATGGTCTGCGAGACTATTGTCATTACATGAAGGGCAATTATTGCAACGGTGCCGTGACGAATGATGACTTGTTGGAGGAGATGAAGACCCTCAAGGCATTGGCCTCGAAGGCCCGCGGTCGGGGATCGATTCCAGTTCAAACTCTGGAAGGATTCTTACGCGATCACGGCGCGGTCAAACTGCAACAACATACATCGCAGATCTAGTATATGGGTCATAGAAATTGACTGCAGAATGTGGTGATCGGAGAAGAACTAGACGTAAACGTGTTATGATAAATCTGCACAGCCAAACTCACATTTACTTTTCCTCTTTCCTCCGATTGGAAAAGTTTACTGGTTATCTCACCAAGATCTCGAAGTTTTGTCCTTTTTTTTGTCATTCAAGCCGAAATAGGATTTAAATGCATCGTAATTTCAGTATGCACTAGAAGTAACAGCTTTGCGAAGGGATAAAAAGATTAAGGCCTAATTTCGACTTTCCAAGAGGTTTGCGGCAGGTTCCATGTAGAAATCAAGGAAGCAAAATTTCGTCGCCGTTCATAACCATGTGCAATAGAACATGTTGTTCTTACTGTGAAACACATCATTTTAAAACTATAAAAAGTTGGGTAATGAGGGGGCAAGGAGCGCACAGACGCTGGTGGCGTCACTTTTGGCCCGGGAACAGGCATGCTGGCGAAGGTCGGATCGACTATCGCATATTCATTACATCGGGAAAGTCCTTCGTCCTGCGACCTCCACAAAGATATCGTCATCTTCGGGCCGATAACGGGGTGTGTGAAGGGTCCCTCGGAAGGTCTATCTAAAAGCAAAGCAATGTCCAATTCCTGGTAAGTGAGACTCCAACCTACAGCAGATTTTGCCCAAAATGAATTCATTAATACAGACCGTCAAAGCACCCAACGGTGTGACCTACGAACAGCCCACTGGTCTCTTCATCAACAACCAATGGGTGGCCTCCTCGAATGGCCAAAAGCTCGCCTCTATTAACCCTGCGTGAGTGGGAGGCACTGATTCTACTAGTGTCCGCTTTTTTTGTTAATTGGACTTCCTACAGAACGGAGGAGGAGATTATTTCTGTTCACGCCGCCACCGCGGAAGATGTCGATAAGGCGGTCCGGGCTGCGCGCGCTGCGTTCGAGGGCGAGGAATGGCAGAGCGTTGTTGGTACCGCACGGGGAAAGCTGATGCTGAAGGTGGCCGATATTGTGGAGAGCAGACAGCATATTCTGGCCACGATTGAGGCTTTGGACAATGGCAAGCCGTATGCTCAGGCATTGGGTGACATTGAAGAGGTCTTTTCCGTCTTCCGCTACTACGGCGGCTGGGCAGACAAGGCCTATGGGCAGACAATGGAGACATCACGCGCCAAGTTCACATACACTCTCCGGGAGCCAATTGGTGTGTGTGGCCAGATCATCCCGTAAGTATCCATTATCGCGCTTGCCTTTTAAGATTGCTAGTAGTCGATCGATGACTGACATATCACAGGTGGAACTACCCTCTCGGAATGGCAGCTTGGAAGTTGGGACCGGCGCTTGCCTGTGGTAACACGGTCGTCATCAAGGCAGCTGAGCAAACTCCGCTGTCAATCCTTGTCTTTGCCAATATCCTTGTCGAGGCAGGCTTTCCTCCTGGCGTGGTCAATATCATCAACGGTTTTGGGGCTGAGGCTGGATCTGCGCTTGTCAACCACCCAGAGGTTGATAAGATTGCCTTTACCGGCAGCACTCCGACTGGCAAGCAGATCATGCGCATGGCCAGCGATACAATGAAGAACATTACTCTGGAAACTGGCGGCAAGAGTCCCCTCGTTATCTTCGACGATGCCCAGATCCCAAATGCAATTAAATGGGCTCACTATGGTGTGATGGGTAACATGGGACAGATTTGCACCGCAACTTCGCGGATCTTTCTCCACGAAAAGATTTACGACTCATTCATTGAACGCTTCAAGGAATATGTTGCCAAGATCAATGTTATTGGCTGTCCCTTTGATGACAAGACTTACCAGGGTCCGCAAGTCTCGAAAGGCCAATTCGACAAGATCCTTGACTATGTCGAGATCGCCCAGCAGGAGGGCGCTAATATTGTCGCTGGAGGCAAAATTGCGGCCGCGCGCCCCAACGGAAAGGGATTTTACATTGAGCCCACCTTGGTTAGTGATGTGCAGCCGCACATGCGCGTGTACAAGGAGGAGATCTTCGGCCCATTTGCAGTGTTTGTCAAGTTCTCAAGTGAGGCTGAGGCCATCAAGCTGTCAAACAACACTGAGTACGGCCTTGCCGCCGCGGTGTGCACTAGCGACATTACGCGCGCCCACCGAGTGGCCAACAAGCTGAAGGCAGGCATGGTTTGGATTAATTCTAGCAATAACAGCGATTTCCGCGTTCCATTTGGCGGAGTCAAGCAGAGTGGGATCGGTCGGGAGCTCGGCCAGGCGGGTCTGGACGCATACTCTCAACTCAAGTCGATTCACCTGAACCTGAATCTTGTGGAGGATATTTAAAGGGGATTATTCATTACGAACAACATGCACGGAGCCCAGTACAAGCATTTTTCTTTTCTTTCAGAGAGTCCAGTTTTCTTCGTTGCTCGAGTATAATTTTCTTGACATTCCTATGAATCAAAGCAGTATTTGGGATAGTCCGTATAGCATTGCATATTCACTGTATAGCTCTAATAATTATGTGAAATGCACAAGACCGCTTGTTCCGTCCTCTGCGGCCAATTTAGATACGCCAATTGACTGTCGCGGGCCTGAAAAAACAGAAAAAAAAAAAAAAAAAAACAATTGATCACCAGTCAACTTGCACAGCTATTATTGCCGGCCCGAGCATACACCAATATCCTCTTCCAACTTAGGGCCATAGCCATGAGTGCAAGTGTGGTATCTCCGTTACCGGTCAGAATGTAGTCATCGGTTAGTATTGGAATGAAATCTTCCCGCAAGGCAAAGTTGGTAAACTCAGTTCGAAAATCAAGTGGCTCGCCGACCTGGGCACGATAGCTTCGCACAGTCACCCAGATAGGAAAGTATCTAGCTTTACTTTCTAGCAATCATTTCTTGGCGAGGGGAAGTATTCATTACTATATGAGCTCTACCTTGGCCGATATAAAATCCAAGTCACCAAGCGAGAGGATTTTCGCCGAAAATACGTTCCGCAGAACAGAAGAACACAGGCCTCGGTATGTATGATTGAGAGGACATTTGCGTCACTGAGCACGTTACACCCACCAAATTATACCTTCTACATGAACATGGATAGAAAGTTCCTTATCAATCAAGCTCTACCAGAAACATGACAAACCACCTTCACTCGCTCGACTCACGCTAACGAAGAACGCAGAAGCATCGAAACCACTCAACACGTCCATCCAGCCATCTATCATGCCTCTGAGCCAAGGAAATGAAACCGGTACTTCTGACCCCGCCGCGGTTCCTTACGGCGCTTGGGATTCCTTCCCCGAGCAGCCGTTCCCTCTCTACGCCGGATCAAAGTCCATTATCTACCGATCTGCGGATAGAAAAGTCGTGGTGGGCATGCTGCGTGAGAAAGGCACAGACACTTTGGCTTGGCCTGTGGACGAGTTCCTCTTCGTGACCCAGGGCACAATCGATATTAATATACATGGCGGCCAACAGTTCACTCTCGGCAAAGGCGACGTTATGGTGATGAAAAAAGGCCAGACAATTACCTTCACCTGTAGTGATAATTTCGCAAACGTTGCCGTATTCATTGATATGGAAGGCGAGGTTACCCTAGTATAATTCGCATAGACGAACTAGCGTCGCGATGACGTCAAATCAAATTATCGAAGTCATACCTTTGTATAATTTGCATTTCATAGGTTCTTTAGCCTATTCGTAGCCGCCACTTCTTCGCTAACATCAAATAAAGCCAACTCGTGGTATAGTCCTCATCTTGCAGGCTCCATAGTTCCTGAAGAAGTTCAACTACAAGTAGAGTTGGCGAGATGCGATTTATAGAATAGATGGCCTGCAGCTGCTCTACTACCCGCTGCCGTATCATCTGCAGTGAGTTCAGCGCCTGCACTAATCAACGGGATTGTATGCAAGTTGACGTAGGGGGAAGTGAGCGGTGTTTCAAAGAGAAGATCCAAGATACGTAAAGCAAGATGCCGAGTTGAGCGTCCATCAGCATCAGCTTCCACGGCGTGATAAACCGACCGGCCACACAAGGGATAGAGCATTAGGAGGCCATGAAGACGGAAGGCCTCGGAGAGCAGACGGGCTGATGGGTCTTGTTCAATTGAGATATACGTATTGAGCTGAGCTTCGAAATATGTCTCCTGAACGACGTCTCGCGGGAGGCCATCTGCAACAGTCCGGCAGTACCGGCCCAGTTTTCCCAGTAACTAATATAAGCCGACAGAATGTGAGGCAATAGTATGGAACCTTGACCGAGCCTTTTTCGCATATCTCTCTAGTCGCGGGCTATCAGCGACCGGATGATCAACAGGGTCCAGACAAAACAAACAGGCCATATCCCAATAGACAAAGAAGCTGGTGGCCAGATGAACCAACTCATCATCGTCCGCCTTAAAGCATTCTATAGCCTTTTCGACCGAGATGTAAGCGGCCATCAAGTGTTCTCGGCCGAAGTCGGTGGGCGTAGTGGTAATCCATGAGGAAGACAAGCCCAAAATCAAGACAACCAGGAAGTAGAGAGCAGGGCGTAGGCACTCGGCCTGGAGCTCTTCACGAAAGACCAGTAAAGCTTTGTTTCGCTCTTCCAGACTCTGGGTCATCTCAGCAGGTTGAAAATATTTTTCGTGGGCTGCACTGGCGGATTGAATGGAGTAGAGCCATGACTTGGAGGCGGAGAGGTGTTTGAGAATCGGGAAAGACATTGGGTTACTGTCCGGATCAAGGGTCATGATTTTTGGCACATGCACTCAAACCAGTATTGAAGCAAGCGACCATTTACGTGCGTGTGTGCAATGAGCCTCTGTGAAGGGTCCAAATGCGTGTTTGATACGTTCAAGCACCAAAGCTCTGGCTGACACACGTCTCCGCGGTGACAGCACCGCTTGCATACTGGGAAGGCCTCATCGCATTTGACACGCCGTCGGCGGCAGTTGAGACAGCCTGAGCGAGTGCGTGTGTGGGTTGATTTGGGCTGGCACTGCAGACAACCAAGGGGAGGCTGCCCCTTGTGGGGACTCAGCCAGCTGGAAGGTCCGCTGAGGCGCGAATCGCACGCGATAGGATGGCATGAAGTCACGTTCTGGATTCTGGCAGGAAATGCGAACTCGACAGGGATTTCGAAAAGACAAATGGTTATAAGAGGTTCTTAGAGTCAGAGAGTCAGAGAGCTAGGTATTCTAAAAAGTCACCTGCTTTGGGTTCATATTAGGAGCCCACAAGAAATGGGCCACGATAAGCCAGCCTGCGGGGAAGTGCGGCCAGGCCTAGGCTCGAACCCCGGACGGACTGTCCCGGAGCCCAAGGGACCCGCTTGCCTGAGCCATGGGCCATGGCAATAGTTAGGTGGGAAACACTGGGGGACGGGAAATTTGGCCCGGTGCGCAGTACTGGCGGGTACAGTACGAAGTCCTTCCCCCACCCGGTGGTGGTTGGGCCCGGACCCACTACATCGCGAAATCGCTGAATGTGGTAAGAACAACAAGCTCGGGTCCTGATGGAAAAAGAGCAACACACGATAGATGGCATGACATTTTGTAATTCCCATAAATTTACATGCAGTCGGCTTTCCTACAGGAGAGCAAATCAAGATAGCCACAGCAATTCCAGCTGGCTGCTTCAGAGTTATCCGCCTTTTTCAGCCATCAGAGCCCATTATGAGTTCCAACACATTGCCTACACTTGTGGAGGAGCTGCCCGCCAATAAGCAAGTCTTCGATTATGTTATCGTCGGCGCAGGAACCGCAGGCTATGTTTTTGCCGATCGACTGACAGCAAACTTGCCCAATGTCACTGTCTGATGATTGAAGGAGGCGAGAGCGAGCTGGCAATGAAGAGATTCTCAACCTCCACGGAGCAAGCAATCTCTGGGGTTCGGACCGGTATGACTACTACTACTCGTCTATACCTCAGCCATATGGTACGTGCACAAGTCCCTACCCCGGCACGACTTGCGAGACTGATCATAACGCGCCCTACGTCGTCCAGGAAACAGTAATATTCTCCATTCCCGCGCGAAAATGCTCGGGGGGTGCTCCAGTCACAACGGCGCTATTGCCTTTGCCCCTCTTGCCTATGACTGCAAACGGTGGCAAGGCCTGGGTGCGGTGGGCTGGTCTCATGCTGAGATGTTGCACTTGATGTGCAAGTTGCGCAACAACATTACGCCAGTGGATAAACGACATCGCAGTCAGGTCGTCAAAGATTTATCGAGACCTGCTCTCAGGTATTCGGCATACCGCAAATCGAGGACTTCAACCGCGAGATTGAACAACGAGGAAACCTTACCCAGGGTTGTGGATTCCTGTCTGACCTATACGCCAGCAGATAACCACCGAAGCAGCGCGAGTGTTGCATACACCCACCCCATTCTCGAGGGTAAAGTGAAGCGACCCAATCTGATAATCTTGCAAAATACATGGGTTTCCCGAATTCTCTTCTAAGGAGCGACTGCCACGGGTGTCACCGCCACTACTAAAGCTGGCAAAGTCTATTCCCTGACGGCAAGACGCGAGATTGTGCTATGCGCCGGGGCTATTGATACCCCTCGATTGATGATTCTTTCTGGACTCGGGCCGGGCCACGGAAACAGCTCGCTGCGGATGAAATCCCGCTTGTCCATGACATCCCCGGGGTGGGCGAAAACCTCCAGGACCACGCCGAAACGATGTACCTGTGGGAGCTTAACGACGAGATTCCGCGGGCGCAGATTGCTATGGGATCCGAGGGTGTAATGATTCTACGGCGCCAGGAGTTTAATGCACGTGGAGATGACAATGGCGTCATGGACACACTCTTCCATATGTTTACCGTGCCTTTTGATATGTACACTAAGCCTCTAGGGTACGATACTCCGAGGAATGCCTTCTGCGTCATTCCGTATACACCAAGGCCCGCTTCCGTCGGTCGTCTGTGGCTGAAGTCGGCCAATCCCAAAGACAAGCCCCCTCTGGATCAGAGATATTTCAGTGACAGAGAAGGTTACGACAAGGCCAGCAATCTGTTCATGCTCAAGATGGCACGTCGCATGACCGAAGCTGGGCCGTTCAAGAAGCATATCAAACGTGAGGTTGCCCCAGGTGCGCATATTGTGTCAGATGAAGATCTTTGAGAGTACGGTCGCAAGGTTCACAATACAGTCTATCACCCTTGCGGTACCGCCAAGATGGGAAATGTTGAGACTGATTCCATGGCCGTTGTGGATCCATCGCTCAAGGTCCGCGGAGTCAAGCATCTGCGTGTTGCAGACGCGAGTGTGTTCCCATGTATGACTTCTATCAACCCCATGATCACTGTCTTGACACTTGGTGAGCGTGCGGCAGAACTCATCATTGCGGCCAGTGATAAGGACGTCCGCTCAGTACTTTGATCTTCTGAGAAACCTGGAACCAGTTGCAAAAGACTAACCTTGCGTCATCGGAGCATACCTTCATGGTTTCTCTGGTATGAGGGCACAACGGCACATCGGCCTCATATTCTTGCTGTGTGACAATACTTATTAGCATGGTAGCAAACTGGACTAGGGCAGACATTTCTCAAGACACAAACTCATCACTAGGTAGATTCATAAAAAGAAATAAACATGAGAACATATATAACTATACAATATCATCCAAGACTTAATCTCCAGCCCCGGAGTAGCATGACGTCAAGCCATGAAAGTGTCACTCCCAAATCGCGAGCATACCAGACCTCACGAAGAATATTCACTGCTATCAGGTTTCCCGGAATCCTGTTGATAGAGTACAAAGCATTAAACCGTTCAACCACCAGGTTCCTTTCACGACAATCCTCCGCGGCCAGTTCTGATCCAGCTGTCAAAAGTGAGATTGCCTGTAGATTCGTATGCCAGTTATTTGCTGGGATTTGATTCAAGTTCCTGACAGTTTTCAGTGCATAATCCCTAATAATCCTTTCTGTTTTCAGATTGGGGAATGTCAGTTCCCGGCTCATGCCCGCTCGTGAAGGTTCAAGCGAGTCGCCAGGCCGTCCGCAAATACGATAGAGATTGATCAAGCCGTGATGCTTGAAGGAATTCCCAAGGTAGGTCAAGCCAACGCTCGCGCTGCTGGGCTCCCATGCCAACAATTGACTTTCTAGGTCTCGCTCGAGGTCCAAATTTCTGGGACCGAGGTCGATCACATATCGGCAGTATCGGCCCACGTGGCCTAGTAGACACATGATTTCACTGCAATACCCCACTATTGGATGAAATATCCCACTTGAGGTGGTAGCAGCTGCTTGAATCAATGGGGAGGCGATGGTAATTTCATGACTTGGTTCAAGGAGGAAAGAACAAGCCATATCCCAATATAAATATGCTCCTATAGCTAGCTGCGCAAGTCTCGTCTCAGAGTAGATTGGTGATTCGAGCAAGCGTTCAATGAGAGCGGTTGCGCCATTTAGATGTTCATATCCAAATTGACATAGCGAGGCATCAATCCATGGTGTGCTGATTCCAAGCATGAAAACACTCAAAAATGTTGTCGGCAGGGGTTGCCCTCCCTCTAGTTCATCCCGGAGCAGAGATAATGCTCTACCGCGCTCTTCCAAACATTTTTCCAGACAATCCTTTTTGAAAAATTGTTCGTGGGCAGCGCTAATGCTCAGAATCGTCGGCATGAGCGAGGGTGATTGTTCGATGTATTCGAGGACCGGAAACGAGAATGGGTTGGTTTCCGGATCCAATACCATTATCATGCTAGCCTTCTCGCACCAGTACCGCAGCAAGTGTATCCGAGTAGGCGAATCGCAGTTGATATTTAGTAGAAGTAAGCCGGTAGGTTCCAATTGCCATCTTGGCGATCGATGCTCGGATTCGCACACTTCGCCCCGTTTCTTGCATCGATGGCAGACAGGGAATGTTTCATCGCACTTCACTCGTCGTCTTCGGCAGTTTTTGCACCCAGAACGACTCCTCTTTGGCAGTTCAATTTGCCCATCAGCCGACTCAGCACGTCGATGCTGCGACTTTGGCGGGTCAACTGGGAGCGCAGGGGCGGGCGCAAATCTAACGCGGAATCGTCGCCGCATTTCAACCATTCCCGGTTGAATTCAGGTTACGCACAAGGGAAACTGAGGTCGATAGGCTGGGGTCGAAGGTTACAAGTTGTCACTTGTGCTTTTGAAACATGCCTGATCGCAACTGGAAGTGAAGACCGGGTTAGATTGAGATTCCGTAAGTGAAACGATGTCTCGATAGAAAAAATAGTAAAGGAAACAACGTCAACAGTCGAATAATAGGAATTTGGGTCAGGGAGGCCAAACCCTGCGAAAATAGAAGGATTCGGATTAATGAGGTTTGACGTGCTCCGAGTGGTTTCGATGCTATCTGTCGCCGTAATAGTAATACGCGTTATGACCAGTCTCGTCAGATTGGGTCGTTCCGTTACAGTGGCGCTAATAAAGTCTGTGACCCCCTGCGCTGACCGCCTTTTTCTACCACAAATTCTGCCGAACCAGAACCTCCAAAAATCATAGTCAGTAGCAAAGATGAAGGACTAGACACTGACAAATCTCTTGTGTGAGGTTTGAACTAGTTGATGATCAAGATATTAAACATCATGCGATCCATAACTACGCGTTTGGGAAGTGAGGTAGGCTATGATAGGAAGGCGGTACAGCTGGCGGTCAAGCCAGTGGGTCACGGACTTTAGTAGCGCCACTGTACACTTACCTATCAAGTTAGTCGCGTTACCCGGGCCGCAGGTCGACTTAAACTCTATATGGATTTAAGACCCACCGGCTCGAATAGAATCCCAAATAGGAAAATATTACGAAACGTGGGCCCCGCTCCTTATCACCTATCAAGGCCTATCACAAAAGATCCATTTGGTGTATGTGCGGGTGTGGAATCACACCCACCTTAAGTCTTCTCTTCAGGGTCATCGCCAGCTTTGTAGTTTCCAGATAAGGGGTGTATGCGATCGAAAGGCCGAAGACGGGGAACGTTTTCAGTCACTCCACTTGCTCATTGCGAAAATAATGCGGAGTGAGTATCAGGTAGTGACCGAATATATATTGACTAGGCAATAGTGCAGGCCGACCAGGAGAATAAGAAAATACTACCTGCGCCTTCCGTGAAAGGTTATTCCCTTTTCTACACCACTTCTTTGGTCGCATTTGCTCCTTAGTCCCCTTCAATGTCTCCCGAAGTGAAGGTTGATGCGTTCGTGGTAGGGGCTGGCGTAGGAGGTATCTACTCCACCTACCGTATGAGCCGCATGGGCTTGACAGTGAAATGCGTGGAGATTGCCGGAGATGTCGGTGGCACCTGGTACTGGAACAGGTACCCTGGTGCGATGAGTGACACTGAAAGTTATTTGTACCGATATTCCTGGGATAAGGAAGACCTTCGCACCTATCCATGGACACATCACTATGTGTACGGGCCGGATATTTTGGCATATCTTCAGCATATTGTCAAGAAACATAATCTGCGCAAGTATATGCAATTCAACACCGAAATGACCTCGGCAACATGGAATGAAACTACCAAGAGGTGGAATATCGTCTGCTCTGGTGGACTGATCGTCCAAGCGCGCTACTTGATCAACTCGCTCGGCCTCCTCTCCAAAGTTCACTACCCCGAGATCGCCGGCCTTTCATCCTATGCCGGCAACCTTGTGCATACCGCACGCTGGCCCGAAGACCTCGACCTCACAGGTCAAAAGGTCGGAATCATTGGGAACGGTTCCACTGGTACGCAGGTTATGACTTCCATCGCGCCGATAGTGGGGAGCTTGAAGTCCTTCCAGCGCCACCCCCAATACTCGGTTCCTAGTGGGCAACGCCCGGTCACAAAGGAATACCGTGATAAAGTCAACGAGACATATGATCAAATTTGGGATAGTGTTTGGTCCTCCACTGTCGGTTTTGGTGTTCCCGAATCAACCCGGAAGACCATGGAGGCTACGCCTGAGGAGCGACAGCAAGCTTTCCAGGAAGTCTGGAACCAAGGAAATGGCTTTAGATTTATGTTCAGTGCGTTCGGAGATATCACGACCGACAGAGACGCCAACGAGGAGGCCTGCAAGTTCATTCGTTCCAAGATCGATGAGATTGTGAAAGATCCCCGGAAAGCAAAGATTTTGAAGCCCAAGGACTTGTACGCCCGGCGACCTCTTTGCGATAGTGGATACTATCAGATTTTTAACCGAGAGAACGTGGATGTTATCGATCTCCAGGAAACACCCATTGACGAGATCGTCCGCGAAGGTATCAAGACGGCTGATGGAACAGTTCACCATCTGGACACCTTGATTTTCGCTACCGGATTTGATGCTATTGAGGGAAACTACATGAGGCTCAAAATAGTCGGGCGCGAAGGCAAGACTATTCAAGAACACTGGAAAAATGGCCCTACTGCCTTTGGCGGCATCGCCTGCTCCGGATTCCCCAACATGTTCATCGTCGCTGGACCTCAAGGCCCGTTCGCCAATTTTCCTCCTGTTATCGAGAGTGAGATTAACTTCATCGCTGACTGCATTGAATTTGCGGAGGCGAACATCGCTTCGGCGACCAAGGAAGGCGCAAATGGCACATCCAATGGTCACCAAGGAAGGACGAATGGAACGCATCACTTGAAGAAGCCAACAATCATGGAGATCACGGATGAAGCTGAAAAGGGCTGGATTGAACACTGCAATAGACTAGTTGAAGGCTCGCTGTTCACAACTACAGCTAGCTGGATCTTCGGACAAAACATTCCAGGTCGGAAACCGACGGTCAATTTCTACTTTGGAGGCTTGCAGAACTATTTGAGATGGAAGAAGGATCAAGTTCAAAAGGATTTCCCAGGATTTTTAAGGGACTAGTTTGATTTCGTATGTCATATGCCAACTGCTGTTGGCATTAGCATAAAGTACATGCATCATTTTACGTTAGCCATTAGACTCAAATTCAGCATGTAAGAAGTTAAATGACCTCTGTAGTTATCTGTTTTTATGCCATTTAGAATAGATCGGGATGAACACTCGGCAAATTTCTATGCATCCTTTAAATGTTCATTTTAACGAACATGCTAAGAGGAATAGGCCTATCCATATCCTTTAATTATGGGGTTGCTGATTCGGGAACGTGTTTATGACTGTTCGCATTGGTTAAAGTTCAGCGTCTCGTATGTACTATCCAAACTATATGATAAGATTCGGCCATGCACTTTGTCTCAGATGGTCATCTCAAAGTTTTATTCCATACGATAAAGGGGTTCAAACCTATTTCTGAACGTAGGTTATGTACATAAAATGACATGACCTTGTCTAGCGTTTACGCCATTCAATCGCCAGGGCAATACAAGAAGCGACGCTTGATAAAACTGGCCTGTTGGGTCAAACAAAGAGCCAGGCATCTGGGAGCACTTATCTACGGGGTGAGTGAGTTTCCCACGCCACCTAGTTTCCTTTTTTTAACTGTCGAGTATATAGGAAATGTCAGAGACTCTGCCAATTTGTCGCTTGTTGATTTCCCATGACAGATTAAACGCTTTCAACGAGGCGCTCCGAAGCTCAACCCAATTTGGTCAGGTCCCTGTAGAACATGTCAAACCTCCGTCAATGATAAGTACATGACCTGTGATATATCTTGCTGAAGCACTAACTAAAAATACCACCCCGTTGGCTACATCAAAAGCATCGCCCATTTTGCCCATGGGCACATTGTGGCCCATGATCTTGTTGTATGTCTCTCTTTCTGCTGGGTCCCTGCTTTGCGCGAATGTTTCAATGAGTGGGACGTACATAAGACCTGGAGCCACCGCATTCATTCGGACACCCTCGGGGGCATAAATTGCCGCAGTCACTTTGGTGAAATGGATGACTGCTGCTTTGGCAGAGTTGTATGCGACTTGAGGTTTTCCGAGATATCGTATACCCGCGATGCTGGCATTGTTGACCACGGATCCGTACCCTTGAGCCTTCATGATCGGTAAGACGACGTGACAGGCAAGGTAGGTACTCTTAAGGTTGACGGATATCTGCTTGTCCCAAATATCTTCCGAGAGGGTCGCCGGATCCCCAGAAGCGGTCATGCCGACGTTGTTGATAAGAATATCTATGCGGCCGTACTTTGCCATGACGCAGTCTACGGCCTTTTGTACTTCTTCCAGCTTCGTCACATCGGCCGTAATCACATCGCAGATTCCACCTGCCTCTCGTACCCGCCTGGCTGTGAATTCGGCAGCTGTCAGATTGATGTCGCAGCCAAAGACCTTGACTTTGTTGTGGCAGAGCACATTTGCCATTGCTGCACCGTTACCCCATGTACCGGTGTCAGTGGGACCAGATTGGCCTATGCCCATGATCAAGGCGACCTTGCCCTCCAGGTCGGGATATGTTGCAAAATTTGTCATACTGGCCTGGATGGCCTTGGTGGTCTCCGATAGATTGGTATCCAGAAAGTGAGGTGAAAAAATCTATAACGGAAAGACGAGTGTGCTAAATAGAAGGCGGCCGGGCAGAAACAAAGCCTATGGGGTTCATGTTGACCGGCAAATATCAGCAACACGTTCTTTTGACCCTGGAATTGTTGGGAAAGCCAGCAGCTTGAAACTGAGCCCCAAAGTCAAAGGGGTAATGCTTCTAGTTAGGATATTGTGGAGCTTCCGGTTTCACCACCGTTCAGGGTCGGAACCCCGGTCGTCTAGGTCAGATTATTGACAGCACAGCTAGCAGTTCGAGAAAATGAGAGTCATTTTTCTCCATAGGTCTAGCCAGCAACCATAAAATCTACTACAATCCCGTTTCGGAGTGCTTGCTAGCCGCCCCGAAGGCTCCACAATCTTGCGCAAGTGGGGAAGGGCTTGGCGGGGTCGTCGGGTATTCTCACGCCGTGGTATCGGGCAAGCTGCTTTTCGAAAGTTTCTGAACCCGGAGTCACCGATGATGCAAAGAAGTGCAAGCCGACTTGGTTGTCCAAGATGCTCTGCTAGTCGACGACATTGACCCTATTGAGAAGAGTCTGTCTTGCTTCTATTTTAGGTAAAGCCACAAACACCTGATGTGTCCAGTTCGAGCGGCGACTGTATCAGATCAAAGCCAAGTTAGGCAAGATTTGTTGACCAGTTTACGGATTACTATCACCCAGTATAAGCGACAAGCTTGTTCGCGATCCCTGCTGTTTAGGTATAAATTTTTCAATTAAGGTTCAGCTCCAAATTGATCAAGTTTACGCTTTTTTGGGCTTGAAAACGGGGTCTCGGAAACTTACCCAAGAAGGCAAGTCATTTAAGCGTATGACTTACAGCCTGCGCCATATTGAACTAAATGTTTGCGGGCCCACGCCGGGGTACAGAATAGTTAATATGACTATTATGCGGAGGTTAGTCACTAAGTATGCAAGTGGGTTTAAGAATTTCGGCGTATTTCCTACGCGGCAAGAAATCTCAAGCCTGGTATGATTAGGACGGAGCGATGAGTGGAACAGACATTTCCGGATCAGGATCATAAGCGAGCGCGTCTGTTATCGGAGAGTATATCTGGAAGCGTCTCGCATGTTTCTGGATCTTTCCTCCCATTTCTGTTCTTAGCTTCGATTCTCTCATCAAATAGCATAAGTTGATCCTGAATCTCTTCCTGGCTGTAACAGGTACAATATTTAAGCAGTCGTTGTTGAACAGTAATTAACAACTCCCACATTCATTTCAAATATACAAGTCACTTCATCGCCAACTACGCTCACTTTGTCTCTGTTGATTTCAAGCTGATGTATTCACCTAGAGTAATCTGGATGGAGGAAAGGCCTGTGCATCGCAAGCACGGGTTCCGTTCTTCCCCGAAATCTCGCGCCTGCGTCGTAAACATCGAGTTCATACCTAGCAAACTCTGAAATTGATATTTCTGATGCTTATCGATCCTTCTGGCTCGGGACCCTCACCGAGATGTTAAGCTCTTCCGCCGAGTTCGTAAGGTGTATGTGGTGTGGTATTGATAAGACACCCGGACTTCCAGTAAAGATGGGGGTCCGGCCCAGAAGTATGCTGCCTTGGGTTCTCATTTTGGTATCTCTCCGGCGTCTAAGTCTACAAACTACTACTATGGATTCAAGTGATCACCGAGCCCGAGATCTTGAGCCAGCTATATGTGCGAATCCCGTCGGTGTCTCAACTGTCTCTCACGCGCATGATTTATCACCTCTACTCCACATCTTGGCCGCAAACCTGAAAAAAACTGATTCATAGTTTAGTTCATTCCTATAACAGACGTTCTCCGAATAGGATATCTCACTCCGACCCGGTTTAATTGCTAAACCTGAAGTGCGGATAACCCCGGTTTGCCTCATCCGAACACCACTGACGAACTTGGTTGTTAGTACCAAAGTATCGAGGAATTGTCCTCTTCTGCTTTCCAGGAACGTTGTGGTTGACACCGGTCTGCCAAGAGTCGACATTAAGAGCCAAAAGGCCTTTACCCACGTCATTGCAATGTTCCGTCCACTCGCGTTCGCCTTCCTCCCCTGCCATCTCGTAGGTGATACCCCTAGCCATCATGTAACCAATGAATTGGTGAATCCAGTTGACAGACAACTCAATAGAGTGAGGAAGATTTCCGGCAGCGTGATGGGGTCCAAGCACGTTGAACATATTCGGGAAACCAGAGACGTTCAGCCCAAGATAGCTTCTAGGACCGTCCGCCCATTTTTCTTTCAAGTCCAAGCCATCTTCGCCGCGATAGTCGATGGCCTCATACGCTCCGGTGACAGGATTAAAGCCAGTTGCATAAATCAAAATATCAAACTCGAAGTCCTCCTCGTTGGTCTTGAGGCCTTTCTCCGTGATTCTCTCTATCGGAGTCGCTTTGAGATCAACTAGCCGTACATTGTCCTGATTGAAGATTTCGAAGTAATTTGTCTCCAGGGGAACTCTGCGTGTTCCGAAGCCGTGATCATTGGGGATCAGCTTTTCGGCTATAGCGGGATCGTTGACACGCTGCCGAATTTTGTTAGCGACCCACGCGCTATATTCGTCATTTGCCGCTTGGTTCCGATAGAGATCGCTGAAGTTTCCGATCCATTTGATTAGTCCCGGTTGGCTGTATAGAGATTCCCAGAACGCTTCTCGTTCTTCTTTCGGTACATCGAAAGTGTTCCGCGGATCCGGTCCGAAATGAAAACCCTGAGGATTGGATTTACAAGCGGCATGAATCTCCGCGTACCGTCTTCGAATGTCGGCCATATCTTCAGCGGAAAGAGATTTGTTGTGCATGGGAACAGCCCAGTTGGCAGTCCGTTGAAATATCGTAAATTGCTTCGCGGTCTTTGCAACCTCTTGGGCGATTTGAATGCCGGTGGCTCCCGTGCCAATCATTCCTACCCTTTTGCCCACAAAGCTAACTGGTTCCTTTTGCCATCGCGAGCTGTGGCATGCTAGGCCTTTGTAATCACCCACGCCCGGGATGTTCGGCAGCGTGGGCGCAGTCAAAGGCCCAAGGGCGTTGATCAAAAACCGAGATGTATAAGTGCGCCCAGCGGTGTCTGTCAGCAGCCAAGATCGGGAATGTCCCTGCCAATGGGCTGATTGAATTTCCGTATCGAATTGAAAGGCGTCGCGAATGCCAGACTGATCAATCACGTAGTTGATATATTTTTCGGTATCTTGTTGTGGTGAAAAGCGTTCCTTCCAGTCCCAGCCGTCCAGAATCTTTTGGTCAAACGTAAATCCGTATATGTAACTTTCGCAGTCGAAACGTGCTCCAGGATATCGATTCCAGTACCAAACTCCGCCTGCGGCGGCCCCTCTCTCGATCACCTTCGCTCGAAGCCCAAGCTGCCTCATGCAGATAATAGAGAAGATTCCCGACATCCCAGCCCCAATAATAAGAACATCATATTCTGGGGGCTGTGTTCGATGGAGATCTTCTGAGTGGTTGCTTTCATCCATTGTAATGCACTTTCGTCGTGCGCCCAGTGATGACCGATAAACTGATCTCGCACAAGCAAGGTCGGATAATGTACTACATGGCGTAAGTCGGTGTTAAGAATGCGTAGAATTTATGAGTCTTGGTGGAGACATCTTCGAACAGGTCTGTCCGCGCCCAGCGTCTGCCCTCTTGCTACGGCTGACAGCCAGCGTTCACACGTTCGGAGGCCGCATTAGTGTCCCCGAAATCAAGGTCGCATAGACTTTAGGCTGTGGAGCTCCAACCTTTGCAATCTAATGAGTCTTAATTGATTTGCTCGACCAAGCGTTGTTCAACTGGGTCGATGGGTGCAGGCTTCGGCCCTGAGATGCCGCATGATTATACTCAAATGATGTTCTTTCAACTCTGGCGCCCACTTGGGCAATATATCGGGCCTTCGGGGGAGCTATCAAGCACTCCGAAAAGTCATTGTAGCGGTCTAATTGGTTCGTTGCTAAATTTACGGACAACGACGTCGATTTGTTCGAGCGCCAACTGCCTGACCTGGATGATTGGAACTCCTTACACCGAGCGGGAGGGTGATACTGTGGGTCCACGCACGGGTTTCGCGCCCCGATAGGTGGCCACGGTGGGGAAGTAGGAGGTTACAACTTACAACTGGTCAACGGATACGCCGATTATTTGTCATCGTTTCCCCCCCGCCTTGTCGTCGCTCAGAGATCGGGTAGGCACCTAATTAAGAAAGTCCCTTGCCCCCATTTTGCTGCCGCCATAGCGGACACTCGCACGTAGGTCCGCACACGGAGAGATTAGTCTCAGTTCCATCCCTAGTGGCTGGCTGATATATAGGCTGTCCAGCGTGCATTCAAACCTATTCTAGCAACGGAGACAAAGACAGTAACACAGAAGCACCAGACACGTCAGCCTCGGATTATAACCGTCACCATGTCGAAAGCTAGCGGTCTGTGTGATCCGAAATTCTACGGTCTGAAGAAACTTCTTGAGGATAAAATTTCCTCCGGAGAGGAACTCGGAGCATCGCTCTATGTCGACATTGGAGGCAAACCTGTCGTTGACATCTATGCTGGGTTCATGGATGAAGCCAGAACAAAGCCATGGGCCGAGGACACAAAGACGGCTGTCTTCTCCACCTCCAAGTGTATCACCAACTTAGCTGCCCTAGTCTTGGTTGATCGTGGGCTCCTCGATCTTGATGCTAAGGTGTGCAAATACTGGCCCGAATTTGCTGCCAACGGCAAAGAGGATATTGAGGTACGCCATATTCTCAGCCATTCCTCTGGTTTGTCAGGCTGGGATGAACCCATGACAATGGAGAAAATTTACGACCTCGAAGGTTCTGCAAAGCTACTAGCGAATCAAGCTCCGTGGTGGAAGCCTGGCTCAGTCTCTGGATATCACGCCATAACACAAGGCACATTGATTGAGAAATTGGTGAATCAGGTGACCGGGAAATCGCTGAAAGACTTCATCAAAGAAGAGCTTGCGAAACCTCTTGATGCCGATTATTCTCTAGGTGTCGAAGAGAGCGACTGGCCTCGTGTGGCACCAGTTATCCCATTACCTAATCTGCCATTCTCGCTCCACCCAGAGCCTGACAGCGTGTTGAGCAAAACACTGAAATCACTACCTCTGGAAGCCCAATTCTTCAACGAACCACCGTTAAGACGCGCCGCTCTTGGTGCCTCTAACGGATACGGGAATGCACGTTCTGTTGGCCGAATCATGTCTATCATATCGCTTGGTGGAGATGTCTCCGAGACTAAATTTCTCTCGCGAAAGACTCTAGATCGCGTCTTTAAGGAAGAGGTTGATTCCGTTGATCTTCTTGACCAACGTCGCTGCAAGTGGGGGCCGGGCTTTGCTCTGCCAATTGAGAACGACCCCGAGATCCCTATTCCCCAGGGGAACATCTGTTTCTGGGGAGGTTGGGGGGGTTCTATAGTCATTATGGATGCGGATCGTAAGGCAACTATCTGCTATGTCATGAACAAGATGGGTGACGAGGGCGGATGTTTAGGTACGGACCGGACATGGGCTTACGTCAGGGAAATCTATCGAGTGATGCAGGAGTAGAATTTAGCAATACCTAACGTGCTATTAAAAAGAGTAGTGGAAAGCAGAGATAGTGGATATGGTCTACGTGTTTGTTTTTTGGCCTGTCGCTGCGTGTGAGGAAAAATGGATACTGCAGGGATTTAGGACAGCTTTGTTCTCAGGTCGGATCGACTCTTGTTGGGAACCCGCGGAGAGCCTGTCGCCTCCCCTTCGTTTCGAAGCAATCGGGGAAGCCCTTTGTCGAGGGTGTCATGCAAACGTTGTCCCTACAAGGGCCATGCTCTCCCCGGGGGAGACTTAGTACACTCCCTGCCTCTAGCGTCAATTGAGAGATTGTGCCATGTACTCAGAGATCCTTGGGGATAAATTGCCTCTGGTTAATATGACCTTTGGAAACTGTTGGTATCACCACCTAGGTACCGTGAACGCAGTTAAGTGGACAGTGTTTATGCTTCCAAAGCAAAAGCCAATTGATTCATAGATAGTTGTGGAATGACAGTCTAGTTCGAAAACGCTCCTGGATCCTACACGCCGTCCTCGGCGGTCACAAAACCAGAGCCGCAGCCTGGCGCAAGAATGCCTTCACCAAGCAAGGGATGATCCCCCTTATGGAAGGAGATGTCCCGACAATTAGTAAGGGCCTTGACCTTGGTAACCTGCCTCTTTGACCAGTTGGTCTAGTATATTCGGTTGGACCTTTTTAAACTTGGCAATCACCGAATCCTTCAAGAGATTTTCTTCCAATTCAGTAGTAGTAAACCATTCTCACCGCTCAATTCGCCGATCAATCGTCAGGAGCTTCGGCTGAAAGCATCAAAGCCATGACCATTATCCGCAGGACCATACACAGTAGCAGCCTAATAGATAAGTGTCAGGGAAATGGATATTAGCATTGTATTGACTCGTCAGTTACCACATCCGCAACCTCTCAATACCCCCCTCTTTTGTCTGCATGGGTTCTTGCTGTATCTGGACCCCTCAGAGTCCGATATTCTCATTGGTATTTTAACCTCCATGCAGTTCAATAGTTGAGTTCAATAGAATCAGGACTATTTTCGCCTCATATTTGCGTTGCTCGTTTTTGACTCCGCAGCTCTGATTGGCTGGTAAGTCCAATGTATTTCCATAGCTATACGGGCAATTCCTGTTAACAAGAAGCTTATGCAAGAACGTTATGGTCAAAAGCCTTCGGATTATTCTTGAAAGGCTGTGTTTTTAATACGGTTTGGACGTTTGTAGAATTTGGTAGTCCAGTAAAGGGAATGGATGATGAGCAGTGTGAGGAAAAGAGATTGTAAACAGACATATCAAAATATTTTGCTAAACTACTTTCGGTTCGTTTGGATGGAATTTACTACCTTTCAGAATCATTCGCTATCATTCGCTATTACTTCTTCTTCAGATTGAAAGGCCCTCTACCCTGACCATTGGGCCCTAACAGTAGACCGTGATGAGGCACTACACGCTGCGTTCCTTGAATTGGCGAGACGCAAACCACTGATAGCGAATAGCACTTTTGATTCGAATTCTCTTTCCGTGATAGATAAAGACCAGGAAGCCAGCAAAACCATAGTTGATAAGATGGACACATATATTGCGACTTCGTCGGTGTGATTCGACTCATAGCACAAACAAAACTTTGTTCACCGAAAAGTCCCAAGATCTGTCGTTGTGAGAAATCAATTCAGTGTTTCCAAGCGACCAGCGCCTCCTTGTGTTGCCACCTACTGCTCGCCAGTGAAGCCGCATGGAATCAGCCAACCCCTCAGATAAATATTCAACTCCGATGCAACATTCCGAACAAACCTATCGAGAAAAAGGAAAGCGCGCTATGGTTCGGGATCAATAGAGCACATAGCGTGGATCCATCTAGCCGCCTTTTTCACCCTGGGAGAGGGCGGTCGGAAGGTCCGTCTCTGCGAGTGAAGAGCAGGAAGAAAGAATAGCTGATAAATGTGGATTCTGCGAGCTTTGTGTTTGAGAGCTGAAGGAAGCGTCAGATGCTTCCAGCAGTTCGTTGAAAAGCATGACGGCTCGATGGAGCAACTCCGCAAAATACCTCTAGGCTTAGCGTTTTCCTATCCTGCTACCCAAACGTCGAAAAGCGCGGCAACTTCTAACGACGGACGGGGGCTTCGATATCCTCTGAGGAGGGGCACGATGATTTGGCTGAACTTCAAAAAGGGTTGAGCCAAGAACGATGTTTGGAGCTATTCGGTATAGACAGAAAACCGAATCGTTCTATTTATGTAGAGGTTACCCATTAAGTAGCCGCAATTATCAATGACACCGCCGGAACATTCATAGTATCTAGTCATAAGGATCCAGAAACGCGGATTGGGATTATATTTAGAAATGGCAGTAATGCTGCTTATATGGAACGATGCTCTGATATACCCAAACTTTCCAAAATGCTGTTTCCCTCGACACGCCAATGGCGGGGCCATTCGACAATAAACACCGAGTGCTCCCGCTCACTGTTTGCTTCACCACGATCGGGGCAACAGCGCTACGAGAATTGGTAGTTGGCTACTATCTAGGCAAAATTTATCGACTGGTTTATGTGGATATTCAGGGCAAAGGGAGGCCATTATTCGCGGTCCGGACATATCCCTTTTAGGAGATTCAGCTGACGTAAAAGAACTTGCAGGACGCAGATGGCAATACGTGTCTGATTGAAGCCGCACGCGCCGGTCATCTTGCTGTCGTTGAATTGCTTTTGGATTTCAACGTGGATGTCTGTCCGAAAGGTTGGAAAAACCGCACAGATTTTAGTCGGTCTCGGCATCGGCGGTATCAAATTATTGAAGCCATTTTGCAGAGGCGATATGAAGAGCACCAGTAGAAGTATTGCGCGCCCTTTAATCCTTTTAAACACATTGATCTGATTGAATAATACTTGGTCAAGAGGGCCGTCTGCAACAGGGCTATTCTATCATGACCAGTCCGAACCAAAGTCTGTATCTCCTGGCTCGGTAGTCATATCCTCCTCCTCTATGTCTCTAGGAGAGTAAGACTCGATCACCCACTTATTGAGTCCTTACACCTGCTTCTCCGGGACATAAATCCGTCCCACAAACGCCTCACGGACTATTTTTCGAGCTTTATGCAATAGATGTCCTTATTGCATGTGAATCTGGTTCCATGGAGGCGATGATCCCTCGAGGAAATTTTTCGACAGAACATCCAACTGCTCGGACCTTACATCCTCTTTCTCTCGGGTAGTGGTGTAATTTCTAGAAAATAGAATTCTCTCTCGACCATAGCTGGTGAAACGTGGCCAAAATACGGTGTTGTCTTGTTATGCCTGTTAGAACACCGTTAGATATTTCAACCTGTGTGGTCTTACCTGAGAATTGATTGGGGCTTCCCGACTCAACGAATGAGATCAGCCTCGCACAGATATCGTCAGCTAGATCACGCGCGGTCTGTGGGAGGTTTTCAAATGGGTTTGGGCCGAGAAAAGGAACTGCACGATTGGAATATCCAGTCCCGTTCAAGTTACGGAAGAACCAACCCAATTCCATGAAGTGCGTTGATGACCAGACCTTTGGAACGCCGTTTGGAGTGATATCGAAGCGGTAAAGATAGACCGGTACATCCGTGTGCTTTATCCAAGCATCTGTAGAGATACGCCTGGGCGCTAAAAAGTAGAGATCTCCCAGTATCGTAGAGAGGCGGCTGAACTGAGCCCCAATGGTCGAGTTCCAAGGAGGGAGGTCTGATAGTATTAGGTTGCACGATCCAAGAGGGTACTTCCGCAGAATTTCAATAGTGTCTTGTTCTGAGAATCCGTACGTATGAAGGAACGTCATGATATCCTCGTCTGAGTTCAAGCCAAAAGCAGCGAAAGCTGTGCCTTCGTCCGTGTTGTCACCAGTTACATATGGTACCTTGACAAATGCGCCGTCGTTCACCTGACTGATGCCGGCTCTAGCGATTATGTCCCCATCCACCAGCGGCATATACGGAAGTCGGCCTGGCGAGGCCCCAAGTTCCATTGACTCGCGGACAGCCTTCTGAAACTTCTCAGGTGGTGCACGTCGAAGGCATGCTAATTGGTCTGAAGACTGGTCACACCCAAGCCCGACTGTTAGGTTACTGTAAACCTTCTTAACGAGTTCTAGAGGCGCGGTTAGCATACTAAATCCTCTGTGGGTGACGAGCAACCTTGCCTTGAGTGGTGCCAAAAATTCCAAGCCCTATAATCGGGCCAGAGTTTGCCCACGCACCGCGAAACAGTTTGTCATTTCTCCCATTAAATGCTCGCAAATGAAGGCCAACAGACAATGCGCCACTATAGAAGCGTATTAGCTAATCTCCCGCTATTAGCAGGCTTCGACCTACGCGCTTTCCCCCCATATGGTCACTTTAGATGGGTCGCCACCAAAACCTCTAATATTCTCCTGAACCCAGTGAAGGGCAAGCCTTTACGGAGGTAATTAGTAATCGTCAGTCCAGGTCTTCTTTTGAATGCCAATTTTACCTCTGATCCCTCAATCCAAGGTTTGCCACGCCGGCTCTCACAATATCCTCTGAGTATAGAAAGCCATAGCCTGCTAGACGGTAGTTTATACTTACTGCCATTATAGGTTTTCTAATTCGGACAGATTGTTCAACAATAAAGGTCATATTATACCGCTGGTCGCGGCTTGCTCCGCTGGAGAAACCTCCCCTGTAGTGACATTAGATCGAGTAATGCTCAAGTTGGTACCCATGCGGCTTACCCATATATCCACACCAGGACTGGTAACGGGGAATAACTATGAAGTCCCGATGGGCGGACGATATCAAGAGTCAAACAATCCTCATGAACAAAATTATCTGTTACCATCTCGGTGTCTTCACCATATCCAATGCAGGCGTAACCATGTTCTGTCGCATTTCGGAGTCCGCTCCAGGTGGTGTCCAAGCTTAGTGGAACTCGCAGTCTGAAATCACCCACTGGTGGTTGCGCGAAAGGGATGCCGAGGAAGGCATCGACTCCAAATTGTTTATTATGGACGCCATAGTACGACCCGTTGAGTGTAATTCCGACGGGCGGCGAAAAGGCATCTGCACTTTGGCTGAAGTGGGCGAAGGGCATACGGAGGAAGGTTTTAACCCCATAAAAATCATCATAAAACCCAAGGGAACAGTTGTTCAAAGAAGTTCCAGCAGGCCTCCATAAGGCAACGGTGGTGAAGGTGTAGTGTGCAAGGCAAAGAAAAGAAACAAGAATTGGTTGAAGCATGATCACTACCAACACTTTTAGCTAAGCCAGGTGGTAAGGGAGTCAATCGACCTTTTTTAATGACTCTTGCCCAAAGAAGGGGGGCTATATCTTTCTCTCTTTGTCAAGAGGATGTACTCCGTACGGCCTTTGCCTTTAATAGAGGCTAACCGACCGCGTGTATATTATTCTGCGTACATTTTTTCAAGATTTAACAAATAAGCCTATTAGCCTGTAGGACAAGGCGGCTACCCAACCACGAGTTTTTAGCAACTGCCTTTTTCATGCATTACCCGACGACGATCACTAGCTAATGCGGGATTCAATAGTGTTGGTTGCGACATTAGAGTTTGCAGCGGCGAAGCCTTCTTGGTTTCGGTTACACTTAGTCACGGTTCTGCGCCACCCGAACCAGGCAGAGCCACCGTTCTCTAAAATACCCCTCTGGGGCATTTCCCTCTCCAGCACCAAGGGCACAGGTGCCGGAGCTTCGGACACAGGCCAGGTCAACAATACTGGCGACTAGGACGAGAAACGCATCGACCGCTAGGTTCACAGGGCTAGACCGACTACCCGGTCTAAACGATCCGCTTATCATACTGAATATTTTCCCGACAACCCGTAGCTTTCAGAGCCCACAATTGCGAATACTCCTATTGACGAGGACGAAGACACCACACAAATCACATGGTTCTAAACGCCAGAAGATGCCACGGGCTTACCACAGCCGAGTACACTTTTTCTAGAGGACGAACGGCAAAAAAGAATATGTACTGGCCCTGCCTAAATAAGTCAACGGCTAGCGATTTCCAATTTTGTTTTGATCTTTTCGTGTTGCGCTTCTACTCATCTGAATCGTCCCTTCTCATTACCCGTTTTCTGAATTTGCACTCCAGGTTCCTCCCAGGGGCTTCAATCTCTCTTCATCTTTATACTGGTATTTCTTTGCCCTCATTTCAGGGCAAATGCGGGATGCGCACGTCTTCCAGTTCAAAATACTATTTTAGGTTGCTTCAGTAAACCGTCTTTCCAAGAAACGCCTAGCTCATTCCATATATCTCCAACTAGTAAAGTTTTCGCCGATTCCGGCATTACCCTCTGGGGTTTTGAGATGAGGGATAGGATCTAGACGGAATGGCACCAGTATAATTTTAAGATGGCTTGAACTAAGATGACGCCTGAGCAGGAGGGTGCTATTCACACATCCCGAACGCCACGTTACCGCATAAGGTTATACTATCCATTCTAATAAGGCCCCAGCGGTTTTGAAGGCTGCTCAAACCTCAACATTGGGAACATACAAACCTTTCCATTTCTCATGTGCCATAATTCCCCTAATAAAATTGCCTTTATGGGACTGAAGCCTGATTCATTTCAGTTTGTCGTTTCACGTCTTCCGCGTGCGGAGCTTGCGGATCGCGCGCCGCCAGTGCTACCATGCGCGACCTCCTGCACATTACTTCATACGCCATGCCAACCACAACTTCTACGAGAATTAACCACTTGGAGCCGCGAGGCTACTGAGTTTAGCGGGATAAAAGATTTTCAGTGTAACAGAATTTATATATAAAAAGATTTCACTTAATCTTGAAGGGTTGATAGCTATTTGATAACAACTGTAGTTGGTGTGGCCAGAGCAGATATAAACAACGGTAAAAATATTTGATGAATCGTCATTTTATGCATCAGAAGCACGAATATTATAGCAAAATTATGCAATTCAGGGTCTTCCAGCTTCGACTAAGGTTCGCACCTAATGGGATCCGATGGCGGGTTCAGGTTTTAAGTCCCAAGCTTTGGAAATGGATCCAACCATTACGAGGCCTCCCCGCAGTACCTACTGCTGGTTCTCAAGTATTTGCCGATTTGTATATCTATTAGTGTTGGTATCACCAGCTAGGTATTGTGTCAGTGAAGTGAACGGTTTATGCTTCCAAAGCAAAGGTCAATTGATTCACGTTTGTTCATCCACAGTCCGGTTCGAAACGCCATTGGATCCCGCACGCCGCCCCTCGGCGTCACAACACCGGCGCCGCAGCCTGCATTCACCAAGCAAGGGATGATCCCCATCATGGAAGCATATATCCCGACAATTGAAAAGATATTTTGCGGTTTCTGAGCCTGCCCAATGTTATCGAAGTTCATGTTTGGAGACCGACGCCTTCATCCCCGATACGACGTAGGCCGTTCAAGTCGTGGCTTTGGCGGGTCACGGATAAATCAAATCTGGTCGCCTATGTTTGCAAAGAATTATTGGCAAGTCCAATGTCCTCCGAAGTTGCCACAATAAGGCGGCGCACAATATGTAAGGGGTTCTCTGCTGACTGGAGCATTCGGACAAGGTAGTATAGCGCAGCATCGGGGTCACTGCCTCGAATTGATCTGTGAAATGCTGAACTGGTGTCATAGTGATGATTACCCGAACGGTCGTACACTAGATGCTTTCAATGAATGCTTCAACTTCTCCTTTGTCATGTTCGGTCGCCTGAATAAATCCGCAGCTATTTCCACAAGGTTCAGTGCGATTCTACAGTCACCATCGGCGAAGCTGGCTAGGTATTGTAAAAATTCATCATCCAAAGCCGGGACGACACCAGGCGCTGTGAGCTCACAGAGCGACGAAGGATAGTCGTTATATCGTTCATGGTTGGCATCGTAACAGAAAAGATCCTGCACTTGTAGAGAAGAGCAAGGCGAATATTCAATCAGAAATTCGCTGTCGTTGCGCTGATGAGAGTAATTCGATCTTTTCGAATAGCAACGACAGATATATCCCGTTGTGGACGCGCGATTCGATGTATTTCGTCGCAGAACACAATGGACGTCTTCCGATTCTCGTGCACATTCCGTATAGCCTTGGCGACGACGCTTTTGTACTCTGTCGTCGTCGTAGTCGAGCTATTAATCTCGAAGAACTTTCTCCGCATCATGAGCGCGATGGTCCTGGCAATTGTAGTTTTGCCGCTTCCTGGGGGAGCCCACAGAATTAGATTCGGAAAATCATCCTCTTCAATGAACCGGCTGAGTGCTCCATTGGGCCCTATCAGCAATTCCTGACCGACGATATCATCGAAGCACTTGGGCCGGAAATGCTCAGCTAAAGGCCCAATACGAAGATATAGTCGCTTCGTTGAAATCTTAGTCTATGCTGATCCGATATCTTGCTTCTTTCGTGTGTTGTTGGACTCCTGTTGAGGGACCTCTCTTTTCAACATTCTGTTACGTTACTTGACAGTAGGTCAGACTGAAAGGTCACTCGCCATTTTCCCAATGACCCCAAAGGATACATCTACTCGGAATTGGGCTTAGAGATGTTCCATAGTTTTCTTGCCCAAGAGAAATAAGGTTTCTTCGAGAGATACTATTTCCTTAGCCTAGCATGCCTCTTTTTCGACGGCGATCCTCAGGTAATTGATTCAATAATTGCTTGCATGAAACTAAATAGGTATCAATGAGCAAAAACTGCATGATCCTAAAAAAGCAAAATTATTCAGGGAGACAGCGGCTGTACGATATACCTTACTGAGTCATTCATGTTTGACCGCTATGAGAAATGGCGTGAAAATTGACACTCAAGCTGTGACCCTCGGGCCCCGCAAGATAAGCATCCTGTAGCTCCATATCGCCATGATCGTGGATTGAGGTGGTGAAGTTGGCGTAGACTGCAGCGACCAAGTATTTCATTGCTATATGTGTCCTTCGCATTAGTATAGAAACCACGGATGGAAGTAACGATCATAGCACTTACAGTAGAATGCGAAATTACTCCCAATACACATCCTCGGACCACTACTAAACGCCCAGAACCAATGTTTCATTGTGATTAGTTCAGAGGTGGAGGCCTGAAGCCAGCGCTCAGGCTTCCATTCAAAAGGATCTGGGAATATCTCAGGAGTGTGATGCAAGCTGTAAGCATACGATTGAACAGTGGTCCCAGCCGGGATATTGTCGAATCCAGCAAGCGAACATGTCTTTGGAACGATGCGAGGTTGAGCCCCGGGAACTGATGGCCAGAGACGAAGGGTTTCCATAACGATAGCGTGGAGAATTGGAAGGTTTTCGATGTCCTTTGCGTCTGGAAAATCCGCGACCCCAACCTTTTCCTCAGATTCCTTCGGGAAAGGTAACTGAAGGGAGCGTAATTCTTCATGGAGCTTGGTCTGCCATTCAGGATGACGACACATCTCATAAAACAAATACGCCTCAGTATTTCCACTGGTTTCAAAAGCTGCTGAATGGTGTGCAAACATGTCACTTGCAATCTGTAATCTTTGCGGATATGCCGCCTTGGCAGCGTTTATATCGCTCATTGATTTGAGAGCTTGCTCAAAAACAACGGGTTTGTCTTCCGGGTCGAGTTCTTTGCCACTTGCAAGCAGTTGATGAGCTTTATCGCATTTGTCGAGACTCCATTGTTCAAGGGCCCCGAACTTCATGTCCACAGCGCGAGGGATAAGATAGAGTCCGAAATTCCGAAGAAAGTTTGTTAAGCGTGGAAAGTAGTACTGCCAGAATAAAGTAGGATAAGGCGCAAAAAAGCCTTCCAGGTAGAGTTTTCGCTCTGCCTCATTCTCCATCAAGTTGCTGGCTAAAGATCGACCAAATTGCCATTGAACGAATGTATCCAGTGCATAGGAGTAGTTCATTTCGAGAATTTCAACGGGCTTAGATTTCTTTGCGGCCTCTCGGAGTATTGGAATGTACCGACCGAACAGAACATCACGGGTAGCTGCGCGAGCTGTTGCGGATGATAGGACAAATGATTTCGAAAATGTGTTTGAAATCATTTTTTTTCGTGCGGAATGAGGTCCATTCTCTTCAAAAGTGAAGATATTTTCGGTACTATCGATTTGAGTCAGCTGATTTGCTTCCTCAAAGGGACTTATAATCTCTCAAATAATTGAGGCATCTGGCGTCAATTTTGACTTTTGGTACCTACTTGTAAATGGCGAAACCGTGGAAATAAAACTCATGCTTAGGGAAGCCGCCTTGATAAATTTTCTTGACTCCTTGTTCAAAGGTATTAATGCTTATCGAATCCGGGGCAAGTAAGACAGCCGGGCCCAGCTTCATGTGCCTATCGTAGACGGTCCGATTTTCTTGATTTTTCCATCTCAGCCAATGAATCCAGATTGAACAGTACCGGCAAGACCAGTGTCCTGCAGGGATTTTGGCAAGGGGAGAGAGAAATGTCGGATAGATAAAGCACTTGTAAAAAAAGGCTACCAACAAGCCTATCAGGGCAATATAGGATACATAGAAATGCATCTTTGCCGTAAATGTCCCACAGAAGTGTGGCTAGATAAAGTCCATAACTTGAAGGCCTTTGGGCTATTTGAATGAGAGTTATTGGACTATCTCAGTGCTGCACCATCCAAAACTATTGACAACCGTTCGTGCAATCGAGAAGCAGATCATCTGCGATCTCGTCCTGAAGACAAGTACGGAAAGGATCAGTCGTGTAAACGTCAATAAGGGAATGCAATCACCAAGCCGCAGAACATCCACCTGGACCCAGTTAGAAAATGGATGTAAAATGTGAATCAAATCCCCTGGAATATCAGTAATATCGTTATTCCTTTACAAAGGTCTAAACCCGGTTACGGTTGACCGTGCTGTTGTTCTCTCCACCGAGTCAAGTACTTGCCACATTCAGCGGCATTACGAGGGCTCCCTAGCCCCAGTGCGCCCGATTAATCGCCAATGAGCTTACGGATTAATGCGGAAGCCCCCCCCCACTTCTATCTGCTATTGAACCGATGAAAATATAACTCGTGCCCTGGGGATCCATTAACATTATTTGACTGGGTTAATCCCCCCACCTCAAGGAATTTAGGCTATAGAGTTTTATACCCTTTCGGAGCATTTGCGAACCAACCCGGCCTGGCCCAGGCTGTTGACACTCCGTGACCGAATTGACTCAACTTGTAAACGATAACGCACGAGAATGTGGAAACAAAAAATCGGAATTAGTAATCGATTAATGTCTGTTTTCAAGATGCCTGACAGGTGCGTCCAGCCGTGCGCTACAAGGGTGCTGTCCCTCCACTCCGACTTTTCGGGCGGCTGTGGTAGCTGCGGAGTTACGCTTTCTCGATCCGTCGCTGGGGCTGAAAGTGAACCGGTCACGAGCAGTAGAAAGGGACAGCTCGCAAATAGCTGGCCTTGGCATTTTAACCTCTTTTAGAACAATTGCGAGGCAGTTAACCTCGTGTTTATCTTTGACATCTTGTGGCTGGCCACCTCGGGTGTTAAGCGATTTAGTAAACAATGTTGTAATGTACGACGATCACTTTCTTGGATCTATATAGCCATGCTGTCGCAGTACCATCATTGACACCGCACACCAAGCACGAGAATTTTCCTGGGGTTTCTCTAGTGACGAGAGCCTCCAGAACACCGCGAAAAGACCAGAATACTGCAGTGCGTCAAACAGGCCACTAGTTCACCATGGTTAAGGTGACAATCCTTGGGGCGGGGTAAGCATTACGCCAAAGGGTTTTTCGTGTCACACATACTGAATTGCGTCATCATCATAGGGTCACTGGCATGACCATTGCCAGCCAACTTCCCAACGATTACGAAGTCACTATATTAGGAAAACACCTTCCGGGAGACCTTGACAAGAGCTGGGCCAGTCCTTGGGCTGGAGCAGTATGGGTTGGAGTGCACAATTCCAACAAGGAAGATCAGAAAACTCAACTCGATGGTTTCACTGGGCTGTGGCATCTTGCTGAGCACCATCCAGAGTCGAGTGTGCACAAGGCTGAGATGACAGAGATAATGGATATTGGATCCCCCCAAGACGTTTGGTACCAGGGCAAGGTGCCCGGCTTTCGGTTCCTCTCCAAGGAAGAATTGCCACTAGGAGCAAAGTACGGCATGAAGTACAAGACATTGGTTATTACGCCCCAGGTCTTTGTAGAGTGGATGCGGCAGAGACTTGAAGCACGAGGAGTCAAGTTCATGCGAGCTAATGTCCTCGCTCTGGGAGACTTGAAGAACCTTGGCCATGATATTCTTATCAATGCTTCGGGACTTGGTTCTGCCACCCTCAATGATGTCCGGGATCCTCATCTGATCCCCTATCGCAACCAGTCTCTCGTCATCCGTGATAACAACTATCAAGGTCTCTATATCCGACGAGGGCCAGACGGCTACTATTCGACTGCGTTTGCGCGACAAGATGGAAACGTCTACATGGGCGGTTTGCTCACCGCCAATAGCAAAGACATTAAACCGTCAGAGGTGACACGAAGCAGGGTAAGTCCATACCTGTATCGTCCAGATTGTCTGGTCAAAGCAGATCAGCGTCCATATACTCATCGGATATAGATCATCGCCCGAGTTCACGAGAACCTGCCGCAGTATTTCCCATCTCCAAATATTGAAGACTACGATTTCATTGGTGACCATGTCGGGTACTGGCCTGCGCGTCGCACCGAGGACGGTGGCAACAGGGTTGAGAAAGAGATACTTGATGGCCAGAAAGTCATCCACGCCTATGGCCAGTTTGCTGGTGGATACGTCAATAGCTATGGTATTGCTCTGAAGGTTCGGCGATTGGTGGAGGAGTTTTTATATCCGTTGGCTAGATTGTAAATTCTTCCACAGGGCTCCCTACCTATTAACTATATTTTTGACCGACTGGTATTCTCTGTCTACGGCGCTTGCATTTCCTGTACTGATAACTTAGCATAAGCTAAACGCTAGATCAAAAAATATCATGGGCTTGCGTAACCAGAAATGACATAATTTGCTTTCTCGTAGCCGCGAATGGGAGAACGTCCTAAGTAGAGACAGATGTGCCACCCGTAGTTCATATAGGGGGTTACAGGGTATGTACCTCCTCTAGGTATGTTTAACCAAATTAGAGTTGGATTATTGAAATTCCTTTCGGTTGAACAAGTAGAGATGTGCTTCCATGTTTAATAGAGATAGTCACATTGTACCGATTCTTGACCATCGTTTCGTGCAAAATACCGACTTACTCATGCAGGCCGTCACCGGCATTCACTAGTATCACTAACAGGTGCTAATAGTTCTCCTTTCTACGAGCTAAGAGGACAGTTCGAAATCTACATATAAATTCAGCGAAGGTATCAAGATTGAGGAGGGAAGGAAGAGAAATAAAACTAGCAGAGAAGAGTGAGACCCTCAATAGCAAACTAGCAAACCCAAACAAATACACAGAGACTTGAGGCTATCCCCAGTCCCAAAGCAGCATGTTCGTCACACAAATCGCAATAGATATTTTGGTTTGCTAGCCTCATAAATGTAGTTTGTCAATATCTCGCGAAGCCTGCCCAATAAGTGTTCAAAGCATCTAAAGTGGCTGGGATGGGTTGGAGTCACTTCTGTGACGGTCTTGGTGGCGCGCACGTCGAGCAGCGCATCACATTTGAATATTTTCAATTGGGTAGCAACCTGTATCCGTATAACCGCATGCATGATACTAGATTAGCACTCAAAATATCGGGTATGGAAGAGGATCGACATCGCGTCACATACATATGGAGAACCACCTCTATCTGACTGGTTCCAATCCATGCTATAATGCGCTGTATGAGGTTTACCGTCATGGACTTGGTTAGGAATTAGTGCCAGAATAAACTCCATGTGTGATTCGTAACCATCTGCTGTATACCTTTTGATGGGTCAAGTTTATCAGTGCCTATCAACACCAGTTAACGAGAACAATAGCTTATGATGGTATTGGCATCGGTACCCTAGAAGCGATGCAAAGGCAACAGATATGAAGAGAACCAGCATACAGTATAATTCCTGTGAATTTGACCACAGGTCCATATCATGAGCCGTTGATAAAATAAACCTCTGCACCGCATGAATCAGAAATACAAGGCTTTCAAGAATCCGCTTCAATCCTGTACGACGTGGAAAGGAAAGACGCCTCCCACCTGAGATTTCCATCCATCATCCTCACCCAAACGTCGAACAATTCCACTGGGCCCCATTATCGGAAATACCCTCATGAATTTTAGCACCGAGGTGCTTAGATGGCGGTCTTCAGTAGGGAGTACATAGTCTTCTGGCTCGCAGATTTCGTATCTTGTTGATGGAGAAAGTAAATCGTGGTACGACATATAAGCCATTATCTTCTCTCTAGCTCAGTGTGAGAAGAAATGAAGTGAGAACAGCCGCTATTTATGAACGATTTATTGAAGATTCGCCGGTACCTGGGCTGCACTGCATTCACAAATCACTTCTGTTGTGTTCGTCCCTCCTGTTTTGCTGTACTATTACATCTAATACCCACTTACCTAAACCAGCCATTTGCCGAGATTTGCGGGAGTCCAACTTTCCTTGTCTTGGTATTATCTAATCGCCCCGAGTGTTGGAGCTATTAAGATATATCAACATTCTCACGCATTAAAATACTTCTCGGCCTAGTGAAAGTACTTAGCATGGCATATTAAATACTAAGATCGGCTTGGACTTTACGCTTAGCATGAGGGGGTGAAATATGAAGTTGTGAAAAACCGCATTTACTATGGCGTAAAGAGTGTCCGGGTTAACCGTGTGTCCGGTTGACCGGTGAACTACGTTAGTTAATGTAGTTCCTGGCCACCCTGGCCAACCCCAAACACTATACTAAATGCGACTCTCCAGGTCATAGTATATCAACAACGAGAAGACTTTTTTGCTTGATTCTATGTAGGCTACAATTTCATAGCATGAAGAATAGTAGAACAGAACTGACTTATTCAGAACATGATTATTTACTTGCAATACCAAAAATACGCTACGATCGAGCGATGTCGATATACATATCTACATATCACACCTCAAAAGGATTCTCGACCTATTAAAAAGTACTTAGTATGGTATACTAAACACTAGGGTATCCTCAGACTACATACGTAGCCTTCAGCGTTGAAATATAAAGTTGGGAAATATTGCATCTAGTATGGTGTTTCGGGGTGGCCAGGGTGGCCGGGAACTACGTTAAAACATATGGTGCGCATTGTGATCTCCGTCCCAACTTTCCCTACTCCGAAACAGTCTCTTTTGCGAGACCTAGAGTGACATTTTAAGAATTATACGGATCCAAACGGCAACACGTGCTTATTTCAGCTTGCTCACCAGCCTCCTCAGTTATACACATAGGAAACGGCCGCCCTGAGCGTCGGTCTTATGAGGATGATATGGTGTACATGAATCTGTTCCGTCGCACCTTGTAAAAGAAATTTTCAATACCTAGGTTATTAAAACAGTGTATACGCCAATACCAGCGAAACAGAAGAAAGAGCATTTCCAGTTTCCTTAAAGAGCGACAAAGCGACCATCCCATGTTCCAGGACCCACTAGAGCCGAGTTGGCTTTCGCATGCTTAAGTATATATCTACACGACGGGTCGTATCACTAAGTGCCGTCAACATCTACCCCAAGCCAGCTACAATACTTGTGGAAGCCCGGTACCTACTTGTGTTCGTTCAACTTGAATTGATCAGATCAATTTCTCCTTTTTTTTCTACAACCCCGTCCGATATGCCGCCGGCTATTCCGAACCTGAACGGGTCTAATTCTCCTTCTGCAATTCCTTACGGTCCATACACCTCTTTTCCTTGGGAACCTTTGCCAGAGTATGGAGGAGCAAAATCCGTGATCTATCGCTCTGCAGATGGTAAAATCGTGGCAGCAGCAGCAAAAGAAACGGGTACAGCAGTTTTGACCTATCCATGTGATGAATTCTTCTACGTCACTTGTGGATGGGTAAAGCTGAATGTGCATGGAGGAGACCACTTCACCCTGACTAAGGGAGAATTCGTTTATTTGAAAAAGGGCACCACCGTGGACTTTGCGTTTAGTCCAGATTTTGTGAATGTTGCCGTATTCATTGACACTGAACCTGTTAAATTGCTGTGAGGTCATAAATTCTCATAGGTGGCTGTTCAATTCACAAAGCTTACCGCTAAGCTTCGTTTGCTCCCACCTCATACTAAACGGACTCGCAATCTCGAAATATGTGTTCTTGCTCTGTGTGATATCTGTACTTGCATTCCCGGTACGCGGCTCTCCGCCAAACCCTCATTTACCACTGGAGTCTCTTTATTGCATCTGATGGAACAAATTTTTGGCATTTTCCTGGAGCGCTTTGGCTCCGACCATCAGCATGTAATAATTTACCTGGTTATTACACACATATCAACACATTAATAAATCAGAAGACTTGAAACCAGATCTTACCCTTTGCATAGCCACGAGAAAGCCCTAGTCATTTCGCGCTTTCATTATCCCCCCGACGTGCCCGACACATGCCAAGAAGTCTCTGCTACCCAGGGTAGGATATGTGTATGCCGAAGGCGGGAGATACTATCTTAGTTATCTGAGGTCCTGGCCAGAGTACTCATATATTGGAGCTTATCTAAATTGCCGATGACCCGTGGCAGAGACCTCCCACCGATACAGCTTTTAAGTTTTGAGACACACGCCGCATGAACTCTGAATCCAATCCGACGAGATCTCGTTCGATCGATGACCCCGCACCGCTGCTTAAGCCCCACTTGCCTACTTAGGCGACCACGCGAGGTTGCTGGTTCTATTCCATTTTTCCTCCCTCCCGCGTCTCCTTTCTGAAGGGATCCTAAATCACAAATCTCAACTATCCCCCGTGCCGCTATGGGACGAAAGTATCGCGTTAGATTTTTCAATTCAGCCCCTAATGTATCGGACGGCCCAGTTGCTGTTACCAGTCGCATTGAGCGGGCAGATGGCACACCTCGACTTACTTCGGGCCGAAAATGCCAGGTCACCCGGAGTCGCTTTGGTTGCGAAGAGTGCAGGAACAGCCGTGTGAAGTGTGACGAGGAATTTCCTGTATGCCTGCGCTGTCAACGTCGCGGTACTTTCTGCCATCCCAGATCCCGGCCGATCGGCTGGCGCACAGAAATACCCTGGCTTGCGAATCCAGGACTAAACACTTGGAAGACCCGCCCCAATGCGCGCTTACTGCAGTTCTGGCTGGAGGTCGTCAGCAATATCCTCACCATGAACCCAGATGACAATCCCTTGTCGTTTCCCCTGATGCCTCTTTTGGCCGAGAGCCCCAGCCTATTGCATGCGGTACAGAGTGTCAGTGCCGGTTACGACGTTTTCTTCCAGCAGTCAAGACTTGATCTCTGCTTGACAGAACGTGGCCTCGCACTTCAACTCCTCCGCAGAGACCTCCAGGAGCACACTGCTGGCAGCCCCGTCTCCCCTGCGACTGTCCTCAGCATCTTTGTGTTGGGTATTTCTGCCTCATGGGTCGAGACCTCGCCACATACCTACGGTCAAGAGCATTTAGTTGCTGGAAGAGTCATACTCGACACGCTCCTCAAAGACGGAAAGACACGGTCGGATTCAATTACAACATTCCTCCTCGGGTGGTATGTCCATTGGGATATGGCGTGTTCCTTGATAGCATCCGTGGATGGTCTATTACCGCTCGACGCACCTGAGTTGTTCTTGGCTCTCCAAGAATTACACTCTAGTTTCCACCCGATGATAGGCTTCTCTACGGGACTATTCTATATCCTATCTAGACTTGGGCGGTACTGCCGACGGGTTTATGAGCATCCACAACAACGGGACGAAGCCCTCGAAATTGCACTCTATGTACAGTTGGTTTCTTGGCAGCCCACCTGTCAGGAACAAGACCATGTTTACATGAACGACTCTTTCAAGTACCACGGTCTGATTATGCTGGGGAGAGTATGCGAGCAGGTCGGCAAGACTTCCGTCAACAATACAAACGCACCGGAACCGGTCTTGGAGTGCCAAGCTGAAGCTCAACTTCGAGAGTATACACTCAAGTGTCTAGACGCGATATTCGGGGTACCTCTCGACTCAGCGTGTATCAACTACCAAGCGATTCCATTGCTTACTGCCGGCTCGGAACTGACAGCCAACGACATCGTTACACGAGAAAGGGTAATTGAGTTGTTCAAGGCCTTGTTCTCGCGCAATCGACTCCAAGTAAACATATGGGCCATCGAATTGCTCGAGGAGCTCTGGATGTTACGGGACCTTGGGCTCTCTATAGATTGGATGGAGTTGCAGACGCACAAGCAATGGGTTCTCCAATTTGGGTAATAGACAACGTAGTAAAAATAACATTCATACTTGGATCTGTCAGGCGTGAGCCCTATGTGCTGGCAAGACACTACAGCTGGCTAACTAGATTACATGACACAAAATCCCTTCGGGCCCACAGCCTCTCGCGTAGTCTCTCTCCAGTACGGTCGGAAGGAAGATTTCGCCCCCTGACTGCTGCTAATGCATCAAATTCCATACTTCGTCGCAGCCGCGTAGGCAGGGTGGTTCTGTTAGGGGATGGTGGCTCGCAAATGCAAGCCGATGTCGCATATGGTGCTGGTCAGCGTCGTAGCGGCAATGAACATCAAGGATAGGGCATCACCCATCGTCCGCGGATAGGCAGATAACGCGGTATGTGCTCAGTAGGGCTCCAAATAGGAATAATATCGTTCTCTTCGCAAATTCGGTCGAATTAGGGTGTGAGGCGGCTCGCATGTCCGTCAAGAATTAATAGCCGAAACCGGCCGCGTACGCGCGAATTCGTCGATGGGATAAATAGCTTTTGCAGCCAACGTAGGCCGATCTCATCGGTAGTCCAGCCGTTATTCGAGACCTCAAGCCTACCGCCAATATTTTGGTAGATTATCAAACAAACCAGCAACAACAACCTTGCCCTTAAAGATTACGCATAGAGGCAGCGATTAGCCATATGCGCAGATTGCTTCGATAGCAGTAACCCATTAGGGATATCCTGGCGGTACAATAGATCGTCGACCGTAGTATTCCGCTCGATTAACCACCTTTTGCGACGATATAAGGCCCATCGCGAATCCAGTCTCATCAAAGTTATAGATATCCTCGGGTTAGATACCATTCTCATCGATAACGCGTTGTACAGTCGTAACCATTCTCGTAGCGGTTTCGGGTCTTCGTTTAGTGCGCACCGGTAGTCGTAGCGTTTCGAGACGCATGAGCGAATCTCTTCGCACCGATTAATGAACTTTGATGGCCAATTCTTGCTTACTGTAGGCGAAGGGTTGGTTCCGCGCGCAGCAAGAAGGATATTAGCCATTTCTCCCACAGTAGCAGTCCTTGGAGCTGCTCCACGTGAATCCATTCAGATTATCCATTTAACAAGCGAATCTCCCCCCAGTTCAGGCAGTTTATAGCGATTTGGACGCATATCGACGCGTGCAACTCGGCCATTGGCGCGCTCTTGCAGAGTTGAACGTGGCACTGGGTATAGACTAGCCGCTGCGCGAATGGATTTTATTCGGCCATTTTGAAAATCATCAAGGACTAATAAGATCTTGCCCTCTTGATTGGCCGAATTCTGCGAAGATTCAGAGCGAATTGGCGGCATGGTAAGGGATTGAAGTGGGGTGGTAGGAAGGAAGATGCGATTTTGGATGGGCTGGCCTGGTCAGTCATTCGAGAATTACGTTAATACTGCGGATAGCCATCAAAATTTGGCGACCCAAGCACTCCATGAGTCTTCGGCCCGACTTTCTCCCCACAAACCTTCTCCGCATCGTTGCCTACTTTAATAGCGTGGCTGCCGTGATAACACGCACCTCTCTAACCTCTAACCCTTTGCAGGCCTTATCTACACTGCCACGCTACCCGCACACACCGTGGTCACAAAGAGAGGGCGGACGACAAGATCTTGTACAGAGTCTCGACTGAACGTGGATGACATCCCGGTCGTTATCACAAGCTGGATTAGTGAAGATGGGAGAAAAATTGCCCCTGTCGGGTTATGAAGGTTACGACGATGATCCTAGACTGGCCAAGAGACAGCGCAACTGGATTGCCCGGCAGGTAAGAGATTAAATCCACCGAGGCGCCTCTGTCGCAGCCCACTGAATGATGCACACAGGCCTGCGAAGGCTGTCGCGCGAGGAAAACTCGTTGCGATGAGGAACATCCTTGTCGTCTGTGCCGCACTGTCGGAATCGAGTGCGTCTATACGGAGCGCAAAGCAACCAAGTATAACGTTCCCGTGCTCAACCATTTGGCCTCGTGCCTTGCACCACGCAGTACAAGTTCTGACCCATATAATCATCTGCAGGCACGAAATGACCCTTGGGGTTTTGTTTGATGCGTTGTCAACGATAGAGGCGACGGTGGAGCGACTGGACAATAAAGTCGACAGTCTGTGCTCTCAATTTTCGACAAAATCTTTTTCCCCACCACTCGACTCCGCCCTTGATGCACGCAAAACCCTGGGCGGGACACCATGTCATCTGGACCATACCAACTCCATCAGGACGATGGTGCCCCATCAGACAGAAAGTGCTCCTCGGAAAGGCACTGACACTTGCATTATCCCTTCTCTATCCTTCAGTGCACACCAGACGGTCTTTTGGGGGGGCATTCGCTCATTAATTCCACCCGATCTAGCCACCCCTCAGCAAGGTTTTGAGGAAGAATATCACAGTCGTCTGGAACTTGCACGACAACGCCTCGACTTGACTATCACGGTCTCTGATACTGCTGCAGATACAGATTGGCTATCGTCCTTAAGTCTGGCGGCTGTCCAAGAGTTGATCAACTCATATTTCAACACCTTCAACCGTATCTATCCTCTTCTCGACCGGGAGGATTATTTCCAAAATATCTTAACTCCTGTGATGCGGAAAGGTTTTGGGTGCGACATTGAATCCTCCATCATGCTAAATATGATGGCCCTAGGGTGCATGGGCCTCAAAGCGTCTGACGAAGGCCCATTCCGTGGCGCCTTGCGTCTCAATTGGATTTCGCCGATTTTGGAACAAATCATGGGGGAGCCAATATGTGGCCTCGCGTTTTTAACTGAGGCATTCAAACGATTTAGCACCTGCGTTTGTCTCCACGATATTCAGAGCTGTCAATACTATATGACTGCTGCACTGTTCTTCATTCAGATCGGACGCCCTGTCGATGCATGGCTAATGATTAACCGGGCTGCGCCGACGTTTTGTGCTACTCTCAAATTCTCCCTTCTTGCCGACGAGTGGTCGACAGATATGCGGTCAAGGCTCTATTGGAGTGCCCTTCTTATGGAGAGTGTGATTGTCCAAGAGTTAGAATTACCTCTTAGTCGACTAAAGGAGTGGCAAGACGTGGTGCCTCTGCCCAAATTCGTTACCTATCCACGGGAAAGCGGCTCGCCATCACGAGATGAGACAGACGATGCATTCTACTACTACCACTTCCTTGCTCAAATTGCCCACAGGATCATCCTAAACAGGATCCGAGATGAACTCTTTTGTGGCAATCCATCGGCCACTGTCGCCATCGAGCTAAGGCACCAGCTTGATGAGTGGGAAAAAAATCAGCCCGATTCGATCAAGGGGTCCACTCTTGACGCTTCCATGGACCTTGACAAATGTCCCGCCTACATCGTGGCCGGAGGCTTACTGAAAATGAGGTACCACGTGGGCGTCTTTCACATCGGCCGACCCTTTCTCTACAAAGCAATCCATCATCCCTCTTTGATCACCAATGCCGATCTCAAGATCTGTGCAGACGCCCTCAGGTTCGCCATAAATTGGCCCTTGGCAATGGAACCATGTTCGAAAATGCACAGTTTTACGCCGTTGAGGTTTTTTACCGCCAGCCATGTGTTTGGGCAATTATTGATTTTCTACGCCATCCAGAGATCGCCGGACGCCCGAATACGTGACCTACTGCCCGCAGGCTACGAATTCTGGTGTGGACAGATGTTGCGATACATGTCCGGTGTCGTGGATTTAAGTCCAGTCATCGCAAAAGACTTTGAGCTGGTATCTGCTATGTACTCACAACGTGATATTGAACCTCCAGAAAGGTGTCCGCAGGACGAGCCTGTTAGTTAATCAATTGGCAGATAATGACTGACCATGAGCGCAGTCCCCGTTTTCATGCACACTGGCAACCTGGTCAGACGGCAACAATTTTAGTCCGTGGGTCGGAAATTAAAAGACAGATTCTTGGGAAACATCCCAGTTTGATCGGGACACTCTTAACGTAATTTACAGCCGAGCCACGCACCCCAAAGCACATAGTAAACGCGATAAATTATCATTTTGTATTTCAACTCTCAAGGGTCAATATGAGTTCCTAAAGTCTTCCAGTACTTAATACATCACACTGAGTATAGTTATCAGACCGATAATTGTTTCGAGGTATCACAATCGCTACATATAATACACCTGGTCACCCTGTTAGAAAGGAACCGGAGACTATCGAGGAATCTGCCGAGATGAGGAGAGGATCAAGAGGGAATCGCGCCAGCCAGTAATGCAGTAATATTGAAAATATTTATTAAACTAAGATGACCCCCGAGTGGGAGTGAACTGTACACATCTCCCGATTATCCACAACACAGTATGAGGCTAGTGTGTCTGAGGGAGGAGGCCCTAGTATCTAAGGAAGCCCTCAGCGGCATTGAAGACTGCTGTAAACTCAACATAATTGGCCTTCTTCATCGCCGATAAACAGTTTCATATTGCCTTGTCTATAGCATATAGCAGTTCGATTCACAGAGCATAAATCACCCTCCAGTCAGGCCCGGGTGATTCCAAACTCCTCGAGTTCTAACATTTACGCTTACAGCCTAGTTAGTGCAGATATTCGTTTCCTCCGCATTCAGACCTCTCTCCTCAACAAAAGGAACAGCGCAAGGGCCAATATTAAAAATGTCCCTTGACAATATTTAAGATAGCCCCCGAGTTGAAGTGTGCTTTACACGATTCCCAAATGTCCACTTTCCCATAAAAGCTAGCGTGCGTCAAGGACGAAGAGAGCAACAGAACCCCTCGGGCGCATGATATCGATCAAGGAAGTCTCATCGGTGTTGAATAGTGGCAACAATTGATCGCAGGATATTTTCGATAGTGCATCATATACCTTTCACCTCAGTTAATTTATACTATTTTCTAGACTTAGAAACCACTCTGGTACCAAAAATCAGGTAAAATGTTTCGTTGTTGATATATCCATATGGTGACCTGAAAAATCGTATTTAAGAGAGGAAGCCATTACCGAACAACACTAGATGAAAATGATCTCTATAAGGAACAGGTTTTGCAAAGGCGCTAGCCTTTCAGGCTGAAGTATAGAACTACAGCTACGGAAAAGACCAACAAAATAACACTAGGGCTCGATAGAAAGACATCAAACCGTGGAGCGGATTTGGATGCCTTTGGGGGTGTTTTCTAACATCGAGTACCATGTTGGCAACAGATAGAGAAGTTCGCGTTATGGTTTGGTTGAGAATACTCACTTGTTCTTGCAAGTCCCCGATGTAATAACTGCGAAGCAGACGATCCGCATCCTCGCTATGCCCGACTTCGTCATAAGGCTCACTAGCATCTTGACCCGCCACCTCTAAAATAACCTCTTCGCCTCCTCTTCACCAGCGAAAGTCATTAGCCGGATGAAATCAAAATATGCAGCAGGCCTTGCAGAATTAGAGCACACATACGGATGGTCGTTGACGAATTTCGTACAGTCGTAGACTTTTCCATGGATGACCATGTATAGGTTGTGTGGACTGTTATGGTTGGAGATTTCCTCCATCGTAAAAGAACGAACTGGAGCCATATTGATGTAGTAGGTAAGATAAATTTAAACCTTGCCAAAAAAAAGGGGGTCAAGTAATATAAGTATGGACTATTGTTCTGGTTTTCAAGGTTTAAAGTAATTCTGGACGTTACTAAGACTAGATGTTAGTAAGTAGCGAAACACTGAATTAAGTGCACAGCCCAAGGTGCGGTTCCTTATCAATCAACACTACTGTTTTCGAACTATTGGTTATACTTAACCCGAGGGCAGCTAGTCCACTTACCAAATTTGGCTCTGTGCCGACGAAATGTTCTCGGGAGGTGACGATGATTGGCCTGTAGTATACGAATCCAGATACCGCCCCGGCCAACCTTCTGCGCTTCTTACACGCTACTCTCAGTAATTAACTATGCCTTTGCTTTCTTCAAGTATTGAGTACTAACCACACATGTCAAAGTGATTCGTCAAGACATCTAGTCATCGATGCAGCGCGACCACAATCTGAGAGGGCCGGTGTTTTGACCTCCGTTTAGTGAAGACCTTTCAACCAGCCGATCGATCAAATGGGGCAAATAATCCGTTGATGCGAAGGATAAGCGAGTTTACCCATGCGGCCTAGTTAACCAGCGGAGAGTCCCCACGCCAACCACAGTCCCGAAACGTAGACTTCCTTTACGGGACCCAAGTACGAATGCCCGCTTTCCCCACAGCACTCACTCAGCTCGAGGTTCGAGGCTGTCTCGACCATTTTCGGAGTCGGCACGCGGCTTGACTAGGGAGGCCCCTGCATATTCACGTCATCGTCAAAACTGAGACGACCCGGGTGCTCCTGCTACCACCCAATTAACCGAGTCCTCGTCATAGCTGTATCCGCCAGCAAAGTCTGGTTTACCCTATTCTTGAGATTCTTGCCCGAGACTGCGGTTGAGCACGATATAAGGTTGGGCTCAAAAAGGGGGATATGGAAAGCTGAACGCCTGGCAGTCTCCAGAGAGCGCTCAGGTACGTGGAGGATTTTTAAATGCCACATGTTTCCCAGTCCGTACCAAAAGAAGCAATCTCATGTCGTCGAGATCGCGGGCTATCGACCAGGTGGCAGGCCGGACTCGGCCTGAACTCGCTATGATACCCAGAATGGACACCCGGTACTAATGAAGTCCAGTGGCCAGCTTCTGGGGAGCAGGCCCCGATTGCCTGATTGGAGACGGACGCGAGGGGCAGTCTTGTGGGGACAGGCGGTGTCCCCCATTAATCCCGTCCTAGAGCTCAACTCGCCCGTGAAGTACACAATCACAAAGCAAATTTCCAAAATAGTCACGATCGCGAGCGGGTGAGCAGAGGGACGAGCGCCTCGGGGACTGCAGGGAGCGACGAGTTTATGGCGGACCTGACCGAGGCCAATTCCACTGTGAAATATAAAACCATGGCACAGCTGCCACGCTCGGCGGCGCCTAGGCATTCCTTTAGTTCCAGGTAGAGACCAACAACCGTGCATTCGGTCGGACCCCCTTGGTCTCTTCCATCTCTGATCATTTCGTTTTTTGCGGAGTCACTATGACCACCGTCGAGAATCTGGGGTCAAACCAGGTCTCCTACGACTATGTTATTGTCGGAGGCGGCACAGCGGGCTGCGTCATTGCGAGTCGACTCGCTTCAGAACTCCCGGCTGCCAGCATCCTACTCATCGAGGGGGGCGACAGCGACCTCGGCAAAGACTACCTCCATGACCTGAAGCTCCAGGTGAACAATTGGGGAGGCGACCACGATTACCAATATAGCTCAGTGCCTCAGCCAAAAGGTAACACAAACCGCATGCATCTAGAAAGACCTTCGGTACGCTAACCCGCCGGTTGCAGGTAACAGCCTCATACAACACTCGCGGGGCAAGATCCTCGGGGGATGCTCAAATATCAATGGATGCATCTCGTTTCGGCCCCTCGAGTATGACATCCGGAAGTGGCAGGAAGCCGGCGCTCACGGATGGACTTTTGAAGAGATGATGAGGCTCGTGAACAAGGTGCGGGTCACGGTTAACAACATCGTGCCCAAGTACCATAACTCAGTCGACCTGGCGCTTGTTGAAGCAGCTCAGAGGGCCTTTGGTATCCCCAGGACGGAATCCTTCAACCGGGACGTTCTGCACACGGGCAAGATCGCGCCGTCGGCGGGCCATTTGGCTATAGCCTATGACCCGCAAAATGGTTACCGCAGCAGTGCCAGCATTGCTTACATCCACCCCATTCTGCGCGGGGAGGAAAGGCGGCCAAACCTGACCATCCTCACCAGCGCCTGGGTCCATCGCATCAACTTTGTCGACAACATCGCTGCCGGAGTCAACGTTACGCTTAAGTCGGGCCGCGAGATTACCGTCAAGTCAGCCGTCGAGACTATTCTCTGCGCGGGTGCCTTCGATTCGCCGCGGCTGTTGCTCCTCTCTGGCATTGGGCCACGCGATCAGCTCAAGTGCTTCAATATTCCCGTGGTCGCGGATGCTCCGGGAGTGGGCGAGAACTTGATGGACCACGCCGAGACCGTCATGATGTGGGAGATGAAAGCACCGGTGCCGCCCGAGTCAGTCATTTACTCGGACGTGTGCTTTTTCCTGCGCCGCGAGGCAGAGAATTCACAGGGAGACGATGGAGACATCATGGATGCCATGTTCCACGTCTTTGGGATTGGCTTTGACGATAATACGGCCCGCCATGGGTACCCTGCCCCTGAGAACGCCTACTGTCTTATTCCGAATCTCCCCAGGCCCCGTTCCCGCGGCCGTATCACATTACGATCGTCCGATCCCACGATTCGACCGGCCATTGACTTCAGATACTTTACTGATGCAGATGACTACGACTTGAAGACAATCCTCTTCGAGCTCCGAGCGGGCCGCAAGCTCGCGGCGACGGCTCCCTTCAAGGATCTCATAAAGCGAGAAGTTGCGCCCGGCCCGAACGTCCAGACTGAGGAGCAGCTCATCGACTACGCCCGCAAAACCCACGGCACCGTCTTTCATCCATGCGGAACGGCCAAGATGGGCGACACTCACAAGGACAGCATGGCCGTTGTAGATCCTCAGCTTCGTGTCCGCGGCGTCAAGAGGCTGCGCGTCGTGGATGCCAGCGTCTTCCCACTCATCCCGTCCATCAACCCGATGCTGACAGTCTACGCCGTTGCTGAGAAGGGTGCCGAAATGATCGTCAAGGATTATGCCTCCGCTTTTGTAAGGCCGAGGATCTAAGTTTGAGTTTGCATCTTAGATGATATTCAAGACAGAGACTACTAGTACTGGATTGTACGACCGCAAATAAGCAGAGTGTACGTAGCTAGACGGAACATAGTTGAATCAGCAAATCACAAATGATAGTTGCAAATAAGAGGGCTACCAGCACGCCTGGGGAGTTTACAGTCTACCCAGACGGAGTCTAAGAGCTTGCTAAGACGTGTCTCCATGACACACCTTTGTCAGCTGTAAATAACAAGCTTTTAAGCAAAAGTGAAGGTCCATTCCTTCGAGATCAACAGCTCCAGCCATGTCACGTGGACTCCGCAATCACGTAGATCCCACAGTTCCTGCAGTAACTCAATCGCCCACATATTGACGGCTACCCTGTTGGTGGAGTATATTGCTTTGAATCGATCGACCACGTCAATACGCAGCTGAGCATCCTCTGCTGTCAGCTCAGCGGCAGCAGTTAGCAAGGGCGTCGAGTGAAAAGTGAGGCATGGCGCATCGACAGGCGTCCTGAACAGACGCCTCAAAGAGTCCATGGCCAAATCACGTATCCAAGGCCCAAAGTCTTCGGGCCCCGTCATACTACCCTCCGCTGGGAAGCTGAGATCACTGACCGGAATTGGGATTCCGCAGATGGTGTATAGCATAATAAGTCCGTGGTTGCGGTATCCGATGCTCATATCGACGACGTTCTCGTCGTCGTGTTCGGGCTCCCAGGCCAACAGCTGACCCTCAAAAGTAGCTTCAAGAATAGGGTCCTTGACTCCGGTTTCCATGACCAGCCGACAGTGCCGACCAAGGCAAGCGATTAGATAGAACAGTTCTGCGGAGAAGCCAACCATTGGGTGGAACGTGCCGCGACTGGTTTGGATGGCGTCGAACATCTGGGCGGTGTTCAAAGGAGCGAGTTCGTGGGGTCCAGCAATGAAGGCACAAGACATGTCCCAGTACAGGTACCAGCCGAGCATAAATTGTACCAACGGGTCGTTTCTTTTCTCCGGATCACTTAGCAACCTTTCCAGTAAGGTACGGGCGGCCAGGAGATGCTCCTTGCCGTAGTTGTTGGTATGATTTTCCGTCCACCCCCACGAGACGCCCTGCAGGAAAACAGCGAGAACAGACGGAGGCTTGACTTGGGCAGGGTCTTTGATCTCGTGTCGCAATGCCTGTATGGCAAGACCTCGTTCTTGCAAACATGTGGTTAAGCACGACGCCTGAAAGAAGTGCTCCTGTCCCGCACTTACGGACTGCACAGTATGTAGCAGTGACGGGGTGGACATAAGGTGCGCGAGCAGCGGGAACGACAGCGGGTTGTTGTCGGGACACAGGGTCATTATCCGACTGGTCTTCTCAAGCCAGTAATGCAGAAGCTTCCTCTCGGGGTTCACGACACCGGTCCATGGCTCAGCGAGGGGCCTCGCTATCATCATCCAGGGAGTATCAACCTGCCACTGCGTTGATGGCGTCGAGGATCGGCAGACTGAGCCGCGGCGTTGGCAGCGGAAGCAGACCGGGTATGTCTCATCGCATTTGACGCGGCGAAGCTTGCACTCTTTGCAGCCAGATCTGCTTCTGCCCCTCAGCCGGGACTGGGATGAGCATGAAGACGAGGGGCTCGATGTCTGCAGCTGGTCGAAGCTGGGGCCGCTGCTCACAGTCGGGGGAATTTCCGGAGCCTGGACCTGAAGATTGTTTTTGGAGGAAAAGCGCACACGATATGAGGTTTTCATAGTCAAGCCAGAGGGGATGTCGAGCTGGTAGAGTGAAGGGGAAAGGGTCGAGCCGAGCTCGGGGCGACAGCCCGTTGAAAGCCGAGTTCGCCAGTCCTTCAATTCAAGGGCGGAAGTATCGCGTGACTGCTGGACCATGGATAGTCAACGCCCGGGGGCTCGGAAGCGGCGACTGGGGCAGGTGGGGGGAGAAGTGCCCCGTTCAAACCGAGAGGAAAGCCACTAGAAAACCTTATGAGGGCCAGAGATGGTTGGCTGAGCGGGGTGCAGGATACTAACGTGGTGCCTTGAGATAAGCAGGCCTTTCCGACCTCGGGAGGAGACAGTTTGATACGCGAGGGGGCCAGGCTTGCTGCGCAGATGGTAGAATTGAGAGTGAAGAACCGGTCGGGCTGTTGATCCCACGCTCTGGAAAAGCTTCCATAACGTATCCGACGACCTGTGGCGACCTGAACTATGCTCGGTGTGCAACATCCCTGAGTACAGAAGTGGGAGCAGAGAATAGCAGCTCCGGCCCGTCCAGACTACTCCTTTGCCGAGTCGTGTTGTCTCCCATTCATGGGGTCCCAATGGCGAAGCCAGTCGAAGAAACTGACGTTCGATACGGCCAACAGACCCCAGAAAGGGTGGAGGGGCGCTCCAAGAGGCCTTTTAAACCGAACCGTGGCTCGTAGATCGCAAAATTAAAATCCCGTGTTCATCGATCTGTGTTGTTATCTGATCTATCTTGCGTATATCTACTAGAGTCTACAGGGCTTGTCACCGTTGCTCATCGGCGCCAACTCAACACCCTCCAGGTCCACGTAGCCAAAGATCTCCGCCTTGTCTCCGTCCTCTTCCAATGCCTTCTCCCACTTGCTGGTACTCTTCTGGAAAGCTCGCACCACGTCTTCCTTTGTCAGATCCATGGGGGCTTGGTTCCTGCCCATCTGCCGGATCTGTGTTCCCGCCACCGTTTCCGTCAGTCCGTAATCCTGGCGGTCAATCTTCTGGATGACAGCTCCTGTCTTGATTCTCCCCCCCAAGATGTCTCTGGCCAGATTGGGCTCCGCGCAGAGGGCCCGTGCCAGCCCGACCCCGTCAACCACATCCAGCGCCTTCACCATGGCCCTGACAGTCAAGAATCCTCCAGTGACAAAAACCTTCGTCTTTTTGAGTCTCGGCACGATGGTTTCGGCAAACTCGAGAAAAAAGGCCTCGCGCTGTTTCGTGGATTCGCGCTTGTGTTCGAATGCCATGTCCTCGTAGGTGCCGCCGGAAAGCTCGACAAAGTCGAATTGGCATTGTTTCTCGAGGAGTTCGCATAGTTCGCCACATTCTTCAGGCGTAAAGCCTTTCTCATCAAACTCTACCGAGTTGAGCTTGATGCCGAGAACAAAGCCACTGTGGAGCGGAATTTGTTCTCGAATTGCAGAGACGATTTCCACGATGATGCGTGCACGGTTGGCGATGGACCCACCGTACGCGTCGTTGCGCTGGTTGGTCCTGCGAGAGAGGAACTGGGACAGCAGATAGCCGTGAGCTCCATGTAGCTGCGCGCCATCGAACCCAGCTCGGTAAAGATACTCAGCGGCGTGAGCAAATGACTCCACGATGTCCTTGATTTCCTCATGAGTAGCAGCGTGCGGTTTGGCAAACTTCATTCCCCACACTTCCTTGTCGAGATGGACAGCTGACGCTGAGACCGGGTCAGGCTGGAAGCGGTTCTGGACTTGCCGGCCACCATGCGAAAGCTGACCGAGGATCAAGCTTCCGTCATGATTGCCGGCCCAGGCAAGGCGCTTGTAGGCCTCAAATCGGGGTCCGTCGAATGGGGCGTCTGGTGGGATGATGAGGTTGCCGGCGGCCTCGATGTTAACCGCGTCGACTATGAGATTGCCCGTCACGATAGTTCCAATGCCACCTTCACCGAACCACTTGTAGGCATTGATGATGTCCGGAGTCGGGATGCCACGCTTGCTCAGATCCTTGGGGTCCCACGAGCTTAGCCTCTCAGTCATAGCGGCTTTCAGGAATCTGTTTTTGGCCGTGCGCTTGGAGAAGGCCAGTTCCAGAGGCTGGCCCAGCACGGAAGGATCCGAGACAGGTCTATCCTGCCCATATCGTTGCGCTGCCATGGCTTACAGTCAGGATGGGCAGCGATGAGAGGGCGACGAGGATGGGGACGAGTGTCAGTCTGTGGATGTGCTTTGTAGTGCTGTGCTGGCTCAATCAAATGTCGACGGGAAGAGTGCAGGATAACGAAGGGCAAGTATGTATGATTTTAATCTTGTTAATTCCAATCTTGTTAGGAATCATTTTGTGAAGTAGAATCCCTCCTTGCTTGTCTGAGGTGCGATCCGAACGGAAAATGCGTCGGTCGATGACCATCATCATTCCCAAGCCCTGCCTTCTTGGGAAGAGTTCCGAGTTGTGAGCACAGTGTCGTTCCGGCAAGTGCATACCAAGATTATCGATCTGGCCGCCAGAGCAGATTTGCCTAAAAGGGGCAGCACCCGAGGTGGCTGAATTGCCGATATTCCATTGGTTGAAGGAATCACAACGCTCCACCCCGCAGTGGAGCGTCGTGGGGCGCGTAGCTTATCCGTGGTGCGTACATAACAGATTCAGACTCCTGTCAGGCTGTCACGACTCACAGGCTGTCAGGGAGCCCAGACTTCTTGGCAAGGTGGGGCAGGCTCAAGAACTCTAGACGCGGAAAATGACTACCAAGAAAACGCTAGCCCTACAGAGACTAGGCCTGGGCCCGTGATATCTCGAGTAGAGCTGATCCCTGCCAGCTTTTCAATCCAAGAATAATAGAGGGTGATTCTGGTAAAATTTGGGTGCCTTGGGCATAAAATAAATGTGGGATTAACAGCACTGGGAGGCGTCGATATCGATTAACGGCTTCTATCGCTTGCCTGAATCAAACTCATCACCGACGAGTCGGGATTCGTTTTGTAACATAATTCACAAGTATCTTGGCCACACGATTAAGTCGGCCACCCAAAACACCATAAACTCACAAGTCGTCCTCTCAGCAGCGGAAAGCTCTCGCATACGCAGCGTCATGCCGCTCATAACTAACCGCGTTAGTATGCTGAGTTCCTGGTCCTTCTCGTGTGCTTGGCTGATAGCTTATCTGTCTGTCCTGAGAAAGTAACTGCCATTTGGCCTCTTTCCGTTTGTTCCTACTGGATGCAGATGCCTATCCCAATAAAAGCTTCTCCTATGATTCAGAGAATGGATAGCATTAACCATAGCCTGCTTCTTTATCCAACCGATCTGCTATTGTTCCCGGGTGTTTCGTACTGCTCCGGTATTGATTGGAGACGGCAATTCCGCGCATCTCGGTGTTTATGGTCACCTATATGATGGCTAGGATGATCTGCTGTTCCGATGTAACCCATTGTGAGATAAAGGTAGATTGTGTTAATTGTCCTATGATGGCCCATTCTGACACCCTAGGTCCTATCGAGGACCATATGACAGGCCACCGGCCTTCCACTGGATGGTGTTCCTGTTACAAATCCTAAAGTCTGAAAAATATTCGAATCAGCAGTCCGAATGTCGTCCAGCATCTTTGCCGAGCTTGTTACGCCCAACGGAATCCAGTATCGCCAGCCCTTAGGGCTCTTTATCAATAGTCGATTCATCAAGTCGAGATCCGGGTAGAACGAACCCACCATAGATCTTGCGTATGGCTCTTTCTGGGGCTATATTTTTGGATTGTTGCTGATAGCGATTAACGGGAAGGAGATTGCCAGGGTCCAAGCTCCTGGCGCCAGCGATATGACCAGGCTGAACGTGTCGCACGCGAGGCATTCGATAGAACTCGAATTGAGGCACCGGGGACAGACAGAGGTCATTTACTGGTTGTCCCAACACCTAAGACAAATACAAGCATTAACGTCTGTGATCGCTGTCGGCATCATCCGCCGGTGGACACAGAACCTGGTGATTGTAGATCTCTGGGAGCAGATTCATGACACACACAACCACTACCAGCTTGTGGCCCACGATACTGAACATGAGACATTCTCGTCCGTCGGTGTTGGAGGAGCGAGAAAGGAAGCTATCCTATGGCTGACAGAGGTCAGTGGACGTAGGACTCCTAAAGCTTGGGCTGGGGCACACACCGACGAGTTTGGCAGCATCTGCCGAGAGATCCTTCTGTTCTCCCATGGTCAAGGACTCCATAGTTGCGGTGCCGTGAGTCTACATGCGGTGGTTTCTCGACGGCTTGTCGCCACTTTCCATGTCCTTGCGGTCCATGATAGGAGCGATAATCCAGTGGCAGGATGCAAACCTCTTGGTTGACGGTCGGGATGGGCGAAGTCAGGTCAGGATATCAGTGGAAGAAGGAAAACGCAGGAGGTGGCCTGGTCTTAGATCGAGGACCGAATGGTGGGACCCTTTACTAGGAGGTATACCAACGTGGATTATTCACATCTGTTGTTGGCACTTACCATGTTGTGAGGCTCAGTCAAAGCAACTTTGGGGGACGTCATACTCCGTATTCTCGATATTTGCCTTTTGTCGACTTGTGGCATCTAGAATAGGGAACTAATACCCTAGAGCTAGTACTCGCATATTAGCCCTCTTGCCATTTTCAGCAGGAGTGCGAGCTCATGCTCGAAAGGACAGAGATTAATCTATTACTTCCTCGCGGAATCTGAACACTAGGCAAATCCACGCCATTCCACGCTGACCCACGGGAAACAGTCTGGACGCGGGGCACCAGCTTGAAGCGAAGAACCCAAGGGCAGGGGTGGTGGTAGGGTTTGCACCTTAGGGGAAGGTCTCGGTTTTGCCACCCGGAAATCACCTCAAAAAGGCAAGACCGCCAGATTGGGTTAGACTAGCTGGTGGAAATATCCTTAGCATATCAGCTATCATGACTTTTGTAACACTATTGTCTTAATGGCATATAGGCAAGCCTGCCTCTGTGTCTCCCTCCCTCACATTACCGTCCTTATTCTCTCCTAGTTCTTTATTTATCGATGGGCGTCGACCGTCAGGCAAAAAGCGCAGCTACATCACGAGACGATAGTGGAAGTTTGATCGCCACAATGCCCATGCATGTTGAACAGGTATACGCGTTCCCATTGACTTATCTGCACACTTGCATACCAGGATACTGATACGATTAGCTCTACACATATCCCATCAAGTCTCTCAGAGGTGTAGCACTTCCCTGCATACATGCCACCCAGACTGGGTTCGCTTACGACCGCCATTTCATGCTCTGGGATGTCAACAAGTCCGAGAATCTCCATATTGGACTTCGGCCTGCCCTATGCCTATTCAGCACCAATTTAATCCCTGAGGCTGACCCAACCAGTATTGAGGTTCAGTATGCGCTGAGCCACGTCTTTGATCAACCACTCGAGGCTGTTGAAGCTTCGACCTTATCCGTGCCATTAGTCCCCAATACGTATGGGCTGACTCCGGTCACAGTCACAATGCATTTCAGTCCATGTCCAGCGTACGATATGGGCGAGACCTACAGCGAGTGGTTTAGCTGTCGGCTTGGGTACCCGGTCAAACTGCTCTACATTGGCGATTATCGCAGGAAGGTGTTGGGCAACATGGGAAAAGGAGTAGGCTCCGATTCGACCCTGTTGCTTTACCCATCATTGGCGGCCATTCCAGTCATACCCCTGCTAGGGTACTCGTTCCTTCGAGGAGGTGATGCGCGTCTAGCTTTTACTGCGCTCTTCTTCCTCGCCAGCTCCTTGATTTTTGTCCGACATCGAAGACGCTGCCTATCCAAGACGCAGCCCATGATCACATTTTCAGACCTTGCCGCTTATCTCGTCATCAGCAAGAGGAGCTATCAAGACGTCAACGACAGGCTTCCCGAAGGCGAAGAAATGGACATCACTAAATTCCGAGCTAACATCGTCGTGTCGGGAGCCAAGGAAGCCTATGAAGAAGACTTCTGGGCCGAACTGCGGATCCGCAGGTCTCTCATAATGAAGCTGACCCAGAACTGTGCGCGGTGTAATAGTCTCAACGTAGACTACGCCACAGGAAAACCAGGCCAGATGGAATCAGGAAAGGTTTTGAAGAAGCTTAGTAAGGACAGGAGGGTGGATCAGGGGATGAAATGGAGTCCCATCTTTGGAAGATATGGCTTTCTTACAAAGCCCACCGACCAGGACGATCGAGCAATTATCAATGTTGGCGACGAGGTTGAGGTTACAAGATTCAACTCGGAGCGCACCGTTACAGGCAAGCTTCCCATTTGGATTATACCTAGTGTATGCTCTAACGGACTTTACAGTCTATCCCAAAGACTAGCTGTTCATTCGGCCCTAACTCATCATATTCAGACTATATATTATTGTAGAGGCTACCAAGTCAGATGATTCAGCAATAAGAAGAAAATTTTCTGTTACGTCGTGTGATAAATTGATTCATGATATTGACTGTAATGGAAATATATGACATCGAAACTCACGCCAGCCACCTAAGCACAAATCACAGGCTGCAGGCTCTCCTCAAACCATAGCTCATCAATTGAAGAGGTTGCATCGAAGCCATGTTCACCATCTCATATGGCAAGCGTAAAGGCGAGTCTGATGCTGCTTTTCAACACGCACAACGCTGTCCCCCTTCAGTCTTGCCAAGCAGCCTAAAAGTAGTCTGCCTATTTTCAGCTCTGTCGCTGTGAATGGTACGGAAACCCGTCTCGTTCCTACTCAGGTCAACTGTCCGGTGGCTAAAGAACGTGTAAGATCTATCTCCTTCGGAGGACTTAATACGTCTCGGTCTTTTGTTAGACGATGCCCGTTGGTTACCTATTAACTGACCAAGCAATTATCTAGTACTACACCAGATATCAGGTCATCACCACCCTAGACCGTTCGGCGTTTTAGCGAAGAGCGGACAAATATCTCCACAAAATATCCGACGGCTACTAACTCTGCCTACAAGCTTTTATCATTTAGTGTGCCAGGATTGTTTCGAGTACTGCAAAGCCCGGCTGGCGGACCGATGCGGAAATTTTCGCCTGGTGGTTGTGAGGACCTCAATCTGGATTATTTGCAGCATGAAATGGTCGGAAAGACAGCACAATATTGAACAGAAATATTTCTACGGCTTTATTGTGATATTGGGCTTTGTTTAAGCTTGGTTCAATTGATAGTGTTGATAGATTGTTAGAGAAGCGGAAGAAGCGAGCCGGACAAGACGTGTACTCAGCAGTCCAACCCACGGACACATTTCGTGCCGATGTAAGCAATAACGTCAGTACATGACTGCATAATCTATGGCTAGATTCTGTCTTGAGAAACCCTTTTTATTCCATGTGCAATATTCCATAACTAGCCAACCTCAGCTTGCGATCATTCAAAGCCTTTCAAACTCCCGTCGGGACTGCGAGGGCTTTGAGACTTGTTGGTTGCCGATGGTCACAGATTTGAGATTCTGGAATTCGCTTAAGCCATACTTGCTGCCTTCACGTCCGATGCCGCTTTCTTTGATGCCTCCAAACGGTACCTCGGCAGCGCTGATGATGCCAGTGTTGACGCCGATCATACCACATTCCAACTTCCGCGCGACTCGAAAGACGCGGCCCACGTCACGGCTGAAAAAGTAGCCAGCCAACCCGAACTCGGTGTCATTAGCTTGTTCAATGACCTCCTCCTCGGAGGTGAAAGAAAAAATGGCTGCCAGCGGGCCAAAAGTCTCGTCGTGGGCCAACTTCATATCTTTTGTAGCCCCAGTAATGATGGTAGGCTCATAGAAATAACCGTCTGCCCCTAAAGGCTGCTTGCCACCGTATCGGAGTTGTCCACCTTTTTGAATGGCATCTTGAACTTGTGAATCGACTTTCTCTACCGCTGCTGCGTTGACAAGTGGGCCATGCGTGGTACCTGGATCAATACCGCGTCCGAGCTTGAAATTTTCGACCTTCCTGATCAAGCGGCGAGTAAACTCTTCAAGTACATCGGCGTGCACGTAAAGCCGATTGGCACATACGCAGGTTTGACCAGAGGCACGGAATTTACAGGCCAGTGCACCATCCACCGCCAGATCAAGGTCGGCATCGGCAAAAACGATAAATGGTGCGTTCCCACCAAGTTCCATGCTGACCCTTTTCATCGTACCCGCTGCCAGTTGGGTCAGCATTTTCCCAACACCGGTTGAACCCGTGAAACTGAGTTTCTTGACTTTTGGGTGAGTGGCCAACTCTAAAGCGGCCTTCCTGTTCTTAGTAGGTACCACATGGACAACGTTGGATGGGATTCCAGCCCTTAGAGCCAGATTCACTAACGCAATTGCGCTGAAAGGGGTCTCACTGGGAGGCTTTATAACCACGGAGCATCCTGCGGCAAGCGCAGGCGCAAGCTTTCTAGTGATCATCGCCGCTGGAAAATTCCACGGTGTAATCATGCCGCATACCCCAACAGGTTCCCTTGTCACAAAGATAGAGGTATCTCGATAAGATGAAGGAATCGTGTCCCCATATGAACGGACCGCTTCATCTGCAAACCAGGAGACAAAAGAAGCCGCATAGACGACTTCTCCTTTCGCTTCTTCGTAGGCCTTCCCATTCTCAAGCGAGAGTATTATTGCCACTACGAAACAGAAAAATATCAGTATTAGAAAAATAATATCTTAGACACTCTCGATAACTCACAGTCATCGATATTTTTGAGTATCAGATCATTCCACTTGCGAAGGAGAGTCTGCCTGTCTTTGGCTGACGTAGAGGCATAGAATTCCAGAAAGCCACGATGAGCACTCTCAATGGCGTCAACGAAGCAGGTCTTAGAGAAATTTGCACAGTGAGCCAAGATATCTCCTGTAGAGGGTTCATAGACAGGAAACGTCGCGTCGTTCGGACCATGTCTCCATTGACCGGCAACAAAACCGCGGGTGTCGAATAGTGAAGGATCGTTCAGTTGAACAGAAAGGTGAGAGCGAGAGCTCATCTTGATACAGTCTTTCCGTCTGAGGGAGATTCGATATGGTTGTGACTATGGTCAAGAAATACAGATATAGGCCACTCGTAATAAATACCCCATCTTCGGCGACTGCTAAGGAAAATTATGGCTGAAGCCACTGCCCATGACCCGTTCTCAGATATGGACAATAGTCCTCTCCCGTTTCGAAGCGGCGCCATGCGTTGGCCTGCGAATCAGCCCCGCAATCGATAAGGCCTCAACTGCCTTGTTTGGCACAATGACGACAAGCAACTTTACCCAAGCAAACTTTGTGAACATGGAATAACGACCAATCAGATGCTATCGTGAAGACTTTCGTCACCAATTTGCCCGCTTTTTCTCGTAATGCATTATTATAGCCTGGCTTCGGCGTCAGTACACTCTATTTTTTATATTTCCGTTCCGGGGATATAAGCGAAGGGCATAACCAGAGCCCTAAGGTTATTGAATTGATTGGCGCAAGGCTAGATCGGGACATGATTTGTTAGATATCGAGTCATGGAGCAGTAAATTTACCGCTGGACAGAGTTTATACTGAATGACCCACCTTTCTTTGTAGGTGCTTAAGGTCATGTTGTGATTTGGTATAGTTGGCATTATGTCCCAACGCGTATCTTAGCCAGCCGTGGGATGTTTCAACCTGCCCCATGATATTCATTCTTTCTTCAATCAATGAGGTCAATATTTGCATCCAATATTGGTTCTTCTTGGTCCTATTCTCAATATCATTGGTCTGATCCGATTACTACCTAGCCAATGCTATCTCAGCTTGCCCTGATAGATATATATTACTTGTTACGGGTTGGATGCGAATCCTTTGAGATGACAGAGTCAGGACCGATCATGAAGGCGGTGTGGGGATTCTGCCGGGGTATTTAAGCCGCCCTTCCCATGATTCCACCTTCTTCTTTTTCTCCTTCTTAGCTTTGGTATCTTCGTTGAATGGTACAGTTAGATCCAGAGTCTTTCTCTTGACCGTAACATTACTCTTAACAGATGATAGGCGCGGTCACGTCTTTGTAATTAGCCGGGCATGATACATACTTACACCTGCTAATAAAAGTCCCTGCCGCCAATTTTTGACGAGAGCAATGAACTTCCTAGGCATACCAAACTCGTATTTGTGTTCGTGGGTCATACCGAGGTTTGAGCACTTCATTTCCACATCCAACCAGCACATTTTGCAAGCATGGGGCCTGGTGGCAGGTGACGAGGAGCAAAAGTTCTTCTAATTACAATGAGCTTGAAACATCAAATCATCCACGACTTTGGGCGAACAAAAAGTCACGCCATGGCGAAGTAGAATTTTCTAGTTGGAGCTCGTCATAGGGGCACTTTTTGAGTACATGGTATGCATAGTTGTGCTGAGCTTCATCTCTAACCCCGCTCCTTGAACTGGCGAGAAGCAAACCATCGATATCGATCGGCACTCGCGCCACGAATCTTCTTCCCGTAATAAATAAAAAAGAAACTGATCATGAAAATTGCAGTTGAAAAGGCGGACACCATGATGTAGACATTCAGAAGGCCCATACCATTGATCCACGGAAGTAGGAAAAATGGTAGAATCATCGAAGGAATGTTGCGAACGAATGTGATTCCTACCATGGCGTCACCCAGGATCTGCCTCACGTTAGACAAGTTGTAAATATGCAAGTTCCACTTACCTCGGTATATGCATCGGTGACATAGGTCAGAGCTATGCTGTTTGCGGGCGAAATCCCCAAGGAAGCCGTGCCGAATCCCACAGCAATGACAGGCCATGGTAGGCTATACTGGAAGCCACAGCCTGCCATCATTAGACCAGCAGGGACGAATGGGATAAAAGCAACAAGCAGCCATAGACGCATTTCAGGCTCGTAAATTCCATTGTTTCTCTTTGAAAGGTAGAGAATCAACCGGTCACACGTAGGTCCAACGATCGCCATGCCGATACACGTGCCAATAAAGACAGGAAGTATCATCAAACCAACCGCGGATGGACTGAAGTTGTATGGTGGCGACGGCATAAATTCTGCCATGTTTGTCCCGATAATGGTCATAATGGCCCATGAAATTCCATAGACGACCGCCATGTATAAAATGCCTGGAATGCGGAACATGATATGAAATGGTTGGTAGACATGCAAGGCAAGCTCCGATATAGATCCAGGGCTAATCGTGAATTGGAATAGGCGTTGTCGATAGGTCTTGGATGGAATAGATTCATCAATGTCGACTTCGTATAAAGGATGTATCTCATCAAAGGCTATCTTTTCGACAGGTTGTTCGGGTTGTTTCATTGTTTGCTTCTTGGGTTTGCTAGTTTGGTTGATATCCTGGCTTGTCTCAATGTCCTCCGCGGCTGGGGGCGGGATCCCTTCTGTCACAATGGCAGAGAACCTGTGGGGTATGCGGTTTAGTCAGAGTCTAAACTCGCTGCAGTAGTCATAAGACATACTTTGTCTCTTCATATAGGAATATGAAGAGAAGAAGGCCAACTCCGAGGAGAATGGCCATGGCCCACCATACTGCCCGCCAACCGAACCGAACAGTAATGTAACCAGCGATAACTGGAGCTACCGCATTACCAATCTGCTGGCAAAAAATAAAGATACTGTTCATAGCCCCTCGTTGATGGATGAAGAAGACGTCAGCAACTGTCATTTGAATAATGATCTCCGCGAGGGCCCCTAGGAAGCAACTCAGAAAAGTAACAAGGTAGAGCTCTGCTACTGTTTGGAGTCTAGCTTCCCAAATGCAGATACCAACCTGCAAAGCCGTACTGACTATATAAATCTGGCGCCTGCCGAACTTAAGAGCAAACGGAGTGAGGGCAATAGCTCCAATGGCCACACCTGCACAGCCAAGGGCGTAGCTATTGTTGAGGACTTGATAACTGAAGCCAAGCTCCTCGTTCATCGGGGCCCAAGTAGGTACTGTGACGACGATGCTGCAATTCGATTCACATTAAGATCAACTTCGAGAAACTGGGGCCTGGAGTTGCTCAAACATACAATGCAAATACGACAAGAGCGTAATAGCACACAAGTCCAAAATTAAGATATTTTCTCGTGAGGGACCAATTCTACTATCGTTAGAAGAAAGGCCTCCATTCTTTCCTGATGACGCACCAAGGGATCGTTAGGATCTCGAGTAGGACGTGGCAGTAAGATGGTTCGAACAATCTCATCATGGGTCTGGAGATCTACTGTTTGTCAATTCTGCTTCATACAGGTGGTGCCAGCGTCACCGACCTTCGAGCGCGACTGTGCCGGGTGGGAATCTGGTGTCGTCGTGAAGGGCTTCCCGCTCCATCGTGAATAATAATAATTTAGTAGAGAAGCAAGCAGATGGGATATGGGAGTTGGATCCACGGACGGAACGGTTGTAAAACTGTGCAAGTTACAGGCTTTATAATGCCTAGCAGCTTGCTGCATGAACCTTAATTCTCGTTACAGGATTACCCCGCAGTAAACTGCAAGATGACTCATCAAAAAATGGTGACACCTAAAGGCCAATAATAGTGCTCTGCCCTGTTGACTTACTTTTCTTGGTAGTTAAGCGGCATGATAAACTTAGATACCCACAACTTTTATCAATCAATAAGAAAATGTGGCAAAAGAGCGCACATCTTAACATCCGGGGGGACATGGGATAGGTATTGCAAAGGAGCCATAATGTCTCCCGTCTGTCACTTAGAAATGGAGTGTTTTTGATAAACGTTGTAGCTACCATACGTATTTACCGTTTTTCATTGATAGAAATTGCTTATCCTAATGTTCCAAGGATTTCAGAAGACCAACTTTACGTTTATCGCTATTGTGAGAATACCTGAAGGACATGAGTACCTGGTTCGTATAGCTTCCCTTCGTCCGACATCTGGAATGTACATTCGGAGGAAAGGCCACATACATCCATAACTATACCTGAAACCTATATCACCAACGCCCGCTACGTACAGTGTCAATGTCGCTCGCCGCATCCACCAAATATACAGCCCGGAATGGTCATGTGTGACGGCCAGTACCGGTTATTTATTTACCTCTCGATGTTTATGTTTCTGTTGCATCAGGTGCTTCTGGGTATTATATTAACAGACCTCTGGACTCGCTTATTCTCCCAATTGGGAAAGATCCTAAATATATACGACATCGACATATTGTGTATCTGTTGTGTCAAGCGACTGGAGCTCATGGATGCCTTGCCAAGCATGCTGGTTGCCCCCTTAATGGTGTGAGGATTGGCAGCTCATTTGAATTTTAGCTCCCCAAACACGTTTCTTGCATCATCATCATCAAGAGGCATCTTCCTTCGCCCGATACGAAGAGGCTAGCGGCAGAGCTGTGCAAGATTTGCATTAACTATGAAACTATTAGTGACTTTAAACTGACTAGTGATAGCAGACCTTCCACTCTAGGACAGATAGCGACGTCTCCGGAACTCTGCGCGTTTAGTTCTCGTGCGGGGCAAGGATGCTACTGTAACTACTTTGTCTTTAGGCTCTAGACATAAAGATTCATCCGTTGGCACGCCCACATTTGGCCCCGGCGGGCCCTTGGCAAGGCAATTATAGTTAAGGTCTAATTTGCATACAGTAGTGTCAAAAGACTCCTCTCACCTCGTCTCTACCGCCAAGTTTCCGCTCGCGGTTTAACTTTGAAGCTTTAGAAACTCCGTTATGACCATTGTGAAGTATCTTCTCGAACTGAGTTCATTTTGAAGGAGGGGCCAACCTCCATCAACTAACTTTTTACGGCAAAATGAAGCAAGTACGTATGATAGAATATTATGTTATCAACAGGGTGGGTCGAGACTTCTGAAATTCCACTGAAGTAAAGGTAATATTGAACTATAATAATTACTATGGAAAGGAAAACCCAAAATCCCAGTCGTCGATAGTGAGACCGCACCTTTCATGATGCCATTTAATCAACAAGATATCGAATCCATAATTCTAATTTTCCTTAGATCCGACCTGGTCCAATACTGGTTGCTCTAAACGACTACTAACGTGTCGGGACGACGCGGGGTAACATGACCAAATATGCATATATTAACTATAATTTTAGTTCGCCTGTACCACGGTGAATAGAGAAGCCCGTAGGTAAGCCGTTCGCTCGGCTATGGTTTCTCATCCATTCGGTTAACAAAGATCATAGGTACCTTCAGCGGCCGCTTTCTGGGATTGTTTAGGCGATAAAGCGCTTCAGGCATGTTGCGAATTCGGTCTTGTCTTCAATATCCGAGCAAATCGTAAGGGCAACAAAGAGCAATATAATGCAGGAATCAAATTAATTGTTCTCGCAATTTTTATTCCCACGCCGGTCAGAGACTTTCATAATCCTGCTAAGTAATTAAATGACTGATCAAATAAGAAAAACTTTGTATACAAAGTCGTTAAATGTACCCTAAAAGATGAACTTCTAGTTGGCCTCTTGTCGTTTTAGGGATCCCTTCCCGAGGTAAAACAAAGGGACCTGCCAAAAAAAGGGTCTGGGTCCGGACGAAAGGAACCTCCAAAGGAAGCAGCTAAAAGAAAGTACCTATTAGCCTTAGAGATACCAGATTTTTCCCAGCTAAGGTTCTCTGCTCCGCGTTCTGCCATCCTGGCACTATCCCCCTCTTTGCCAACACCTGGATCATTCTCCTTCCGAAATCATGCAGGACAACGCAAATACACGGCTGCCCGGAGGCAGGTGGCGTACCTAACCGTTATATCCTGAATAGTTACCTAGTTCACTAGTTAATTAGAGCACAAACCCAGTATCTATCAAGGTACCTTATGGTGGCAATTTACCCCATGCGGGGTTGCCAACCCCAGCTTCCAAGACGCTATGTCTCGTCGGGACTAGAAAATTGAGCACTAGGCGCCTGGGTTTTACTTAAAGCCTATATATCACCTCTAACGGGAAACAGATTCTAGGACTAAACAGCAAAGCTCAAATCACGTGGCTTCTCAGAGATCTTAGAGCATAACGATCGATTCCCCGAATATACCCTTTGACGTCGAAATGATTGAAAACAGCCCCAATAATTCTCTCACTTTAACAGAATACGAGCTTGCGGTGGAGAAGAGGTTCGTTGTGCCTAAGTACGTGACCAGTAATGCTGATTTCTGGCTTACAGACTTGTACGAAAGATTGATTCGAGGCTTCTCCCCGTCACCACACTCGTCTATCTGCTTTGCTACTTAGACAGATCGAATATTGGTATCTTATAATTGTTCTGCAATTGAAAACCAGAAACCTTTGTGCTCATCCTAATTTAGGGAATGCTCGAGTTCTCAATTCTGAGACTGGCGATGATATAATGCAGTCTTTGAATTTGTCATTCCATCAGTATATCATCGCTCTTATGCTGTTTCTCGTGGCATACTCTGTATTTGAGACCCCCAGCAATTTGGCCCTCAAGATCTTCTCGCCGAAAAGGTACTGTCCTCTACCTCCACTTCTAGACTCAAGATTTATTGACGTCTACTTAAGATGGCTTGGATTTCTTATCTTTTCCTACGGAGCCTTCTGTACTGGTATCGGTGTGGTTGAGAACTTTGCCAGTATCAGTGCATTGCGTTTTCTTTTGGGAGCAGCTGAAGCTGGCGTATTTCCAGGCATGGTGTACTACCTAAGCTTTTGGTATAAGCCGGAAGAGCGCGCCTTGCGCATCGCTGCCTTCCTGTGCAGTGCCACTTTATCAGGAGCCTTCGGCGGGTAAGCCCTCCATCTTCGCACATACGTATATTTGGCGTACATGGCACTGGAACATATTTATAGTTGCATTGCCTACGGTGTTGGATTTATGAATCGACTAGGGGGCTTGGAGGCATGGCGCTGGCTTTTCATTCTCGAGGGAGTGCCATCTGGTAAGAGGAACTCGTAACGTGCCCTGCGACCTATTTTCACAGCCTGAATAATATCTCCACAGTTTTGCTGGGGATACTTGTGTTCTTGTTCCTCCCTAGCTATCCGGAGCACTGCGCTTGGCTTACTGAAGATGAGCAGGCTGTTCAGAGAAGGAGACTCGGTGGAATAGGCTCAAGGTCCATAACTGAGTTCGATAACACGTCCGATGTCTGACTAACGTCAATAGTACGCAAAAACTCACGTGGGTGGATGCCAAGACAACGTTGCTTGACTTAAAACTCTACGTTCATTATTTTTCATACGTTGGCATGGGATGTCTGATCGGCTCCTTGTCTCTTTTCGCTCCTACCATTGTGTTGGGATTGGGGTTTGAAGGGCTACGGGCACAACTTTTCACCGTGCCACCGTATGCTGCTGCATTCTTCTTCACTGTTGCCGCCTCTTTCATGTCCGACCGGTTCAGGATGCGTGGCGTCGTCGTGGGATCTTCACTGGTCGTTTGCTTTATATCATTCCTCATCCTAGGTGTGTGGTCCAAACCCAGACGCTAGGTACAACCTACGCCTCTAACAAACCTTCTAGCTGTTCTTCCTGGTGAGCATTTTGTTGGTAGATACATTCTCTTGATAACTGGCACTTGTGGAGCGTTTGGCGGCTTGCCAACTCTCAACGCCTGGATCGGTGATAATATCACGAACACGACTGCCATGTCGCTTGCGACGGCGATCAACATCACTTTCTCGGGACCAGGTCAAATTATTGAGTGTGGATTTACCGTCCTGCTGACAGCCCAATCTACAGCCTTGGTCATGGAATCAATGCAGGGTTTGCCGCATTTTCTGCAATATTGTGCTTCGGGCTTTCTCTGTATTATCGTTGTTTGAATGTCAAGCGGCCCACGGCAGATGGCCGTGCTTGGATTGATTAGGGCTTCAAATTGATCGCTCTAAAGGGATTCATATTTGGTGGAAATTCACTCAGTCCATTGGCTACGGGAGAAAGGTGTACTGCTTTTAGGTCAGTCGCCGCTGAGAGGCATTCTGGGCTTTGAACCTTTAATGTTGGGGTGAATCCTTTCTCCGTTGCGGCCGGCGCCACCCTGCTAGATGCCACATACCCCTCGGGCCAAAAAATGCCTTGTTGCGTTCCGGATCGGTGCCTGTGGACTGGGTAGTGTTTCTTTTGACAAGGCGTGTTTTTTTGGGCCGTGCTCCAGAGAAGCTCAACCGGCTGCGGGGCTTCGGCTTTCCTCGTGTGCTTGCGCCATAGTTCACGGACTTCAGGCGGCGTTGCATCCACCGTCGAATTCAAGAACTAGCTATGAGGACATTTCTGCCCTCGGGTAGAGAACTCAATTGCTAATTGATCGACCCTAGGAGCTCCTAACATTGGCACTCGATTTGCGTCGGGCATGCTCGCGATAAATCTCTTGCTTGTAATCCTTCGTCGATCTTCTAATTGAGTTTGTCATCGTCAGTGACATTCTTCACGTAAAAGATTTCAATGTCAAGCACCGTTCTGTCAGGAAAAGACAGGACGAATGTTCCACGTCATTCGCTCGCTTAGGTTGCAGCGACTTAACCTGCTGGTAAAGGTCGAACTAATAAGAGTGAGTCCAATGGGCGGCGTCTCCGCCGGAGCGCCGATCGCCGATTTTGGTCCTTCTCATCCGATTCTCTACCTTGAAAATGCTTACTCTAAGGAGAATCCCGAGATATATCATTTACAAGATCATAATATAGGTTCTACGAAGCCAACTGCATTCCGCGTCTAGTTTGCAATAACTCTGTATGGTTTGATTCTATTCAACGGGTCCCAACGATCCTTTGTTTGATTTTTTTTTCATGATTTTCGAGGTATGTGGACCGAAAACGGTGATGAGGTCCACTTGGTCGGGTGGGTGAAAGCTCGAAAATTCTCCCTCCAACGCCAGTCCTTGCCTGTTGATCACCGAACTAACTTGGTGGGCCTTCAAGGTCGCTGGTAGATTCCACAAGGAGATGGGATTTAGTCGTAGCAAAGTCATGCCACAGTGGCTAGGCAGGGATCTCGTGGAATTTTTCCAGAACGCATTTGAGATAATATCTAGCAGCGGGGGATGTAGTCTGCCGAAGAGCAGCTCGGCTTAGAAGAGGCATGGAATGTTCCACGGATATTATGGGGCTGCCACGAAATAGAACCCCATCATTGCAGGTCACCATGACATGAAATATTACACAAACATATTATCACAATTTCGGGCACAAGGTCATATGTAGCCCTTGCTTTTGTTGTTTGATCACCGTAGAAGGTATGGAAGAGCAGCAATCGAGAACTGAGTTTTTTGAGGCGAGAGAAGGGAGAGCGGAATGGGAAAGTAGACTAGAAAACTATCAGGAGCTAGAATAAACTACACTGACTTGATATATCAAGAGACAACTGAGCAATCTGAATAACAACATCATTATGCCTAACTGGTGCATATGCTGGTCCGCGTGAACTTGAATATATAATCATGAGGGTAGGTCAGGGCCGAGGAGATACCGTTGGCTGGATTGTATATTCGACTCTCCATTTTTTCTACATTAAAGGTCGAATAATAAATAGCATTTAGATTTAGAATGACCAAGGATGTTACACAATATGTAGATTGTCAGAACCTGGAGGAACGTCCAAAAAGGCCGAATGTCGTATAACAAAAAAGGCCAAAACAAGCAAGACGGTGGGAGAAGAAAGTGGAAGTGTAGCAAATTCGTTAAGGTTGTGATCCATGCAAGGAAAACAAGTCTCTCGGTGTTGACATGAGGGATAGGATCTGGAGGGAATGGCACCGGCTAGCAATGGGTATTATTGAAAATGTCATTTAAATTAAGATAACCCCTGACAGGGAGTGTGCTATACACATTCCGAGAAGATCCACGATATCGTATAAGGCTAGTGTGTCTCAGGGAGGACCTACTATGTAACAATTGAGGCGTCTGGTGCCAATTTTGACTTTCGGTATCTACTTAGAAATGGCGAAACCGTATGATTAGGGAAGCCGCCTTGATAAATTTCTTGACTCTCTGTTCGAAGGTATTAATGGTTAAATTCAGGGCAAGAGAGGCAAGTGGAACAGCCGGGACCAGCTTCATGTGTCTGTCGTAGATAGTACGATTTTCCTAGATGTTCCTTTCTTTGCTAATAAATCCGTATTAGACGGTGTCGGCAAGACTAAATTATGGCAATAGGCGAGATAAATGTGGGATAGATAAAGCATTTATAAAGAAAAGCCTACTAGCGGGCCGGTCAGGGGGCGAAAATAGGATCCACAGAAATACATCTTGGCTGTAGATGTTCTACCCAACCATGGCGAAATAACTTAGTACCTAACTCTAAAGCCGTAGGGCTATTTAAATGAGAGCTATAGGGCTACCTCGGTGCTGTACCATCCAAAATTAGCACTCCGTGCATATAACCTGCGATCTCGTGCCGAAGACAAATACGGTGGAAAGGATTTCTCGGCTAAAAGCGCCATTTAGATTCTCTTATTTGGAACAATAGAAGCATAACTGCAATCGAAATACTTCTTATTCCATTTTACCTAGCTTTCTTTCTTATAATCGCCTCATCAACAGACGTGGTCAAAAATTGCTAAAGACGCAATGAGAATAATAAAAAAGAGACAAAATTCCATGGATATAATGAGAAGTGCTTATCATAATCTTTGAGACTGAAGGTGCTTACAGCTAGGCACGAGTATAAAGCTGCAGCCGAGCCCCACTCAGAGGCCTGGCTGCAGGTTGACATGGACAGACTTCGTGATGGTATATGCCTCAATACCCTCTTCACCCAACTCCCGACCAAATCCGGATTGTTTGTATCCTCCAAACGGAACGCGGATATCATCATCGTTGCTGCTGTTAATCCAAATAGCTTAAATGAATCATGTCAGCGCGCTATGGATAGGTAGGAGAAACATATAAGAACTTACTTCCAGATTGGATTTTTTTCGAAACTCGCAACGCGCGCGAGATATCCTGCGTAAAAATAGCGGCTCCCAGGCCGAATATAGTGCTATTGGCACGCCGAATCGCATCTCCTTCCTCCTTGAAGGGTGCAATAACCACGAATGGGCCAAAGATCTCGTCTTGGACAATTTTCATGTTATCAGTCGCGTCTGCGAATACCGTGGGGGCTATATAAAGTCCCTTGCCATGCACATCCTTCTGTGCATTGCCACCACACACTAGACGTGCCCCTTCTCGTTTGCCAGCATCTATATACGATAGAATGCGATCGAATTGAGCCTTGGTGACCTGGGGGCCTTGGAAGGTATCCTCAGAGAATGGGCTACCGACTTTGGAAATCTTCGCAACCTCCTCCTTGAATAGACCCACGAAGCGATCATAAACATCTTCGTGCACAAGGATACGACTGGTAGCGGAGCAGACTTGACCCTGGTTGTACATAATACCACGGTGGCCCCAGCGAACTGCCTGCTCCAGGTCGGCGTCTGGAAAAACCAGCAGTGGCGATTTTCCTCCCGTCTCCATGGTGACTCGCTTGAGAGTTCCCGCCGCGGTTTTCATAATCTCCCTCCCGGTCGGAGTAGACCCGGTGAATGTGATTTTGTCAACGTCGGTATGGGCTGCGATGGCAGATCCGGCCTCACGGCCTGCACCATTGAGAATATTCACCACACCTGGAGGAAACCCGGCTTCTTTGACAAGGTTTGCGAAGTACAGGGCCGACAATGGGGTTTGCTCGGCTACCTTGACAACCATGGTATTTCCCGCTGCTAGACCAGGAGCAAGCTTAGTGACCAGATTGAGGACAGGGAAATTCCACGGGATAATAGCCCCACAAACTCCAATGGGCTCACGAAGTATATATGCGAGCTTGTCGGGATTAGGATCGATGACCTTGCCGTGAATCTTGTCGGCCCAACCAGCATAGTACCGCAATAGTGCGACGCACCCGGCGACATCATCGTTCCGCGCGGCGGTATACGTTTTCCCTAGAATAATATAGTGAGATGACAGTGTTGCGCTCGTTGTAGGAAGAGACGAGAATTCTGTACCGTTGTCCCACGCATCTATGGTAGCGAGCACATGTGCATGCTCGACCACTAGGTCGGCTAACTTGTGTAGGAGGTCTCCGCGTACTGTTGTGTCTAAATCTCGCCAAGGCCCATTGAAGGCTCGTCGAGCAGCTGCGACAGCGTTGTCAACATCAGCGGCGCCTGCTCCATGGACGGAGCATATCTCTTTCTCGTCTCTGTATAATGCCAGTTAGAGTGAGCTGTATTCTAGATCACTTGACCTTACGCTGGGTTGACAGTAGCTATTTCAGCATTGGAAAGAGCCGCCACCCATTCATTATCGATGAAGAGGCCAACAGGCTGTTTGAATTTCAATCCGTTCGGGGCCGTCAGGTCTCGGTGTAGATCGCCCATAGTGGTATAGTTGAAGGTAAAGAAAACCCAGGCAGATCAATATTGTCGGATAGCAAGGCAAGTTAAGTATGATCTGGCAATCAAAAGGACCAAGACAATGCCCAATTGACTAACTTTCCGATCGCCCAATCACCCACCCGGAGTATTTCAGCGGCAGGTAATGTCGAACGCGAGAGAATAAAAGGTGGGAGGAACTGTAAATGAATCCAATGCAGTTCAAATGTCGGTAACCGTGATCCTATTGCACAGATAGCCCGGCGCCAAGGCAGAGATATATTCATTATCCTCTCCAACCTTGTATGCCCCTCTTGCTCGCTTGGCGGCTGGATTAGGAAGTGGAGAGATGGTGGGTTGACCCACAGGCTTTGATTGCGTGCTGGACCCACCTATCTATTTACGTTTTCGTCGAATACGCTAGGCATAATGTGCACAGGTCGCGTGACATTCAGTTTCCCGATAACGACCTTAGGCGATATCGCGCACAGGAACATGTAGCTTCCGATGTACACTAACTCTTTCCACCGATTGCTCGCTTCTATCGTCATCTGCTTTTCTAAGGTTCTCGTCCTCAACCAGCTTATTTAGCTTCTAATCTAATTGTGATTTCTACTTTCTGTTGTCTCTGCCTTGCTTCCTGGCGCATGCTGCTGGTCCCTAGAATTCCACGCCAACAACGTCTGCTTTTCGATTTTCGACCAGAACTATGTTTCCCCACTCAAATGGAACCATTTCATTCTGGCGTCTTACTCCGCAAGAGCTGGATGACCATCGATCTACACCGGATTTGCCTACTGAGGCTGATATTGTCATTATCGGAGGTGGTTATAGCGCCGCAGCGTTGGTGACACACATCCAGGAGCAGTATCGTGACAAAAAGCGTACATCGATTCTTGTACTGGAAGCTCGACAACTATGCTCGGGTGCGTCGGGGCGTAATGGTACGTGTCTCTATGAATAATCCCGTAAATAACCATTTCTAACGTTGAGCAAAATATACATAGGCGGTCATGTTAAGCCAGATCCATATAACCATGCATCAGCCATAGCTTCTGAATATGGCACTGCAGCAGGGGCTGAAGTTGCAAACTTCGAGTCCGACAATCTTCGTGCTCTCAAGGCATATATAGAGCGCGAAAATGTCGATTGCGATTTTGTGGTGACCCGGGCCTGTGATGTTTATTTTTCGTCAAGAGAAGAGGCAAAGGCGAAAGAAGGTCTCCGACGTCTGCAGGAAGCAGGTGTTGCTGCCGCCCAGGAAGCCTCGGAGGTGGGAGAGAAATATGCTGAAACGGTAGGAAGATCATACTATGCGGTGAAGTTGAAACAGCTGTCTGATGGTTCTCTTCTGTGCAGGTATCTGGTGTGAAAGGCGCTAAGGGATGTGTCACTTTTACCGCAGCACATCTTTGGCCGTACAAGCTAATCCATCATATGTTTGTCCAAGCGCTCAAAAACGGTGGACTCAATCTGCAAACAAACACACGGGTCATTTCAATCTCATCTGGTGCAGATAGCTCAGGACCCTGGTCAGTTCAAACAGATCGAGGAGTCGTGCTTGCTGGCAAAGTTGTTGTGGCTTCGAATAGCTATACAGCTGCACTGCTACCGGAGTACCGTGATCAAATTATTCCCTATAGGGGAGTAAGCTGTTACATCGCAGCCCCGAACCCAGCACCACTTTTAGTCAATACCTATGCACTTAAATTCGACCACTGGGACTTTGACTACCTTATTCCTCGAATTGATGGGACGATCGTCGTGGGCGGGGCTCGATCCGCATACTTTCGCAACAAGAATCAGTGGTACGACAACACAGATGACAGTGAAGTCATAGGTCAGGTTCGGAAGTATTTTGAGGGTTACATGCAACGGCATTTCCGCGGATGGGAGAATAGTGGCGCCGAAATCCAAAAAATTTGGACCGGGAGTAAGTCATACGTTCCATGATTCACTGTTAGTTACCCGGGACAGATCTAATGTGTATGTTTAGTCATGGGATATTCCCGTGATAAACTCCCTCGATTAGGCCCGGTCCCAGGAAGAAAAGGAGTATTCATTATGGGTGGATGGACCGGGCATGGCATGCCTCAGATATTTTTGGCAGCAAAGGGCATGGCTTCGATGGTTGTCGAGGACGTACCATATTACCAGACAGGCCTTCCGCGTGTCTTCGAGGAGACAGCTGATCGGTTGAAGAACGCGCCTAATAAGGTCCTGGACTCTTGGTACCAAGCAACACAGGGGCCTCATCTTTAACTCTGTTACTTAACTGTTTGTAACGTTGCAAATATCAATGCCGATGGTGCATAAATGCCCAGTTAGACTGGAATTTAAGATCCACAGCCCCTACATGTTCGGTGCGTACCGGAAACAGCCGACTGGAAATGCGACTAACAGGGAAAACTCAACAACGAAATACTCCTAGCCCTATCAAGAGCCCTTGCCTGGTGGTACCTCGGAGTTAAGATGACTCTCGCCATCCGTGTGGAGCTGATCAAGAAATGCATCGTATTGGAGATCGCGATTGCGATGTAAATCTCTAGAACCCAGTCACGTCGTAGTCTGTCTGCTATCTCCACCAGGGCTGTTCATAGTTGTGTTGTTTTCCTTGGTGCTGTGCTAATTGATCATGTCTCACGGGATTCGTTCATGGGACAAACTTACTATGAAATGCTCAGCAAGTTGGGCACCGAACGTGGAGCTCATTTTTATGACTTCAGTGTGAGCGATTCTGGATATTCCTTTTCGCCAGGTCGACTAACAAGATGTCGTCCTATTGAATATTCCGATCAGGCAAGTTGTCGGCATAGGGTACCAGAGTGTTTAGTCCGCTTCGGACAATTTGTTTATGATCTTTCACATTATGGCATTCCGCGCTAGGCTTGAACACTCCGCTTCTCAAAGCTTTTTCGCTCACGCTCGGGAGGATGAGTGACATTCCAATATCTTCAAACAGGTCCTCGGCTTTTGCTTGTGCGTCTCTGAGATTTGCAAACCTCTCAGGTCTGAAGATTCAGTGGACCTTGCCACGCTGATGGGAATATGTGTTGATTCTTGTGGTTATTAGAGGTCCAAGGGGTGCCTTCCCTGCTTATTTCTTTTAAATTCAAGTGCTTCCAGATGATGTCAGGTTTAGAGCGCATGTTCTAAGTTTCTGTTTTTGGGACAGTACTCAGCTAACAAGAGAGCCTCGCCTTGCCGTGGCTATAAAGCAAGTCGAAAGCCACATCGTAGTTGAGATATGAATTTGTCCCTGGGCGAACAGTATGGCCCCGACGTTGATGCTTCGATAGATCTGGCACAGAATGTAACCCGTTTCATAGAAGTCTTTGCTGATGGATGGGGTATGGGATGCCCGGTTCGTAGGCAAGCGGGGGCTTGCTCCTTTTTACTTGATATGAAGCCAGGCGCGGACAAAGTCAAGAAGGTACTGACGTCTCTTTGGTTGGCATATACTACTAATTTTGGATTATATTAAGGCATTGGCTCTCCTCACGCGGGAAATCTATTTGAAGCGGTAGCAGTCATATCATGTAGGGACTATCATGTGAAACAAACACTACTTAGAACCAAAACAGTGCCATTAGCGGTGACCATGTAGTCTCAGCTTCAAGAACAGAATCGAAGTCTGTGAGGCAGTATAAAAGAAGGCAAGCCGGGGGAAAGGTTGTAACGAATCCTAGAATGACAGTCCCATGATGGCCTTTGCGACATTTCTCTCTGGGTGGGGAATTTCTTCAGATAGGTGGGTTGCCGAATCCAGTACTCCCCAAGACCAGCTCGAGGTGATAAGACTTGAAATGAAGGATATCTCGGCAGATGACCAACCACTGACGTTCTCGTGACATCTGAAGATAAACTCCGCGTTGGTTACATTCACGTTGAAAGAGCTAGGAATAAATTCAATCCCACAGACAAGAGGCAGTAGTGCCAGGTATGAGTCTCACTGTCTAATAATTGGCGAACGTGGTAAACTTAGGTTGCTCAATGGAGACTCTCATATCTGGGTAATACAATCTCACGCCAGAGAATATAAATCCTGCCACAGCGGTCATGTTGGCTGCACTGCAACACCATGCCCCACAGATATTTAAAGCGGCTGGGTGGTCATTGTCACGGGTAACTCCGTATTGTGGAGGTCGGATTTCCTGCGTATTACGAGCGCTTGTTACAGTACGACAGGTGTGTCTCCTAGTGCATCCTGGTTGCAGCCCACAAGAATCGCGCCCTTTATTTGCGCTTCCCACATCTGCCATATCAAGAAACCATAATAAAAACTCTTTCAATACAATATCCAATTCATATCTTATGCCGTCTCGGGCCTCAAATGCCCACGCCTCGGCGAAAGGCCAGGACCCCTGGCTAGCTGCCATTTCGCCCGAGATTCGGTTACTGATTTTATCTTTCCTGACCAACCGCGATCGAAAGTGTCTGCGACTCACATGCAAAGTCCTCAGAGACGTGACGCCGCTATGTTTCTCACGGGTGTTTCTCTCCGCCAATCCCCTTGATATCGAGGTGTTTCGTACTATCGCAGATCATCCTCAGTTTCGGCATCAATCAAAGAGATAATCTGGGATGATGCGTGCTTTGTTCCAACGCCGCCCCTATCAGATGATTACTGGTGGGAGGTGATAGGGAGTGGAATTCAAAGCTTACCTCAGCTCCCCGGACAAGACTCTGATTCTGACTCTGACTCTAAACCCTACTTACCCGGTTGGTTCAGGAAAGAGTGCGAGAATAATATCCCGTTCATCGATCATAGGAAGTGCTGGGACCCTGAAAAGAGTCACTGTTACACCAGCGGCCTATGGGTAGCTATTCTCGCCGTTATAACGCCTATGATTAGGTCGCTGCCTAACGGGTTCAACTACCCCATCCCACGAGGATGGTCAACAGCCGCATTCGGCAAGAATCCAACAATCCCGGTTGTATAGTCTCAGGCACCAGAGGCCTATAAAGAGCAATGGCACGGGGTCAGAATTACTCTCCGTATTCTTACTAAGTACGAGCACAATATATCAGAGCTAAGCTTCAATCCATTTTGCTCGTCACGGGCATCAGTTACTCCATATTAGACCAACCAAGCGATGAATACAATCACTTCTTAGCTATCATAAAGCGCCCGTGATTCAGCCATTTAAACCTGCCCTTGTTCGTCGGCGGAAATAGAACTCATTACTAGGCCTAACAAAGCGACGGATACCTTTATCGCGCTCTTAGGGAAGCGAAGGACCTCGAATATATCAGTTTATCAACCATAATCGGGCCTAGTCCTATAGACCTACTGATCCTCTAAGGTTATAGAATGTGTTTTCTATTAAAAACTAGCCAACCCTTTGCCACTTTGGTCTATAGTGTTTCGATGCCTCCAAGTCGGATATTATTGATCTACTAAAGCTCTTTCCGAGAACGCTACGCTCTATTAAGTTTAGTCTTCTTTATTTTTAAATTAACTAGAGGGGACTGCTTAAATAACCTTCTCGAGGCTATACGTACAGAGCTTCGTTGGTCTAATAAAACCATCAAACTAAGTGTTCGGATTGTTATGCCGGGATATAACATCATGATCGGAAGGGGCGTCTGGCTAGAAGACGAGGTTAATGACTTTCTGTACGGCTCAAGTGAAAATCCTATACTGGGACGGGACTTCAAAAATCCTAAGTTTGCGATGGGAACACTAGGTGACCTATTCGAGCCAGAGTTTACACAGCCCAACTTGGAACTTCAGCTTTCAGAACTAGGCATCATTAGGTGGCTATGGATTAGTTAAAGAGATCTATAAGAATCTGAACAAACAACTCTATTATTCGACCTCGATTCGACTTGGTAATTAGCAGTCCTAAAATAGGCCAATCTTGCACGCTCCTTCTATGTGCTCCCGGTCGTCGTGGCAGCTACCGCTCCAGCCATACCAACACAGACGTATTCACTAGCCTATAGGCCAGAGCAATCGGGATGGACCGCAGGGTTCCAGCGATATAATAAAGATAGTGGGATATTTTAACCGCTCGCAATTTGACCACACTGATCATTTGTAACAACCTTATAGAAGTCATTGCAGTCGGGTACCATGCCCGTCCGAATAGGAGCGGGAGTCGTAATTCCAGTAGCTATAGCCGTTGATGTGATATCGACACATACGTACACATTTGCCAGGAGGCCTGAGCAATCCGTGTTCACCGCGTGATTCCAGCTGTAAAATGATGATACTGAGACGGCGTGGCTGTTGGAATGTCAACGCACGAGTCGCCTGCGACAACTTTATAAAATGCGTCTCAATTCCAGACCAAGCTAATCTGGATAGGATATGGGGTGTTGACCCCAGTGCCAGTTGTTGCTGTTTCGATACCCACACAAACGTATTCGTTTGCCTGAAGGCCTGAGCAATCAGACTTGACTGCAGGATTCCAATGGTAAAATGACGACAGAGGAATGCTATGATTATTGGCTAATGTCAAAACATGAATCATATAGTATAAGCTTGTAGAATTCATCACATGTTGAAACTACCGCGTAGGGGGGTCCGTAAATGGAAAATTTTGTAAGGGGCTAGTTAGTAGGTACTCTTGGCACTGTACGCTCCGAAGCGAAAGCGGTGGGGTGGTCACCTGTGCCACGGGTATCCCGTATGCGCGAATTCCTCGTAGAGTAGCGGTCAAGAGGTCTTCTCCGCATCGGCGACAGGATGCGAATGTTCCGAGATCCGGCCCTATCCCCCTTCAACTGCGTATTTGATCTTCAGAATATACTTCATCCACCTTGGCCTCTACTCTCTATGTCAACCAAGCAACCTTCTCAACCACAAGAGAAGAAAATGAAATTCTACGAAAAGGCCACGCCGGTAATCCCCCGCCCTAAACCAATGAAGGTCCTCGTCTTATCACTCCCACGAACAGGAACAACATGTATCACCTCGACCCGGTATATATCATGATCTTCCCCCTGAGCTAACATAGATTAGCTATATGTGCGGCTCTCAGGCAACTGGGGCTAAACCCCTACCATTTCAGTTAAGCCTCCAAGAACAAGAACAACGAGCACTTCCAGCTCTGGCTTCATGCCGTGCGGGCCAAATATGATGGGATTGGGACCCCTTTTCAGGGGAAGGACTTTGATCGGATTCTTTGGAACTATGATGTATTGTCCTTGGGTCCCTCCTCCGGTGTACGGTGACATATAGAATATCGTGGAGATAGCTAACCACGAGGAAGGCTCTCTCTGACGACCCCTGCTGCCATTTTATTGACGAGCTACTCTCCGCCTATCCGAATGCAAAGGTCATCCTAACGACCCGCGACCGCGCTGCCTGGCTACATTCTATGCAGAGATTCATCCTAGAGATTCTGTCCTGGCCGTCGATGCGTCTCCTCTCGTACCTTGATCCCGAGTTCACGGGTCCGTATCAGGCATTGCTCAACTGGACGACTGTTCTATCCCAGGGTCGTCCACCCTGCGCTCCGTCCTCCGTTCCGACGTTACTGGCGTCGTTTGATTCGCACTATGAGCGTGTGCGGGCTGCTGTCCCGGCAGATCTGCTGCTGGAGTTTCATCCTGGAATGGGGTGGGAGCCGCTGTGTGAGTTTCTAGGTGTGGAGGTGCCGGAGGACGCGTTTCCGCATTTGAATTCAGGATCGGAAACTCGAGGTTGAACTTTATTGGGATAGATGGGCTGCTGTTGGAAGACGGTTCGTCAAGCGACTAGTTATTTTCCTGGATTTTTTGGGATTGTTGGTATGTTTCCGGATTTCAACGACAACGCAGCGCCTGTGGCAACGTTTCCTGCTATATCAAGACGATGGACCCATGCATTTGTGAGAATAGTAAGATTAGGTCTCTCCACCTCACCATTCGAAATCGGGTGAACGTAGGTCACCCTGGCACTGTTTCAATAGCAGTTGTCCGTATTATACGCGATAGTCATAAAACCGGTCGAGGGTTTCAAGTTACCGGGTCGAACAATCTCATCGTTGAATGACGTCGTCTGAAGGAATACCGTAGGTTTTCACAGTAGTCTCGATTAATTTAACATTAACTGGGTTCTGGTATTTCTCCACGACTGGATTGATCTTCCCAGGAAGCTTATTGACCAGCCGGACGAACTCGCGAAACGCCCAGCCCTTAGCTCCCGCCCCTGCCACTTTCGGATATCGTACTCAAGAGGGCGGAATGAGATGCATCCGTTGATATTAGAGCAGCCGCCCAGTATCTTTCCTTGGGAATGCTCAATAAAGCTATTTCCTGTAGTTGTTCGAACACGTCAGCCTCTGCCCGCTATTCGATGTGCGATGCACAAGCCATTCAACTGCGGAACCGAACTATGTCTGAAATCCGCATCCTCTCCCCAGTTCTCAATCTGGCCTTCAAGTCATGATGATCGTCGCGGCCTAAGTCGTTGCCACCGGCTTCGATGAGAAGGACCCTAGCCTCAGGTAGCGACTCGGCGAGTCGGCCCGCGACGCAACATCCCGCAGTTCCTCCTCCAACAATGACGAAGTCATACTCCCTCCGACCGGAAGGTAGCTCTTTCACTGTTTGCATTTTTTGGTTGTTGGGGATACCTCTGTTAAGAAGTGAGACAAGGCGTTGGGCCTCCAGAAGTAAAAGCAATGGGAACATGTCAATCTCGAGTCAGGAAGAATAGAACCTACCCTGCCTCTTTTAAACAACCCACATCCATTTTCCATCCTCTCCTTCCAGTGTCGCGAGTAGTATACTTGCATGATCATCAATTGTGGTAAATGTCCGGGGCCATGGTTATGCGGGTAAAGGCCTACTTAGGAAGGACGACTGTCACACCTGCTCTCTGCTCCACCCGATCAGAGAAGTTCAGATCTACAAGACCGCTGCCCTATTTTGCTATCGATCCAGGGTGCCACTCACTTCCAGGTTCCACATTAGTATTCTGTCTTGCTACACTCTTCTTAAGACTTTCGAATACGTGTCTTACTCTGCGTTGTGCTCTGTTCATTTGAGGGGGAAAGCACTAAGAAGAAAAGGAGCTAGTCTACCAGCAGGCTCTTGAGTCTCGGCTGTACTGAACAAAGTTGATTACTCATACAGAATGGGTCAATTGTCGGAGTTTGACGATATCTACCAGGTAGCAGACGAGATGCTAGTGTTTTGAAGCAGATTGATCCATCAATGGCCTTTATGCTACCTCCTCCCACTAAAGCTAACAGAAGAACGTATTTTTACAAGAAAATGTACGAAGGAGCGAAGATTGTTGATCGACACATTTTTCAGCCTACCAACAAGGTTCACCACACCTGCCATAGGCGAATTTGAAGATCAAGCCCTCCTGGCTTAGTTACACGCGAAAGCTCAGTCACAGGTGTAGTTCTTTCGCCCATATAGAAGCCAATACAATAATGCCCAGCCAAAAATGACAAACACGACAGCGGATACATAATTCATCTCGTTTGCAACCACTGGTAGGTAATATGGGAAGCAGTAAATCACCAGAATAATCAGGAACCACACGAATGTCACGATGTTCGCGACAGGTCCCAACCGAGGGAACCAGAATGGTCCATTCTTGATTTTCGCTCTCCCTCGCCACCACATTAAGACGATTGGAACGCAGTATGTGGCATACTGTAGAATGATTCCAGCTGCAACAAACGAACTAAATGCAGTCTGTGAGCCAAGATAGAGGCAACCACACAGTGCAGTAAAGCTGGCGGACCATAGATGGGCCCAAAGGGGAGTAGAGAATGGTGCTGGGGCGATCTTGCTCAGAAAGCTGTGGAACGGTAGGCCCTTATCCCGACCTAAAGCCCATGCAATACGAGCTTGCCAAGTATGAATCCCGACGAGGGAACTCATTGCTGATGCCAGAACGAGTGTTTGGATGGCTATTGCGGCCTTTTTGTTGTGGTGAAGGACATTATAGAAAAGAGTTAGGGAATCCGTGGCGGTGTCATCCTCCCGGGTGAGGAACATCGCCAGAATCACAGGAATACCGCTTACTGCACTGATCCCGATAGTCCACATCAAAGATCGTGGAATATTTCTAGCGGGATTAGGAACTTCGTCCACCAAATGCGTTATAGCATCCAGGCACGAGTAACACCAGTTGATGCCATTGATCCCGATAAGAAAGGCAACTCCGTGTGGCCATCCGGTGGTGTTGGTATAGTCTGTGAAAAATTCAGAGACCGAGACGATCGGTCCTCCGGCAGCAAACAATGCAATAAAGACAATAAGCGTGGTAACAATAGAAAGACCCATCAGAAGCCGGCCCATAACAGCCAAAATAGGTTCGAAACAATTGAAGCCAAAAATGAATACATTCACGGCCTGATAAACAAGGAATGTCACCCAGGGTTTGACGTCGAGGGGTACCACAAAGGATACAATGCTGAGCAACAGTTCGGCAGAAACCAATGCGCACGACACACTGATACATACTGCCGATGTCCATGATATGATTGCTGTTATATATGACAAAAAGCGTCGGCTATTTTTTGGTGCTAAACGAGACGTCCAAAAGTATTGCCCTCCAGAGTGTGGCCATGCGGATGACATTTCACCCAAGGATAGTGCAATGCAGAAACCGACTAGCGTCATGAGAAGGAACCCAAAAAAGAATAGTGGCGATCCCCCAAAGGGTAACGTGGTACCAAACGTGAGGATCAGGCCGATGGAAGTGTTTGTGAGGGAATATCCGATTCCTATTGCGGTCCATATCGAGAAAGGCTTTTTGTTTTCTGAGAGTGGAATGGTTTCAATGTCCTCTGAGGACTCGTGCATTTTGTGTGGGGTTTTCGTTTCCAGGCCATGGTCCGCCGTAAATGGGGATAGATCGCTCATTTCGTGAAGCACTATTCTGCACGTAAGGCGCTATCTAGCGTGAATGGCTGGTGAATCTCAGGGTTGGACAAGAAGCTATAAGACTCTTTAAGTAATCACTGATAGTTATTCTCTCTTCGGTGTAGTCAATACTTCAAATTCATGGTCACGACCCATTCTTGCCGCTTTGGGATCTTTGCCGACCACCCCGAATTCCCCACCTAGATAGGCTCACATGGCAATTGAGACAAGAAAGCCAAAGACCATTAGATTTATACGCCTTAACGAGATCATTTAGTCGCGGCCGCAAATACCTCTGCTGGAGGAAGCGATCCAAGGATTAATTCAGCCACGTCTCTTTTTCTTCATTTCCCTTCCTGGTAACGATTATCTCGATAATTCCATGCTGTGGTTGAGTTAGTACCACTTTAATTCGTCAAGGTTGGATTACGGCTAGGTAAAGTTTTGCTAAGGATTCAACCAACTAACAGATATCAACATTGCAGGTGGTACGTGATTGTTGGTTTTTGGTGTCTGTTGAAATGGACCAAGAGCAAGGTATACCTACCCGGATCTAGTCGAATACGGGCTCCTCTCCTCCGGCGATCCACCTATCTGCTGCATTCCACAAAACCCGCCAGATCGGGCGAGTGAGAGGGTTTATAAGGGACACTCCAGCTAGGTAAATTCGTTCTTCTTTTCTTCCTCCTCGACCTTGATACCTTCGTCAAATGGTGCAAATTATTCACGGGAGTTTTATGCCCGTAGCGGAAGGCCAACATGCCATCGCAAGCTAATTTGCCTATTATTGACGGAAGGATTATTTATGGAACTGTCGTTGAGACGGCGGGAGGCAAGTGTCGGTGTTTCGACAGGAGGGTTGTGGATGAACCCACTGACCATAGAGAACATAACGTCCCTGTTAAGCGAACCAGGACTGAGCCGGATGGGGAAAGATCGCAATATATTCGATACGTGTAATAAGTAATGAAGTTGCCATTGTCAACGATCATCTATCTAGGTATCATCAATGAGAAAACAACATGTCTTGATTGTTCAATACGTCAAATTTCGGAAATCACAGGAAGTTCTTCATGGGGCTTGCCCAACTTAAGGCTGGTTCAGAAAGTCGTCAACACTGGTGGCGCTCAACCCTCGGAGAACCCCGGCTCCCCAGTTCAACACCTTTTCCTTAGGATTATGATTCGCATTCGTGAATCCGAGGATCCTCATCTGGTGGACAGCTACTCCGGCATCATTCGACTCGAGTCCTTTGTGTATCGAATCAAGGACCTCCGAAATGGTCACGGGATTAGACTTCCAGGCTGCATCGTGTCTTCTAATCAGGTCAAAAAGCTCTCTGTAGGTCAGAGTCTGCCCAGCCAGGAGAGTAACCTGAGGCAGCTCGGCACCGGTCGAAATGCTGTTGCGCAATAAGCCAAGAACTGCCTGGGCTACGTCTCGAAGAGATGTCAAAGTGACCTTCTGCAAGCCGTCGCCATAAATGTCGAAAACTTTAGTCTCATGGTTCATCACCCATGCGAGCCCAATCTCGCGAAGTGGGTTCTTATCCCGAGGCAACACGTACTCCATGAACCAGCCGTGGCAAATCATCGTCCACTTGATATCTTGCTGAGATCGTAATCTGTCGCGAACAACCTCATGTGTGGCGGCACTAAACATCGGCTGATCTGGGAAGTCCTCAATGTTGATGTTCCATTCAGAGGGAATGAAGTGTTTGCATCTGCGCGATTGGATGCATGCTTCTAAGATATTGAGATGTGCCGAGATATAGAACTCGTTTGGACCACTGAGAGTTGAGATGACAGCATCGCAATCATCGAGTTGTCGGATCAGGTCTTCTATGGAGTAATCCGTGAGACGGGTCTCTGCGCGGAGGTCGGCGAAGCTCGCTTTGGCCATTCGGGTGACAATGACTACTTCGTCTTCTGATTTGCAGAATTCTGCCGCGAGGCGATAGCCAACTTGACCAGCACCAATAAGAGCAATCCTCATGGTTTGTGTTTTGGACAGGATATGTGCCAGATCTGGGTAGGAGTTTGGTTTGGCGGGACGTTCATCCAAGCCGTATATCTGGATGGCGTCCGACAAGGAGACAAAATTTTGCTGCAGGTTCGATGTCAAGGACTCAATTTATCGGCTGTTGTTGTGGCTGTATCGGATAGAGCTGCTCCACTTCAGTAGGACTGAGAAAACCCAATTATATCCCTTTCATGATCTCAATCGGAAATTGAGCAAATGAGGCAAGTGGGGGCCTGCTATACATAACGCTAAACCCTGACCTTATCGTGGCCACGTCACTGGAAATTTAAATTACCATACAAAACGTGAGGAATGTACGGTAACTAACCTGTCCTGGTAGTAAGATACCCCTCCATTCCGTCGACAGCATTCTAAAATATCCTAACAGGCCAAGCATTTCCGTACATGCTAGTACTGAACAGCTTGATTGAGTTGATTAAAGGATTATTCTTCAGATACGGTCAACAGCGTCTCATGGCCTGAGGGGCTAGGATTGCATGTTACAACGCGGGTATCCGAGTTGAGTTGAACTGGTTCATCAACAGAAACCGATGCAGGAGTAGGTAGTCGCTGAATCAGCTAGTTACTAGTAACTGGGCCTCGGCGAGAACCTCAAGGGACCAGACCGGACCGCAGACCGGACCGCACTGTGGCAGGGCTTGGTGCTAGCTGTCAGGACCGCTAGGCGGTCTGGTGCGGTCTTGCGGTCCTGCAAACAAATTAAATATAGAAAACCTCGTGGATATCTATAATCTATTCCAACCACTGCTACATTCAAGGCACAAATGGAGACGGATACCTAGGATATTTTGGCCCGCACGAGGCACCTGCGGTCTGAACACTGGCGATGTACCCGGTACTATCTTACTCGCGACTAACTATATGAAGAAAAGATTAGTCACGTTGACTAATATTCTAAGCAAAGATAAACCTACCGATATTCTCACTAAAGCGAAGCCAAAAGGCATTTTTAGGAGGATCGGGATAGACTGTTAAGGATAAGAACCCTTTACAAAAAATGTTACTTTCTGTTTTTCTCGCCGCCTAGCCTGAGGGTAGGGTTGGGGGGGGTTGAAGATTGTTGCGACCGATCGAGGTCTTTGTGTGATGTTTTGATAGCTTTTTCCTTCTTCTTGCAGGCCTCCGACCGGTGTTCTCCTGTTGATAGACTGTCTCTGCCTCTATATGAGGCCTTTCCTTGCCAGATTCCTTCTTCCTCCTTCAGAGATCTTCAGAGATTTAGAGATTGCTGCCCAGATCAATTGACTGCTTCTTATTCCAAGGTGTTCCTGTACGTAGCTGCTGGCCGACCTGGCCCCAAACGTCCTCAGACGTTCTCAAAAGTGTCTACCCCGTACGAATTCTCCGTCCATTTCGCACCCCGAAGGTCGGTTTGCATTTTGTCTTGAGGTGCTGAGTGCGAGAGAACGGAACTTCTGCCATCAGTACTGTACGGACATTTATCCTAAAAGTGAAGGAAATTCTTGGACAGGACTACCTATGCCACAATGCAGCTTATCCTCTTTTGTGAGACATAGGCAATGGCTCAGATAACTAAGGCGAACTAGGTTAAGGAAGCGTTCTTTCAGCCTTCATGAACCAGATTCTTGGCATGGAGACTAGAGAAAGAGTCGCTGATCGTCCTCGGCCGCCAGTTCCCACCATTCATGAACCTAAACGCAAACTGCAGGACCCACCCGCAAACAGGTTTGATCGTGTACCGAGAATGCCTACCGCTAGCTTCCCAACCGCACACCGAAGGCCAGCAACCTCCAATACTTGTCCTGATTCATCGCACTTCAAAATATCAACGTGAGCCGAGTTCGTCGCATCTATCGCCACTGTCGTCTCTCGACGTCAAATGAGCGCCTCTAACTCGCCTTTCAACTCCTCGAGCATGTCTCTCAGTAAACGTCTACTGAACCTGCATATGAATAACCCAGTTGCTTCAGACGTTGGGGACCACCGCCACGGCGGCTCTAGAAATTCGAGAGCAGGAATGGCCGATTCCAACTGTCCCTCGAACGATGGGCTTGGTACGAAGATGACCTCATTTTCTGAGCAGACATCCGCAGATTTGAGTCTTATCTATCGTTACACTCCCATTCCGACACTGATCCTTAACCAGGATCTATTCGTCGTGGAGGTTTCAGATAGCCATTGTACCTTTTCAGGTCAATCTAGGGAAAAGGTCTTGGGTATCAGCGCCAGCGACCTTCCCGCCCATACTATCCCTGCGCCGGACACCGTTTCTCTTTACGGCGCCCTTAGCGCAGCCATCTCCTCAAGGGAAATCCAAATAATGGAAGGCATACGCGTCGAGAACACGAAGACGGTGTATCAGCTTCGCGTAACGCCGATATTTGGAGACTCAGCTTTGATTTATGTTGTCTTGGAAGCTCAGAATACTTCCAAGGATCACTGGGAAGCTTCTGACGAACATCACGCGTATGTGAATGAAACGTACAAAATTCTGGTCAATACTGTTCAAGATTACGCTATATTTATGCTCGATACCCAGGGCAAAATCGCCACCTGGAACCGTGGCGCTGAAGTACTGAAGGGATACGCGCCCTCAGAAATCATTGGGAAACACTTCTCAATCTTCTACAGTCCCGACGACCGCAGTGCGGATAAGCCAGCTAAAGGTCTAGCCATGGCTCTACAGAAAGGGCGGGTGGAAGCTGAGGGCTGGAGGTATCGACGAGACGGATCTCGATTTTGGGCCAACGTTATGATTACTCCAATCCATCAGTTTGGCCAACACGTTGGATTCGTGAAAGTGACGCGAGACTTGACGGAACGGAAGGCGGCCGAAACTCGTATGATCGCAGCCTTTGAGGAATCGTCCAAGATGAAAACAGATTTTCTTGCAAACATGAGTCATGAGATTCGGACCCCCATGAACGGCATGCAACTCGCTCTCACAATGTTGAAAGACACCAGCCTCACCAATCAGCAGCTGGAATATACATCCATCATTGAGGACTCAACGACAACTTTACTCCAGATTATCAATGACGTGCTTGATTACTCTAAGCTCTCCTCTGGGTCATTCTCCTTGAATTCCGACATCGTGGATATCAAGAGTGTTATCAACGCTGTCATGCGAAATTGCAGGTCTCTCTTGAAACCAGAGGTCAAGCTGGTATTATCGACCCCAGAAAATCTTCCACAAGCCTTGCGAGGTGATCCTCTGCGATATCGCCAGGTCGTACAGAACATGCTCGGCAACGCCGTCAAGTTCACGGAATCTGGTTATATTCGAATATCTCTCACATGTGCGCCTGACGAATCCGACCCTCAAGCATACATAGTCAGGAATGAATTTGAAGACACAGGGCTTGGAGTTCCTGACCATGCTCTTAATACGCTTTTTACGCCTTTCACGCGTTACGCCGACTCCACATCCAAGAGATACCAAGGGACAGGCCTTGGACTTTCTATCTGCAAGAGTTTGGCGGAACTTATGGACGGCATGGTGGGCTATCGACCCGGCGTTCATGGAAAAGGCAGCGTGTTCTGGTTTACAGCCAGAATGGGCCGTATCGACTTAGCGTTATCAAACAAGAAGCCCGAAGTATCGTCCACGTACGGACTGACAAATGTCATGGACAAATTACGGGAGGTCGCACCACAGAGGCACCTTTTACTAGTTGAGGACAATCTTGTGAACAGCACTGTCATGCTCAAGCTTCTTCAAAGCATGGGTTTTGAGCGCGTGGATATAGCCTGGGATGGTGCGGAAGCTGTACGGCTAGTGAAGCAAAAACCCTTGACATACAACATTATACTCATGGATATCAGCATGCCTGTCATGGATGGTTTGGAAGCCACCTCACTTATCCGGGAAATGAACAATAATGTCCCTATTGTCGCTCTTACGGCTAATGCACTGAAGGGCGACTGCGAGACATGCCTTGCTCGGGGAATGAATGACTATGTTGGGAAACCTGTGCACAGGGATCAGTTGGTGCGCGTGTTGTGGAAATGGATGGGAGCCTGATTGAGGATTTTGCCGGATTGTAGATTAATGTATTTTCATTTAAATATCAAGTACCTCAAATAATAGCTGCACTGTGCGAGCCGGGTCCTGCGCAATCTTGCCTGTTTTCATCCTGCTTCGCAGTATCTACTTCGAAACAACACCTCTAATGCCGTTCGTTCTCACCGCTGTTTGGATTAGCATGCTTGCCTTGACAATCAACCTGGATCTTTTATCTTTTTCGGATTTGTTGATTATGTTGGCCTAGTACAGTGAAGGTAATTTTGATGTTGCCCATGAATTCTTACAATGTTATAGGAGACCTTTCCTGTTCGAAAGCATTGTCAATTTCGTTGAGGAAGGATTTTTCATGAATGCGGCTCAAAGCTGAAGCCGTCAGTACATCTCCCTCGGCTTGGCTCATAGTGAGGCGAGATATTCGGTGTAAATATAATGAGAGGTAGTCGTGAGTTCGTGAGACGTAGATCGAAATAGAACCTACCTACCATTTCTTTCACAAGGCTAATTGGTTCTGACACAAAATCTAAGTAAACCGAGTTCCCTGCCGCCTAATTTCTAATAATACTATTTTTTCCCCTAAGGTAGCCACCTTCGGCCTCAGGCTTAGCGTAATTGGAGCGGGAACTTTTAATAGTTTATACCTTCTCACGCTAACGCCCGACGACGACACTCAATGACTTATAGCCCGGTCAATGCTTCTGTACTTAGCGAGTCAATGTTTGTATGCAGAATTAGGAGTTCCTGATGTTGAAATAGAATAGACAAATCCCCCTTTCCAATCTCGCTTGATATTTCGCGAAATTAGTGATCACGTTCAAAAGAAATCAATTAAGCCCGGTTGCTTTCATCGAATCACAAGCTAAACATTCACCTACATATAATATCTTAAACCTACTACAGGAAGCCCAAAGTATAATCAACAGCATATACTCTATCAAATACGTACCCACAATCAAGAACCCAGATATTTCTTAGATCTAACACCAAACCTACCAGCCTTTACTAATTCAAACAGCAGGACATCAGCGAGTCTTCTTCTATCGAAATGACCTTGGATCGAAGATGAAACAGCAAGAACGGACACCTTTCTGTGCGATTGTACACTCGGGAAAGATAGAAAGTCAAATTTTCTCGAGATCAATCGTTGTGCGGATATGTTTCAATGCCCGTAATGATTCTTGGCACTTAGTACGCGTATTCCAGTCTCAATTTCGGTTTCTTTACCTACACCTGACGACAACGATTCCCGTCAACCGCATTGCATAGAGTGGATTCTTGTTACAGTGGCTCGTGACGCTGCCCAGTGGCACTTTGTATCTCTTGGCCGTAAGAAATATGATCTCGATCGTCATAACCTAAGACCTAGGTTGGAAGAGCCAAGATGTACCCATGTGAGGTCCCTGGGCAAGTGCGACTGTCCGATCTTACTCGGGCGAGACTCCCGCACCTGAGGTCGAATCCTAGCCCCGAGGGATATTTCAATTGTGGGCGAGAGCGCGCCACTTCACGCAGTTTGGAGACATTTTCGGGTTTACAGAATGCAGAAGTCATGTCTTTGTATAATAGAGCCTGAGGGTCTATTCACCATGCTTGGTGCGCGGGGTAGAAGATGGAACAGATCTTGCGAGGCACATCGCAAACAAGTCTCACTCCGTATGTTCCGCTTCAACAGGTGTAACACTTGGCACTGCAACCTAAGTCTTCTCGTTATCAAGTGCCGTCGGGGGTCCGCTTGTAGTCTTGGCCTTCGATACCAACCGCTCCCTTGAAATCGCTTTCTTCTCTGCCAAGGGCTGTCCGCTTCTTGGCATGTTTACATGTCATAGCCACCCCCGCCCCATGGAATGGAATTGGGAGTTTCGTGATGTTCACAACGAAACTCGAGGGATAGAGATATATAAGGGCATGAATCATACCATGAATTTCATTATCAATCGGCAACCTTGGAAATACATTGACTATGAAGTGGTTTCTCTTGCTACCCTATTTGCCCGTGGCCTTAGCTGGCCGCGGCAAGCCCCTTGTTTCACCGGTATGCATTCTTGGTTCACTACCTAATTATGTGTGTGTTGATCTGATCTGACTGGTTAGGATGAATTTCCGTCGTTGATTCGCTTGAAAGACCTCCTGAAGGGGAGCCAACGCCTTGAGGATATTGCGTATTCATATCCTGAGCGCAACCGTGTGTTTGGAAGTGCCGCACACAACGAGACGGTCGACTTTCTCTACCATGAATTGAAGAAAACCGGCTACTATGATGTTTGGAAGCAGCCACAAGTGCACACGTGGACCAAGGCGGAGACCGCCCTGAAATTCAACGGTGACTCGATTGAAGTGGCTGCGATGACATACAGCCCAAGTGTTGATGTCACTGCAGAGGTCGCGGTAGTCTCAAATCTCGGATGCAGCGCAGCGGACTACCCAAATGACTTGAAGGGTAAGATTGCCCTGATCAAGCGGGGTGAATGTGCCTTCGCGGAGAAGTCGGTGCTTGCCGCTGAAGCGAATGCAGCCGCTGCCTTGGTCTACAACAATGTGCCCGGTTCTCTCAGTGGAACGCTGGGTGGAGCGACCCCGGATCATGGTTCTTATGTTGCCATTGGGGGCATCTCTGACAGCGATGGCCAAACTTTGCTCAGTGCCACAGCAAAAGGTGCCGTCACACTTTCTCTGATGATCGACAGCCAAATCGAGAATCGCACGACTTTCAACGTGATTGCGGAGACAAAGGGTGGCGATCACAACAACGTTGTTGCATTGGGAGGTCATACCGATTCAGTGGAGGCGGGCCCAGGCATTAACGATGACGGCTCGGGAATTATCAGTAATCTCGTCGTCGCACGAGCATTGACTCGCTTCTCCGTTAAGAATGCCGTGAGGTTCTGTTTCTGGACTGCCGAAGAGTTTGGCTTGTTGGGTAGCGAATACTACACCTCCCACCTCGACGCCGCCGCACTCGCAAAAATCCGACTTTACCTCAACTTCGATATGATTGCCTCTCCCAACTACGCGCTCATGATCTATGATGGAGACGGAAGCGCCTTCAACCAGACTGGGCCCGCTGGTTCTGCTCAGATCGAGGCTCTGTTTGAAAAGTATTACACTTCAAAGAACTTGCCATACATTCCAACGGCTTTCGATGGCCGATCGGACTACGATGGGTTCATCTCGCGGGGAATTCCTGCAGGTGGTCTCTTCACTGGCGCTGAAGGCGTCATGACTGAGGCCGAGGCGAAAATGTTCGGAGGACAAGCGAATGTTGCCTACGATGCCAATTACCATGCTGCTGGGGACAACTTCACCAATCTCAATCACGAGGCATTCCTGATCAACTCGAAGGCCACCGCTTTTGCCGTGGCAACCTACGCCAACAGCCTCGCTTCCATTCCTCCTCACAATGCGACTGTCACCCGCCGAGATGTGAAGAAACGAGCACCGAAGTCGCATGCTCACAATAAGAAGACGGGGTGCTTCCATTCTCTGGTCGAAATTTAAGAGACTCGTTCGCGTACGGACAGAGTTCAAATCTTTTGGGCTTTGCTTCTCGGGCTTTGCTTCCTGACTCGTAAGTTGAAGGTGTCTTGAGGTGTTTCGACGAGTGTTGGTTTATGAGAGATGTCAATCTCCCATATCTTGTCTGATACTGAAAATGCGGTCTTGTCTGTCATTATTGGTTGGCAGGTTCAGTAGCACTAGAACGATCGTACTAAATGTACCTCTCAATCAATTGAAAGACACTATCACTTCTGATATTTATGTGAAAACGTCGCAAGTGTCTTACATAGTGCCCCTCCTTGAATCTAACAGAAGTCTGCAAAAATGGACAGAAGTAGTAATTCTGGTCGCAGCATTATTAACATGCCTGCAAATTGCAATTTCAAGTCACTGACACATGGCGCTGGAGTGAGAGATTTAGAAAGCCGGCCATGCAATACATGTGGTGAACGCCCAGCCTGCGTCCCTTGCTTTAGGGTTACTCATTTGACTTGGGGTTACGAAATGTAGAGCCGACTCAACATATTTTGGGTTCTTCTCGAAGAGCCTTAAATCGTGTTATGTATCCAAAGCTCCTGCAAATGCGGACAGGAAGTTCTAAACACCGGGCCTCACCATCGGCTTCTCGCACCGAGTCCTGCGTCCGATGGTAAGGCGAGAGTGCTTAAAATTTCCTAAAAGGAAACTCCACCAGGAAAGCTACACCACAATTGCCACAACCACCGTGGTCTCGATAGAGTGCCACTATCCAATGTTGTCGGTTCCGCCGAATGCCCGACAACTAGTCTGATGGTTCCGACGCGGGAGCTTTCAATTGTCATCGCGGATGTGCTCTTCGCAAATTTGTGTCTGTTGTTCCCGACCGACTCGAACAACCATGAATGATGACTCCGAATCTGCCCACTCCAAGTAGGATTCATGGACTTGGAGACTACGTGAGGAAGGAACATGGATCAATAAGCCTAACATAGCCCTATCGTGAGAGGCAAAGCTGAGTCGCTACTATTCAATCCGTTGAGCCCTAGTTCCGAACTCCTGTTGCCGCCTTGAAGCTCGTTTTACGCCGCAGGATGGCTAGCGGTGCTTCAAATTGCCTTTTTGAGAAACGGTCACAGGAAGCGACCGATAGCTTATATAGAATGATGCTATGTTGATTCGATACTCTGCCAAGGTTGATGGAAGGAGGGGATTTTCATTTTCGAAGCCAATGAAAGGGCCGAATAGTAGCATTGGATAAGGATAATCAAGCGCGTGGAAGGGGGATTCCGTTCCTTAGTTCGACATTAGAACATCGCGAAGTAGCTCGTTATTTGTCTGGCCTACAGAGGCATCCAAGATGGTTAGACCGCCAGCACTAGTCTGTCGACTGGGACGAGATAGCAAATCGCTGATATCAAATCCCATGGATGTTCCAAGTCGGCATAGAGAGCTGTCGCAAAGCTGCCAAGCTCGAAATCAAGCAAAGCTGTGATTCGAGGCCCGATTCAGCCGCCGAACACATCTTTTAGCCAGCTGGAGCAGATCGCCCTCGGTTCCTTCCGTATGGATAGACTCAAGGGAAAGCTCAAGGTTCAAAATAGTCACCGTTTACATGACATAACGTAGCAGACACCACCACGAGCCGATCCCATAAATCTGCGTACTATCTGACCCATCGGGGATTAGCTGAGCCATCGAAGCAGCGGACTTGACGGCGGATACACCCATATCACAGCTGAAGATCTTCTCTTTGTTATCACACCATTCTCATCAATTTATGCTGCCACGACCTTCAAGCCGGATATAGCCTCTGTCGGTCTCGATCAGTAAACCCCAGGCCTGGCTAGCTCCAATGGCGACCGTACTGCCATTGCAACAGCTGTCTCCTCGGCTCGGGAAATTTCATCTCTCGTTCGGAAGTTTAGAAGGTGGTACAGACTAGAACATAGCCATCAGTTCACCATGTACGCCACCAACGTGTCTCTGTTTAGTCTTATGGCCCAGGACGGTTTAGATATTCTGGATCCGGACTTCCTTGGCCTCACAAAGGCATTCCCCATCATGGCGTGCCGCTCGCAGGTTGGCAGACATCTCTTCCATGCATTCAAGGGATCAGTTCTATCTAGGATCCAGTCGAGGCAAGTGTGGATCTCAGAAGGTCTGCCCGCTAAGCTGTAAGACTTCTTTGCACCATGACAGAATGTTCACGAGCCTGACAAGTGGGATCATTATGCGAATAGGCTGGCCGAGGCCAACAGCGAGGGAGGGTTCCTGAAAGGTATTGAAAATGATCCGGTTGTTCCGAATTTGAAGGATATGCTTCAATGGTATGAGAAACTGAGCATTGGCAAGGAGGTGCGATGGCGGTAACATGATCATCAGCCAGATTTCTGAGATAACATCTGATACTTATCGAAGAGGATTGAGACTTTCATGTAATGGAGATGCGCGAATTTGGGAATTGTAACGAACGCCACACTCCAAGAAAAGACACCCACAGCAAGGCATCGATATTATCTCCCACTTCTCTTAATTCCAAGTAGCTTCTCATCCCCCTTCCTTTCAAGACGTAGAGCAAGACTCGACGGGAAATGTAGATGTATCACCCGATCCGATAATTCACTCGTCCGCGCTATGTCCATCATCCACTATTTCCTTGGGCCAAGCCAGAACAAGACAGAACAACTGATAGGGCTTCTACTTCTCAATTACCATGCCTTTCCGCATTATAGGACTCTGCATCACTTTCGACTAATCATGCATGGCCACGCTGCTTTCATCGCTCAGTCGAACTCCATCTGCTGTCCGCACAATCATATCAGTCTCAGGGTCGTCAAATCGCAATTGCGCGTTGTTCGATGGAAAAGTGGCCATGGTTCCAAAAGGACTCAATTGCCTTACACTCATCGTAGGCATCCTGAATGCCGTGGTTGGGACCTTGACCGCGCTGGAACGCCATTGGACGTGTCTGACTCAGGACGTATGTATGAAATTGGAGTTGACTGCCGGACCCCATCCCCCAGAATCCTCAGTGCGCTAGGAGCCTAGGACTATTATTCCTCCGATCCGGCCTTGCCAGGTTACATCGCTAGTGAGTTAGCACAATGTTCAATCAGCACTAGGTCCCACGCGCTTGTTGCCCCCTTTTCCTCGGTCGCAGAGCGACTTAGATAGTTCTTCACTCAATCAACCTGAATCATTCTTCATTCTCTGCAAAGAAAGATTCGATCACTCTCGTAAGTCATAAACTACTTTCAGCATGGACCATTCGTACTAGAGACCATGCAAATGTTAATACTTCTCCCAGTTTTGGACATTTTGCCTACGCTCGCTGCCATGAAGATCGCTCCTTTCTGGGCCTCTATCGCCCTATTACTTCCGCGGGCTCTAGCAGACCCTGCTGAATCTGTAGCGACATCCGCTACGTCCACTACCTCGGCACCAAGCTGTACAGCATCCCTCGTCACCAAACTCTGCGACTACCCGGAACCTGGCCCAGACTTTGCCGTCGCCAGCGACGGGAGGCCCACCTGCTGGGTCTACTGTAATGCTCACCCACCCTGCAGTTTTGTTATCTTCGCGGCCGGTAACCCGTACACGGGCACTGGCACGTGCTGGCTGTACCCGGGTCAAACCTTCGATGTGAGCAAAGGTAGTTCGTCTTGCGGCAATCCCTGGCTGTCCGTCTACGACAAGCCCGTGTGCTCTGGCGGGAGCGCAACCACCACTGCTGGCGCCTGCGCCGCCACCGCGACTCCCTCAGCCATTGCCTCGGTCTGCGGGTACCCGGCGCCCGGGGATTGTTTTTCCACTTGTACTGCGAGTTTGGGCGCAACAGACTGCTTGAGTCAATGTGCCAAGGCCGATTCCTGCAGCTATGTCGTCTTCAATCCGCATAATCCGGACAACTCGCCCTATGCCTCGGGCACTTGCTGGATGTATACCAACGGCACATACAATGCTGGGTCTGCGACCACTTGTAGTGGCGCTCCTGAGCAGTTTGTGTATAACAACGTGTGTCCCAAGCCATCACCTTCGTCGTCCTCCCATTCATCATCTGCCATGGAGCTCGCTAGTGGCAATGGAACCGCGGGCGCCGCTACGGGCTCAACTACTAGCGCTGCTATGGCTTCTAATGGCACTGGAACCGCAGGCAATGCTACCGGCTCAACTACTAGCAGCAAAAACTCTGCACCTACCGGCCTCTCACTCACTAATCCATCGGCTCTAGGCTTGGCTGTATTGATATGGCACGCCCTTTAATCACATTCTTGTATGTATGGGTTGTTTGTTCAGCTACACAAGGCAACAAGCTTTTGGAAATGATATATCATGTCTTAATGGACTTTGTATGAAATCCCTTGTCATCGTGTATCATTCGCTTTTGTAGAGGGTATGTTAGGTTTCCTTGCGATCCATCGCTATCAGCACATCAGCTGAACATCTATTGTTGCAGCATATACGAAGCACGCATTTCGAAACAATACCCGGCCATGATTAGACTTTCTGGAGCAAACTTAGTTAATCGGGATGTCGTTGATGCATTATGGGCCAAACAAACGACACATGTTTCTGGAGATATTGCTCGATTTTCTGGGGTATAGATAGGCTAGGTAGTCTCAGCCTCAGTTCGAAGCCTGGCCCCAGGTAGACGAGCGGAACATGCACAATCGCTTTTCCAGTTACGAAATTCCGATTTCTTGTTGATGATGACAGTTTTCAGATCTGACCAAAAAATCTACTTCTCGAATATCCGTGATCGATGAAATCTCGCAGCATTCCATCAAATTGAGCAGCTTGTTGATGCATGTTTTTTTTATCCAACTCATTTTTTATAACGTGAAGCAAGTATTCTGTAAGGAGTTGGGCTTCTCGCCCAATATGCAGGATCTGGCATTTATGCGGCGGAGATATTCGACTTTCACGACAGAGAGATTGATTAATCTTGAAATCGGAATCCCACACGATTTTACTTGATCAAATGTCGAAATTGCAAGCCTGACTATGAATGGCAATACGGCCGTCCAGATGTCTCTCGCTGAAATGACGCCCTCCCACATTCCAGCATACTGCTTCGGTGATCTCGTCTCCAATTTCCAGTCACAATCGACTATCTGAACTCTATATTATATATGAAGATCCTCTGAATACTTGAACCGCGTCAAAATCCGAAACTCAATCAACAACTGTCAATTTTATGGGCAGTCATAAATAGATTCAGCATCTTCGTACCGCATCAGCCGCGGTCCATGGCTACCCTCGAAGACCAAAAGCAAAGTGACCGCCAACTGGGACCACGCCGGCCTCAACAATAGGGCCGTTGTAGACCTTCCTTCCCCATATGGCATACCAAATCAGACCAAGGACTAGTTCACATGGAAGCACAACCGCCGACCGGTTCATATTCTCCAGAGTAACAGGTAGAGCGGATGGGAAGAACGAGAAGAGGATCGTGATGGTCAAGAAACAAATGGAGCAAATGTTGACAACAATACCGAATCGACAAAGGGTCCAGGGTCCGTATGGGACGTTCTCATTCTTGATCTTCTTGATCACCAGGAGAACGATCGCGATTTCATATGATGCGAAAAGACCCGCCGTGGTAAACGAGATAATGGCGTTGAACACAGCGGTCAATCCCACGTTGATGACGCAAATCCAGCCTGTGATAAGCGTACAGAGAAGGACAGCGCGAATAGGCAGACCCGGGCCGGGATTAACCTATAGGTAATAAAAACAATAAGATCAGCTCAAGCTTCATGAGGAAACAAAACGGATGAAGAAACGGAAAGGAAGGAGTGATAGTCACGTAGGCAAGGAAGTCTGCAAATGGTAGCCCCTTGTCTTTGGCGAATGCCCATGTAAGGCGCGATGCAGACGCTAGAAATCCAAAAGATGCGCAGATGACAAGCACAATTGGAATGGCAGTCATAACAGACGTTCCGGCGTGGGATTTTGTGGCATTGAAGAAGACCTCAATGAAGTCGTACCCAGTGGGGCTTTCCAGGACCGACATATCACCCATACAGAAGAGAAATGCCAAGACAATAACGATCCGAGGGAACCGTTTAGCAAAATTGTGCTAATCATACACCATGGCACAATCGTTGAGGCATGAACAACTTCCTCGGCTAATAGAGGTTAGTTAGAAGACAAGTGGAGATGGAGAACGCATGCTTACCCATATGACAGGGGCCATCATAACCTATAGGAACATTTTTAAGATAATAGTTTCAAATTTGTAAGGATAACACCATACCGATGAATGGAAGATTTGTCCCCATCACTCAGATCAACCAGGTAAGACCCGAGCTGCTCCACCCGGAGCTATTGATGAAGGAGCCGAATACAAACTCGGCATTGCTGTATGTGGGAGCAGAACCGGGCACCCTTTGTGATAGAAGCTTGAATTCCGTGGACTATGATCCTCAGACATGAGCAGGTTACTAAACTGTGCCGCATCCATCTATACGACAATTTTTCGTAGTAAACATTTATCACTAGAAACGCGAGAGTCAAATCCCTGATGATTTTTGGCCCCAACATTGTAACCTCGCATCACACCCTAATGCCCTTGGGCAGGTCGCAGCCGAGATGAAACTGGGGCCATTATTAGCATAAGGCTCGTTGGCATTCACCTGCCCAATAGGCAGCGGTATTTTGTTTTATTGGTGGGGGCCAAAATGGTGCGTAGCTGGTATATCAAGCCGAACTCTGCTACTGTCTACCAAGTTCCCGTCCATTGCGTCACACTGCCTTATTTTACGACCGATCACCATTCAACGCGATGACCACCATCCTTTTTGTTCCTGGAGCATGGATCACCAAGGACTTCTATGAGCCATTCCTCCAAGCGCTCACAGTCGCAGGGTATGATGTGCGCTACGCAGGCTATCCCTCGTTAGATCCAAAAGACCCATCCACCACCGACTGCCACACTGACGCCGAGGCTATTACTGCCGCCCTCCGTCCTCTCGTGGAAAATGAGGGCAAAGATGTCCTTCTCATCATGCACTCATATGCTGGCATGCCTGGCGCCGCAGCAGCCACTGGGCTGGCCAAGTCCCAGCGGGCGCAAGAGGAAAAAGTCGGAGGTGTCATTGGTCTGCTGTTCCTGGGGGCTTTTGTTGTGCCGGAAGGCCTCAGTTGTGCTGGCCTTCAAGGCGGAAATCTGCCGCCTTGGATCTTGCTCGATCAGGTAAAAAGAATTGTGGCTGGTGAATATGGACAAGCAGCTGAGATCGAATTGCTGACCAGTCGAAAGCCCTCAGCAAATCTCAATATTGCTGATGACCCGATCAACAATTTTGCTGCCGATGTCGATCCCACCCTAGCCCAGTCGCTAATCGCAAATCTCAAACCGCATTCGACTCTGTCCTTCACCTCACCCCAGCCTTATCCAGCCTGGGCAGATGAGTCTTTTCGGGGTCGTTTGGCCTTTGTTGTTACTACAAACGATCGTGCTGTGCCAAAGGAGGCGCAATTTGGAATGATGGCGGCCACGCAACAGGCGTGGGTAGTCAAAGAGCTGGCGTCTAGTCACTGTGGACCGTTTCTAAATCGTATCGACGAGACTGTGGCATTGACCAAGGAAATTATTGAAGAATTTCTGCAACATGAACTTTGACCCTCAATTCTGCATGGCGGACACGCGCAAGAGCTAGAAGCGTGAGGCAATCTCCATCACGCAAGGCTAAAGGTCGAGGCGGAACTGTAATCTCTTGCGAGAATTGAAATGAAGCCTTCGCGGCGAAAAATTCTCTATTTCCGTGGAGTTGTATCTTCAAGAAAGCTCAGCCCGGAATCATTTTCCAAGAACACTCGGACTCTTTTAGACTTTCGACCTAGCTCATCCACACCTCCCGCAGTCGATAAAGCATGGTCCGGCTGTACTTCGAGCCGCCCAATGAGCAAAGGCAATAGGGACGTTTTCCATAGAGTCATCTTGCGAGATGACACTGCGGTGGTAGCGAGAAACACCGCTGACATAACCCCAACAAAGACGGGAAGAATGATCCAAGGCCATCGGACATGTATATAATTCTGCGAGTAATAGGCCTTACCCGTGACGGAGATGCTAGTGTCTGGGTCGGAGCGAATGATATCAGCCATGCTGGTGGCAAGGGAAGCCATGATGTCGGTTATGTTCCGAGTCGCAAGGTTTTGCGTTGCGAAGACGGTTGCAGAATCCGAATCTGATGTGAGGATAGTGGATATATCGGACGTCAAGGTGGTGTAGGTGGCATGGTTGATGGGGTAGGAAGAGTTTTCAGAGAGGGTGTGCAGCCCTGATGGAGCAGCCAGATATGGTTGGGAGTGGCCAATGGCTGATCCTCCGGTTATCACAGGTTCCACAGGAACAATAGATTGTGTCTTGCTGGGCTGGTATGCGCGGCGTGTGCTTGCCATCGGGAACTCCTGCTCGCACCAATAAACCACACATTCTGTGACATCAGGTTTGTTTGGTGGCTCTGTGTGGTTTTGATGGGAGTAGTATGTTTTGTTGTTGTCGATCAAGCTCAGAATGGAGATGAGAGGGCTCTCAATTCCCATAGCGCTCGTGAGGGTCGTGTTCGGTACAATTGAAGGTTTCGCTTGCAAATAGGTCAATGTTCGCCCAGAATTCATTCCTAATGTGACATCTGCGAGATTCACTTCGAATCCACTGGGTGACTGGTAAGTGCAATTCGTGCGCATATTATCCCATCCGGAGCCCAAATAGTTGATAGCGGCTGTTTGCGGCGATGTCTTGCAGGTTTGAATGGTTTCCTGAGTGACATCTTCACACTTGCTGCAGACGCCCAGTGTGATGAACTCGGGTTATTCGCAATGATAATCGGAGTCGCAGTGCGGATCAAGCGGCGCATTGTTTTTGAAACAGCCCACTCAGTATGGCGATTTGCATCGTTGGCGATTTTTCCTCGTCCGCGTTCAAATTGTAACCGCGAGCCATTTGGACGTAGGCAGTCCCATTTGGAGCCAGCGCGTTACGCGAGTGAATGGCGATGATCTGCTTGGAGAAAGGGTCGATTGCGACCGCCAGCACGGTCAGGGCTGCTCCCATGGTGGCCAGGCACGGTCTCATCGACCAGAACAATGAGATCGATCCCCATGCCCCACGGCTCGCTTCGTCAAGAGCCTGTAGGTCGGACAGGCGATTAGCCTTTCGATATCTATTCCATTTCAACTGACTGAGGCAAGCCGAGTCAGGGACCAAGATCGCGGCCTTGCCAATGGTAGTGATAACGGAGACGACTGTGTTAGGGGAGATCGAATATTGCCAGCGATCGTAGGCCGTTCCATTTAATTTGGTGAGAAATGCAACGAGAAATGCGAGAGAGGTCACTCCCAAAACCGATCCACCGATTTCCCAGACCCAAGATCCACTCCAGTCGAACGAGTCTTTTTTGTGAGATTCTTTGGTCGCCGGCGAGGCTGTTTCTTCATTCAACAACAACTGGGTGTAATTGAAAGACTTGCATGTCCCTGCGGTTGCCTCGTGTTCTCTTGAGTGGTGGTGAATGGACGAAACCGACGACGTCCTGCTTATGGCATGGAAGCCTCCATGTTGCGAACAGTCGCTAACTGAAGGTGGTGCCATCTTGTTTTGGACGGCCTCCCGAAACCCCGTTAGTTTTGTTATCTCTGTTCTGCCTCATGGACTGGTTTGGTCTTTCGTATGTATCGCATTTGCGGTAGTTGAAGGCATGGTCGCATCTCGGAGTCGCACTAGGCAATTCGAGTCGGTCAATCGCGATAGAATGCGTTGCCTTGAGAGACGATGCGGAGTAATTCGCACTCGTAGGGGGAGAGTCGCAAGAAATAAGCGCCTGGCAAGGCGAGTGTGTCCGACCGTTTCTCCACCTCCCTGCGGCGCGACTTGCAGAGATAAAACAAGATCGGCCATGATGAGCGGCTGTCAAAGGACGCGTCTATCATTTCTCGCCATCGGAGAGGGGCCTTACATGGTCTATTTCTAGCTGCTGTGGTCCGTCGCATTGGGGGGGATAATCCGGGCGACATGCCAATAACAATGCGAATGAGAGATGATGATCAATTGCACGTCGAAGCGCCAGCCAGGTTTCAACTTTCAAGTGGGCATCCGAGGGCCAAACGCGGCTTAGCAGGGCCTTGGGTCTTGTGTTGTGCAATCACAGGAACATGGCGGTCGTGGGATTGTTGAAGGTATTCCCGGGGAAAAATCACCAAGCACGAATCAGCTAATAGGGTTGATATGGCTCGTCTCAGCCATCACTCATATGAGGCCAAGAAATGTCCTGCCAAATAATGATCGCGGGTCGCTTCCAATACTTTTCGGCCCCCAACTAGGCGTGACGTGTTGTCCAGGATCCATCAGCTGACATCGACGAGGGCCCAGAAATCGGAACCTATGACTAATGACACAGCTCAGACGCAGAAATATTGGGACGACAGCGCAGTAGTATCTGGGCGTGCAAAGAAATATGAGCCAAAGGGAAGAGTCACGACACGAAGCAGCACGGAAGATCTGGAGGAGAATTTGATGCCTGCGGTAGCGTGCATAAACCAGGCACCAAGGCATCGAGGCACGCAGTATTGGCCCGCAGACATCTTAGTACCCGACAGGGAACGCACCTATAGCCAACGAATGGGAATGTCTCATAGAGCTGGGTTCGGAGGCCTTTTGAACGGGCTACTGGATCCCGTCATGTCCTTGATAGGTATCCTTCCATTACGCCTTGAAGGAGATGACCCCATTGGATATTCTCGATATATATTCTCCCAGGGTGTTGATGAATGTCCCACATGGCATCTCGATCATGAATTGGTTCGTGGAACGAGCCGTGAGAACAACTATTGTCTCGAGCTCTTCTGAGTAACTGAGCTCATCTAAGTACCTCCAATCACCTATGTACCTTCAATTTGGTACCGGGACGAAAGGCGACCTCATACCTATCGAGACCGGCTGAAACGCAAATGCCGACGCTTGGCAAGCAGAGTACAACCTACTTTCGACATGATGTTGTTGGTCGAGATTCGTCGTTGGGAGAGAGCTATCATTACCAGACCGTGCACCCGCCTCTCTCTACAGGTAGGGTAGCGAATTTTTGCCTGCAAGATAGAAAGAGAAAAAGCAGGTGGAGCAACCTTACGTATTGAGGCACGAGCGGTGTCGTCTATGAATATCCTCGTCTCTGCCTACCTAAGGCGATACATCCTTCTTAGGGCCAAGGGCCAACTGGAACCCAGTGACCGAGAGCTATATAGAAACATTCAAATGAAGCATTCTTTGAACATCGGGATTTGAGGGAATAAAACACACTGCCCATGGATAGTGACGACCTCATTGCCATCGGAGAAAACCCAGTTGTAGGAGTTAGCAGAAACATTGCCACTCTACCTAGAGTCACAATATATGCCAGAGACACGGATATAAATTGACCTTGATGGCATGCACTGATGGCATCCAGGTCTCTGAAAGACTTAAGTCCTTTGACCCAGAGGAGAAGGCTCTTCATTCCTTGACCGTTGAAACTACTTGTTCTGCTCGGTTATTTCAAGGCACGCTCAGAGGCATTGTGATGGCTACTGGTAAACTTAACCTAAGTCGAACTGAAATACTGGTAGAAATTACACCTCGACCTTTCGAATGACGCAGCCACTTTTGTACACTGTTCCAGTCTACTCATTTGGGTCCCTGAGCAAATCAAATCAAATTTTAATGGAACATCTCTAAAAGCCCACACTGATGGCGATACTACATCGCCTAGAGAACCCTAGGCGTAGAGCACTGTATGAAGTTATGAGCATCATCTCGACCGTTGCTGTTGCAAGCACTGTGAGGATGGGCGGTTCAGGCGTGCCAAACTCAAATACTACCCCAGTGCGACCTTGGCCGGGATCCTGCATAATTGTCAACAAACCAAAGGCATTCAAACATTCTGCTCTGACAAATTGGCTCTTGGCTTGTCTTGGCTCTCCACAGCTTCAGGCGGTTACATCGGCGCATGTCTGTCCTTTTCTGATTGGGCATCATTGAATACTTTGCTTCGAGTTCCCCCGCCTTTTGAACATCTCAATTTGAAATTTGGCTGTGTGCTGTGAGGCTTCACTCGACTTTTTTTCTTTTCCACCCTTTTGCCTGGGCTGAATCGGGTTGTCGCCCTCCAAAGCCGCCCTCATGTCCGACACCAAACATTCAGTGACGGAGGCGAACCCTGTGCAATTCCGAGGACCACCCGACGATGCTCTCAATTTCCTCAATCGACAATGCAATATTGAGAGCTCACCAAGGCATCTAGCTGAGATACGCCACAAAGTTGACCGGCGGATTCTGCCTTTTATGTTTTGCTGCTACTTCCTCCAGTTTATCGACAAGGTTATGTACAATGTAAGACATACCCTTCCTTCGAGGAAATTAGTGAATAAATCATCTCATGCTGAGGGCTACCTAAACTCCTAGTATGCGGGCGTCATGGGCATGAAAACCGATCTTCATCTGAAGGGGAATGACTTTAGCAATGGAGCCAGCGCTTTCTTTATTGCGTACCTAGTTGCAGAAGTTCCAAATGGTAAGATTACTGCGCTTCTAAATCCTGAAATACCGAAATCACTCACGATATCAGTATACTTTCTTCAAAAGGTACCTCCTGCCAAATGGCTTGGGATGAACGTGATCTGCTGGGGCATCGCTGCCGCTGCCGCTGCCGGGGCCAAGGATTACACTACACTTCTCGTGGCAAGAATATTCCTTGGAATATTTGAGGCTACAGTTGGGCCGTCCTTGATGCTTATCAGCAGTCAGTATTTCACTAAGTCGGAGCAAGCACCGAGGTTCACTTTCTGGTTCTTGGGCCTGGGTGTCGCACAGATCATTGGCGGAATAATATCATTTGCTTTCCAGCATGTCCACAGGAGCTTTGCTAGCTGGAGAATCATGTTTTTGGTCATGGGATTGATAACGGTAATTGTTGGCTTCGCCACGCTTTGCTACCTCCCCGATACGCCTATGCACGCGAGGTGGTTATCCGACGAGGAAAAAGTGGTACTTCTGCAACACACCCGGATCAACCAGACTGGTATTCGCAACAAGAAATTCGATTTCAGACAGATTCTTGAAGGAATGATGGATATCCAAGTTTGGCTTTTTTGCTTAATGCTTGCTCTAGTAGGTTTCTTCCGTGGATGCTACCGGAGACCATAAAAAAAGGCTGGGTTTCTAACTGGGAATGTTAAACTCTTAGCAAGCGGTTTCCAGCGGGGTGGTCATCGCATATTCATCAACCCTCATCGCCGGCTTTGGTTTCGGAGGTCCGATCTCTGCCCTTCTCAATGCTCCATCCGGGATTGTCAGCATCTTCTTCACGCTCCTTGTTGGTATCGGTATTCGCAAGGCCTCCAATCGGTGGGCCTGGGTCTTCATCTGCAGCATTCCCGGGATCATCGGTGGGGGACTCATGTCTTTTCTGCCGAAGAGCAATCGAGCTGGCGTCCTCGCTGGGATTTACCTGGTGAACGCAATTGTAGCGCCCGCGCCGGTCATCTACCACTGGGTGGCAGCCAATTGCGCAGGGTACACCAAACGCGCATTCGCCAGTGCGGCTGTCGCTGGGTTCTTCTGTGTGGGCAACATTATTGGACCTCAGACTTTCCAAGCGCGAGAGGCCCCCGAGTATCACTCCGCTAAGATATCAGTTCTAGCGACACAAGCTGCTTCGGCTGTGTTGGCAGCAGTTCTCTTTGCTTACTACGTCAGAGAGAACAGACGCCGAGATCGCCTCCAAAGTTCCAGCGGGGATGAGAATCAAATCAGCGACGAGGCAGCTTGGGGAGGTCTCACAGATAAAGAGAACAAAAGCTTCCGATACGTTTATTGAAATCCGAGTCTATGTTTGAATGATAGTTGCGATTTGTACAACTTCATACTCCCCGGAAGTGACCAGCTCGATCATCAACACTTCAAAAATAGAAACTTTCCATCTAGCGGTCCCCATCTCGAGATGGAAGGTAGCACAAAATCTGGCAAGAAGTACAATCTTAAAACCCTCCGACTCCTCTCACTCGCTTTACAGCACCAACCACACCACGCGCCCAGCTAAATCTTCCAGGGTCAATCCCGATAGACCCTGGTGGGAGTTCCCCGGTCTCAGGATCATGCCAGCAGCCATCCTCGGTGCTGACAGCACCGTACTTGGCTGTGTTCTGGTTGCGATCGATCATACTAAGCCATTCCTTGCAAATCAGGGGTGAGTCGATCAGAACATTGATCTCTTGGCTATGGAAGAAAGACTGAGTGTCGAGGTTTCCGTTCCCTAGAAATACAATGCGATTAATAAAGCCCAATCAGGGAAGGAGAGGTCTCTGGACGTACCCTGAATGGCGATCTGCTCATCAACAATCATCAACTTGATATGACAGCTTCGCTTTTTGTGGGAGTTGTGGATCGGCTTTGTTTGGTCTTTGGCAACATAGTAAAAAATCCGAAGGCGCTCTTTCTCGTTCTCCGAATCGAGAGCCTTGTAAAGCCTGTTGGCAATCATCTCATTCGTGCCATTCTGGAACGGCAACAGTTCTCCCGCGTCGTTATATCCCAAGCATAGATAGCAAGTGACAATGACGCCACGACGAACAGCATTTAGAAGAGGCTCGAGCAGCGGCTCGGCATTCATGTTGGGTGTTTGGATGAATATTGATCGTTGCGCATTGTTGATCGCCGAGAGCCAGGCGTCATTTTGAGGTGTGTGGACACTGCTGTGATTTGGAGCTTGGGTCCAGTTTAGTAAAAAACAATATGATGGAATCTTTCCGAGACAGCGCAAGAAAGAATTGTGACACTCACCCCCGTATGGTTCTCTGTTCACCAGAGCCATGGGCACTGAATCGTGGCTTGGCAGCATTGTATAGGGTGTCATTTTGACTTCTTGATCGCTGTCAGATGCATCTCCAGTTGTATCAGGCTGAATTGTGGTGTCTGTTCATGAGTCAGCGACTATGCAGTTGACTCCTGAGGGACTGAATTAGAGCCACATACTCAAATGCCGAGTGACGGCTTGTGTCGATGATTCTTCACCCGTAGGGCTGACTCCGCTGTTGACTCGTTGTGTCTCTTGTGCCATATTCAAATCGAAGTATGGAGAGCTCGTGGTATGTGCCGGCAATATTTCAGTTGCATCACCCGATGCCAGCTCTGGGCTTCCAGCCTCATGGCAAGGAATCGGAGCGTTCCTTGCAGGAGAACTCAGGAGGGGGAAAGGAGGGTCCAGGGGCTTGCCCCACGACAAGAGTGCCGCGTCATAGAAAGCATCCACAATTGGTCCTTCGATGTGGGCAAGCATCTCCACATTATCGTTATCTTGAATGTTGCTGCTTTGCAGCAGAGCGATGCGTCGGTCAATGACAGTAAACTTGGAATGAAATGTGCCAAAGATCGGTCGGTGATAGTTGATCACTTCTAGATCGACGTTGGGAATCTCGTGAGAAGCAGGCAATTGAATTTTGCCCACAGAGTATTGGTCTTCGGGGACTTTCAGTCGATTTTCAAATGCCTGCATTGACATAAGCAAAGAACCAGGCGGTTAAGAAAGGGCAACGAACCTGTCGCGGATTGCCTCTGTCATAAAGCACTTTCATCACAATCTTCTCACCGCGCTGCCCGGCTCGCTTGGACAATTCTCTGATAGCGTTGGTGACGAGCGTCGACGCATCCGAGTGAACCCAAAAGTTCGTGCCTAGGAAGACCTCATGTTTGGCTCGGGCTATACAATTTGCGAGATGCCGACAAAGATCTGGCAATGGCGCAATGATGGTCAACGGGACGACTCCGGTGCTTCCCATTAAAGGAGGTGAAACCACCCCCGATGTAGGATTCTTGTCCAAGGCGCTAAGTGCGCCATCGAATACCTTTTTACATCTTGTCAGCCCAGATCCTCCCGGTTGTCGGTACCAACAGTGCTCGATCTATCTTACCTTGAGAAATAGCTCACTTGGCACCGATGATCCCCAGTTCCCGCAAGCAAGTGCATTTTGCAGTTGTGGCTTTTCCTGGTTAACAGAGTCTTGATTTGATGAAGTGTTCACACTTTCAGCAGCATCTTTGGAATTGAGTGTATGATCGTGGCTCTCATAGAGGCGTTTGAAGACCTTCAATGGGCATTGCGCTGGATTTTTTGCCAGTTCAGAAGTCACATCTGTAGACTGCTTGCACCAGTTGTAGACTCTGTCTGTGACCATGATGTGGAGCAGATAACGAGACGAACGTGCCCAGCTGTGTCGTATATCCAGTGGGTTCAGATCGATATGTACTTGGCTAATGAGTATTTTCGCAAGACGAGATTTAACTAGGCTGTCTGAAACTGCGTTGTCGCCATGATTTATTCCATGTTCACTTTGTGCATCAGGCCGAGTGACGTATAAGGCTACGAATGTGGAGCTAAAAGTGGGGGTTGGGACTTTCATTCAATCACGTTGTTTGACTTTTGAAATTACCGGGAACTAGCGTCGATCCTGGCTTTTGTGGACGTTCTGGTTCAGCAGTCGTAGGTAGTAAATGTGGATGCCTAAACTTGCCATGAGGTGCTGGTCACTTCACGGGCCTCGACGTCATCGGCCATCCCGAGCCTAAATCAAGCGCTGCCCCAATCTTTCGTAGGTCGCGAGAGCAGCCACCAAGTGGCACGAACTTTGAATATACCCTCACCATTCAATTTCACCCGTCAATTTGCCGTCATGTAAAGATTGTGGTTTCAGTCGCCTTTTCTCCCTCACCGTCAAATTCTGTGCAATCACTCGGTCCCTCTTTTTCGTCATTGATCCACAAACTATAGGACCAGTTGTTGAGCGTCATATTTTATGGACTGGACCTTGTAATTCTAAGCTTTTGGAAGCGCAAGCGCAACCCTAAGGTTGTTGTGATCGGCGACGAAATCTCGCCCATACGAGACTGCTAGAAGTTCAGCCGACATTTATGCCATCGCAACAGTCACCTGTTCTAAGAGAAATTTCCTGGACACGTTCTCAAGCAATTTGCCTCTCTCACGAAGTCTTACGCAATGATCTCCATGTCAAAACTATTATTATTGTGTCATCTTAGGCTTTCGGGGCTGGGAACAGGGCTGAGCAGGGCTGAAGTATGACGTGTAAAAGCGGGGCACAAAGCTTAGCAAGGCTTGTTTGACTCAGGAACAGCTCATAATGTTCTAGTTGGAGACTATGTGGTCAGATTGTGATTTTCCGAGCGTAACCAACATAACAGCGCCAAGAAGACTTCAACGCAGAACACTCTTCATAGACCATTTGCAAGAGAGGTGCTATCTCTGGGGTGGCGTTGGCGTCGAGGACCAATCGACTCGGATTCTTCTTTTGCCATTGGCCATCTTGGGTAATGACAGATGATAGTGTGGAGAGCGCAAACATTAGGGTAGCGTTTTGCTAGATCGTGAATCCCTGTCAAGATCTAATCCCCGTCTCGGTCTATCAAGTCAACGGCTCAGTCACCGATCCCAGGGCATTGACTCGCTCCTCCTCCAACAACGTCACCTTCCACAGCGTTTCATCAGTCACATATGACTTTGGCAAGAACGTGGCCGGTCTAGGGGGGGGGGGGGGGGGGGGGGGGGGGGGGGGGGGGGGGGGGGGGGGGGGGGGGGGGGGGGGGGGGGGGGGGGGGGGGGGGGGGGGGGGGGGGGGGGGGG